>JAJLVS010000033.1:0-102848 GCA_030570415.1 Saturnispora serradocipensis | reverse complement strand
AACACTTTAGGTAACTGAATGTAATCGAATCAGGTAATCCAATTTGTATTGGCTTGAGATAACTGATAAGGTTTAATTTGCTAATTAATTAAAGTCTCAGATAAAGTTCAACTTGATTTAGTCTAATTTAATTCATAATTTGACAGTTTTAAGCAAATATATTCTAGACATCATTTTTTCAAATCTAGTTTTTGGAGAACAAACATTGCATTTCCAGCACACTAGAGTTTTCAAATTTCTATAAATTACATAAAAATAGCATAGTTTACATTTTTTTGAATTAAAAGTACATTTAAAGTGTTTCTCAAGTTTGAACCTTACATAACTAATATTAATACATAAATCACACAGCTCTGCAGCAATGATAGACAATTCAGACTGTTACGACAAACCTTCGGTTGTGTTTCATGAGCATCTGGCGTAATTGAAAATTTTCAGCTATGAAGAAAAAAAGTGGAAAATTGAAGAAATCATTGAATTGAAAGACTAAGTGGTGAACATGTTAAGCAGATCAGTCGTTGAGGGCATAAGCGTACGGGTGACCAGCTTGCAGGGATCGCAAGTACGTTATAGAAGGACCCTTGCGTACCCATTTTACTCTAAGGCGGGCAATATTCCTCCTGTGAGAGGTGGACGTAAGCAAACAGTGTTCAAGCGTCTCATGGATCAATTCTTAGGTCCTAAGAACTACAAGGGTGAATACTTTTTGAACAAATACACGTATCCAAAGACAAACTGTTCCACCAACTACATTGATCCAAGAGCAGAACGTGGAGATGCGCTTTTGAAGGTAGCCAATGAATTTGACGACGAGGAAGACGTTGCTAACAAAGGTAGATTTTCCAGAAAGCACAATTTGCAGCCATTTCCATTTAACAACAGCTGCTATACCAATGTGCAAATCAGCACATCAACAAAGATTGACATTGTCAACGACATTCTTTTGAATAAGATGTCTTCGCAACAGGCAGCTATCAAATATGGGTTGAAGATCCAGCGTATTGAAGCCATTTTGAAGCTGCGTAAGATTGAAGAAGAGTGGGAGCAGCTTGGTCTTATTGACTCCAACCTTAAGAAGATGCAAACTGTGATGAACCAGATGTTCCCAGCCTACAACTCGGACAAACATTCCGAAAATTTGACTGAAATTCCAGTTCCAAAGGAAACAAAACAATCTAGGTTTTTGACAATTGCAGAATCAGAACCATTTGGACCTGTTGATGCTGCCAAAGAGTTCAACCTCGAACCTGCTGCTGTCACCTTACAAAAGCTATCTGAAGGTGGTGAACACTCCGCCCACCACATTGAAACTTCTGCAAGTAAGAGTAGGTCCTCTTTCATTGCTCCAATGCATGAAGGCGATAGGGCAGCATTTAAGTTCACTGCCGTCAGAACCGGATCTGTTGGTTACCGCTATGGTAAAGTCAACAGAGACAACCGTAAAGATCGTAAGATCGATTACGATGCTGCTGGTAACATGTACTATCCTCTTTAATTGATATTATTTATAACCTTTATATCATTATTTGTAAATAGAAATTTTCCCAAATATGAAATTCATCATCCTCTTCTTCTAATATGCTTAGATTCATCAACTCTCATGAGCTGCTTGCAGCCCATCTCTCGGAGACAATTTCTCCTCATTTATTAAATAAAATGATTCACCTTTTTCTTACACTCTTATTTTTTCAGATAGAGTTCAACATTAGGACAGCACATTTAATACAGGCCGTGGAATCATTCATTTCTCATTGACGCTGTTATGCATTTGAACCACAACCAAAAGATGGGGGTATCATTTCCCGGAATTGAATTGAAGGCGCCCATCGATCCTGCCACTACAACCCATATTGATGTAAAAATGTCCAGTAACTTAGACTCTATACTTAACTTACACAATGACGAAGACCATCAAAAGACACCAAGAAGCCGAAAGTCAATCAGTGATTCTGATATGGCGTCTCTTAATTCATTAGGATCTCAAAACCATATACATGGTCATATAAATCATCAACCACCCACAAGGAACGGTTCCAACAGCTCACATTCCAGATTATCTGACATCACAACTAAAATGACGGAGTTCTTATTATCTACTAGACACAGTTCAAGCACAGACCACGAGTCTGCTGTTGAGTCTCCGGTCCCATCAAGAACAAATTCATCTGCATCTTTGAATTTGTTAACAAGGCCGCATGTATCAAAAAGAAGAAGCTTTTTTGGCAGAAGTAAGAGCCCATCGAGGCATAGTCACAGTAGGGAGAACCATTTCAAAGGAGGTTCACAGCAACAGGGCCAACAACAACATCCGGAGCCCCCTGTGCAACCTCGCCAGAAGTCTGACAATGATGTCAAGGAAGTTCATCATGTCAAAGTTGAATATGACCCAATAACTAGAAAAAGAGTACTTAATACTTATGAAATCATTAAAGATTTAGGTGCCGGCCAACATGGCAAAGTAAAGTTGGCCATTGATTTACGAACAGGAAAATATGTTGCGATTAAAATCGTTGATAGGAAGAATAAATCAACCACACTTGAGAGATTAACACGAAAAGGCCAATCACAAACACAAGAAGATAAAATAAGAAAGGAAATAGCAATAATGAAAAAATGCAGACATCCTCACGTAGTTAGGCTCTTGGAAGTGCTTGATGCAGAACATTCACGAAAAATATATATGGTATTAGAATATTTAGAAAAAGGTGAAATCAGGTGGCAACAGCTTCCAGAAGATCTAGATGGTGTACAGGAACCATTATTATCGTTGAATGAGACCAAGAGAGCATTTCGTGATGTGGTGTGTGGATTAGAGTATCTTCATCACCAAGGCATTATCCACAGAGATATCAAACCTTCAAATTTATTAGTGGACAAAGACTTTAATGTTAAAATATCTGATTTTGGCGTTTCTTTTGCTGCTAGTTTGAATGGAGAAGACGAATTTGAGTTGGCGAAAACCGCTGGTACCCCTGCATTCTTGGCACCGGAACTTTGTCAAATAAATTACTCATCTGCAATCAAGGTTACCCATAAAATAGATATTTGGGCGCTGGGTGTTACCCTATATTGTCTCTTATTTGGTTGTTTGCCATTTACTGCTGAATCTGAGTTCAAATTATTTGATGTAATTAATAATAATCCTCTAAAATTTCCTGATATGTCAAAATGGATAGACACAGAAAAGCTCTCAAATCATGATTTCAAAGCAGCCGTTGACTTATTATATAAATTACTGGAAAAAGATCCTGGAAAGAGAATTGACATTGATGATATAAAAAAGCATGCGTTCTATTTAGAAGGATTATCCAAAGAGCAAAAAGCACACTATGATGGAGCTGGCTGGAAAAAAGATATGAAGATTGATGTTAGTAACCAGGAAATGGATGAGGCTGTTGTTGGTATTGGAGGTTTAATAAAAAAGAAAATTTCTGACATGAAAAAGGCTTGGGGCCATTCATCCTCTACGGGCAGCTCAGTCTCTCCACGCAACACATCAAACAGTAATTTGCTCAATTTACAAGACAAGAACATCATAACAACTCGATTATCGTCAATGGCTTTAAAGGATACGTACAGCTACATTTTTTCAGAAGCTCAAAATACTTTTGACACTTTATCACATCATAATGATAATAGTGATAATACCACCTTATCTCTCAAAACAGATATCAACATAGCAAGCAACTCAGAATTAAATACTCATGGTTATTCAGATCCAGATAGCGAGGATCATTCCATTGATTCAGATATAGAAAGAGATGCAACCAATTATGATCTTAAAAATGATACGGAAGATCTGAACGCTTCTACCAATAACGAATCAGAACCTTTTGACTATCGTAAGGAACTTGAAAAAAGCGAAGACAGAGTACAATTAACTGTCAACCCAAGTTATGCATCGCTAGATTCCTATTACGATGAAGGTTATAATAAATTTTTTGGTGGATCAACTAGCACAAGCTATCAAGGATACACCAATTCACCATCTCCTGCTTTCAATGGGAATACACGACCTCAAATCGGAAATAGCAATGGCAGCTCATTAACTGTATTAAGGGGAACAGTTCCGTCAAGAATGTCACCTTCTAAATCAGCTTCAGCTGCTAGTTTCCAGCAGAAAAGAGCGACTAATAGTGTACCTACTAATATGAGAGACATCATCTCAAATCCTGCATCTAAAATTTCTTTCCCTTCTGCAAGTTCCATTCAGAACTCAAGACCCATTTCTCCAATTATTTCTCAAAGAAACATGGTTCCGGGCCGAATTCCATCCCCCAAAATTGTAAAGCCAACTCCAAGAAGCTTCAGCTTGGCGGCGCAGTCGGCTTCTTCGTCCGCATCTTCTTCAAGTGATAGTGAGGATGATGAACCATTTATGATTAATAAAAAGTCTTTGGCTAGTAGAAGGTATTCTGAGAGGAGGAAAGGATTCGAAATTGGATCACAGCTACCAAACCATGAACTAAAAAACGAAACAAAAATACCGTCACCTTCAGTTGCTCCTGATTACACTGCTGCTGATGATACACTCCAGGATGCAACTGCTATGGAACAACTATCAAGATCCTCGATATATGGAACAAAAATAAACTTGCCCAAAAAGTTACCTAGTGACAGCAGTGCAGACTCAGATAGTGGATCTGATGACGATGACGAGTTACTATTCAATTTTAACAGATCTTCGAGGCCCCATCCTCCTATTTCTTCAGATGCATATCAGGCGATTCCAATGAATAGTAAGACAAGGATTGTAGCTAATGACAGTATTTATAGCGTTGCTAATTCTGAGGTGGTTGATGTCCCTGAGGATATCATTGAAGATTCTGGAATGTGTGATGTTGTTGGAAATGTTACGGTTGAAAACGATTCTGCTGGTCAGAATAATCTTGCTTATAAGAAAGTGTTGGATGATTTCGCTGTACTTACTGTACAACCAAATGATCAAACATCAAACACTGATCAGTAATGTTATTTTTTTGTTTGCTGAATGCACCTATGTAGGTACTTCTTTATTCAAGCTATCTATTACTGAAATATGCAAAAGTATATTTTACGGTAATGATTAATTGTAAGGATATTTAAGCTTGAGTAATCTCTTTTATTCCACACAGGGAACTATATAGCACAAACACATTCATCATCATTAATAATATTATACATTACGTAAGTAAAAGTTATCTATTAAACCTTTTGACTAGTGCCACTTTACCCCAGACACCTTGATTTAACTGATCAAAAACCTCAGTTTCGTTTTTAACATTTTGAAAATTAATTGAAATAGACTTGGAATTGTCCAACAAATCGTCTATGGACCATTTGAGTTCTAACTTTCCTTTATCGCTTCCTAAATTCGACAAATTCATTACCATACTGTGGTCATTCACAGAAATAGGGTACATATAGTACAGCATCGCCATGTCCTTCCATATGCTCTTTAAAGCTAGCCACTCATCCTTTGAAATTTTCAAAAATTCAATTGGATTCTTTTCATGATATTTCTCCAATATGTAATAAACAAATGATTGGATCATACACTGAAATGGCTCAAAGTTACTTATTCTCAAAACTTCAACCTTTGTTTTATTTGCAAATGTGATCATCAAATCATCTTTGATTTGGAATGATAAAGGTTGTGTACTTACCAATTTAATGCCTGATTTAGCTTCTAATAATTGTAATTGGTCAGTTAACTGGTTTAATTCAAAGTCAAACGGTGTTTCCATAGTTTTTATTTGATCATTAATCGAGTTAATATCCTTAATTAAGTTTTCCTTTTCAGTTGTTTGGTCGTCCAATCTTGATTGCATCAATTCATTTTGTTCTGTGATTGAGTTAATGCTTCTTTCCAACTCTTCATTTTCTTTAGAAACTTTTTTGACTTGAGTTGAAATATTCATCCATTTCTGAATATCGACGCTTTCCCAGTCATTCTGTGTCTTTTGTAATTTTTCAATGATTTTTGTTAGCTCCATTTTTTCTTCAATCATCTTTTGCCTTTCTAGCAGGACTTGCTTTCTCCACTCAAATGAATTCTCTAAAGTAACACTTAGCTCATCTTTACTTTTTTCATAAGATGCATTTAACTGGTCTAACAATCTAGACAAAAATTGCATATTCTCATTTTGTGATTGTTTTCTGGTAAAGTTTGCAATTGCCTGATAATTTGTTCTCAAATCTGATCTGACCTCAAGAGTTTGACTGTAATACTCTCTCATTGTCATCAAATTAGATTCTTTGACATCATTAGCAAACCTGTCCACCATATTTGAAATTGTATTGATTGAGGCACGATACTGATTTATTATATGGCTCAAAAAATGATAGTAATATATATTGTTTGATGCGTCAATATAATCGAGTAATGTTTGTCTTTTTTGTTCATTTTGATTTGAGACGTCTGGTTTAGTAGTTGTGGAAAGAGATGTATCATCAAGAATGTTGAGTGATGATGCTGAAGCTAATTGGGAAACATCCTCTATTTCCATTGTTTGTTGAATTTCTCTGTCAGAAGGTCCAATTTTATCGTAGAATTGAACATTAATATCTCGTAGAAAATTCTCCATTGATATATTTACATAATTATCATCCTCTAAGATATCACAAGATTCAAAATTCTCTGAATTAGCAGAGGCGTCGCTGACATCTGCCAATGGAACCATTTCGGTACCAAAAGAAATATCGAGGCCACTCGAGTTAATTTTGGAAGATTCTTCAGCTTGAAAAACATTATCTAGAGAATTCAGTTTCTTTGGATTATTCGTTTGTTGTTGTTTAGTTTGTTGAGGTGTAGTAGCTTGGAAATTTACTTCCTGCCTTAAAGGCGTGGATTCAATTCCCATTTTTAGACCTGAGTCAGGAACATTGTGAAAAGCAGAAGTATTAGCCGGTTCTGAAACCTCACTTACTGTTGATAAGCGATCTGCAACAAAACCATTAGCTGTTTCGTTTTCTGGGCTTTCAGAAAATATTTGTCCTATTGATGGAATAGATTCTATGGCTTCAACTTCAGTATTTTTGAAAGGTTTATTGTCATTCACCTTTTGCAAATTAACTTCCTTGGCACCATTCTCCCTAGAATTTGAAATTAGCATTTCTGGTGTTTTCCCAGGTGATTCAATTTGCTTTGTGAAATCCATTACCTGAGAAATGTTATCTACATGCAACTCAGAATCCAAAGGTTTCAGCGTAAGCTCATTAACTTTTTTAGAAACTGGTATTGTAAGTTCCATACTAATTGTGTCTGCTTCTTCAACATCTAAAGTACTTTTGATTGGTTCTGTGAGTTCCATAATATTTGATTCTTTACTGAAATCAGCACTCGTATCTCGCTCTTGCTGATTCGTAAATGGTTTAAAAACTTCTGTCAAATCCATATCCATGCTATTATCGCCATCGTTAGTACCAACATCGTTTTCAAGCTCCTCAAATAACTCTTTAAAACTCTCATTTCTTTCAAGCTCGCTTTGTTCTTGTTCATTGACATTTACTTGGTTTTTCAAATCTTGTTGTTGTTCCCTAATTTGTTTGGTCAACTCGACGCTCATTTCCATAGTTTGTGTTGAGTTGTCTTCCAAAATTCCAGCACTGTTTTGATATTTTGTGGCATGAAGATCAGCAATTTCCTTGTTGATTCTTGTTTGTTTATCTAAACTTTCTTCTGCAATTTTTGATATCGGATCATCTCTTTGAATGCCATCTGTGATACTGAAAGTGGGCTTCCAATTCATATATTCCTGGCTACTTAGCTGTACAGGTGTTATAGTGGTTGAAAGCGAATTTCGTGCTTTCTCCCTTGGTGAATTGGGTATTTTAAATTTATGAACTGAAACCTGACCAGCAAAACTGACTCTTCGGTTTGCACCCAAACTGACAGTTTCATTTCCTGAAGATTTAAGGATCGATCTTAGCGGCATCAGCGTGTGTCTTCTTTTTGTTGATGTCATTAAGGGCATCGGTTTTAGATGCAAACCTGACGTTGTAGCTTGAATAGCAGTTGGTAATGACAGCCTTCTGCCCACTGCATTTGTATTTTCATCACTGTCTACAGATTGATCAGAGTTTACTCTTTTCATCACTGATACTGTGATGATACCTTTGATTAAAGCAACAGTTATCTATCTGCAATGTAAACAAAGAAAAGTCTCCTCATTACATTTTGAAATGCTCATGATCTTCTCTGCCATGTTACAAAATTAAAAAAAATAATTAGTTAGAGATTATAGAAAGTAGTAAAAAGGTTGCTATTTATTAACAATGATCTATTTCAAACTCCCACGTACCGGAAATGGCCTCATAGCCAATATATTTGACTTCTGGAATGGACATCAACTTCCGAATATGCTTTTTGACAGCTGGATGTTTAGGATCTGTTATATAGCCAGTCAACTCTTTGTTTCTTGGGAAGCAGCCAACAAGCTTAACCTTAGCAGGTAAATTTAGTCCTTCACCAATCTTTGGTTTGACAAGGGAATCTGGATACAATGCAAATTCCTTGTTTTCAAAGATGACAATGTGAGGCAAGTTACTGATACCAATCGACGTTAGATCAACAGGCTTCAAAAAGGTGATAGAACCTTTACCCTTTTCACCAACTGTGAAATCAGAAACACTAGTAAGCTGTTCTGGAGAGTAGGTGGATAACTCTGCAAGAGATGGAACAGTGTAAAAGTTTTCAGGCAATTCGTAATCATTTTCTTCGGTTTCATTTTCAGATGCTGGCTCTTTAAGTTGTCCATCTTGCTCAGGTTCCGGACTCTTTAAATTAGAAATGTCACCATCCAAAAGAGGAACCGCCGCAGGTTTAAGCTCTGGCGAATTATCCGAAGGCATACTGGATTTGAAGTCAACACCTTTGGCAACTTTTACCTTTCTCTCAATAAGATCCTTCACCGAGGAAGAAGGTGAAAAAATTGGGTTGCCCAAAATTGCCTTATCTGTTTCAGCATTTGAGACAGAAGATATGCTTTTGTTAGCCACACTATCAGAACTCTTTGTTCTATCCAAAGATTTGAGATCGGCACTAGGTTCATCGCCAGTTATCAATTTTTGAGATGCTGAAGATGTGCGCAATAATAGTGGAGTTGTTGATGCAACGATGGTACCGGTCTTTGGTGAGTTAACATCTGATGATTTGAAGAGTGGCTTAGGAGAGATCCTATAAGCTGCTGTCAAATTATTTCTATTCCTTTCAACTGGCTTGACAGGTCTAGCTTCAGGTTTCACGTAAAAAGTGACCAATGGTTGGGCAAGTTGATTCCCAGCCAAATTGTTGAACAAGTTTGAAGAGTTGAAAGGGTTTTGGTTAAATTGAACCATTTGTTGTTGTTGTTGTTGTTGTTGTTGTTGTTGTTGGTTGTTTGGACCAAATAGTCCTCCATTAGCAGCTGGGTTACCTCCAAGACTATTTTGAGCCCCAAACAAACCACCACTGGCTGGTGCTCCTGCATTATTGTTACCAAATAAGCCACCCGATGTAGAGACAGCTGGTTTTGAACCAAACAATCCACCAGCAGCAGGCGCTGAGTTGTTATTGTTGCCGAAAAGGCCGCCTGTTGCAGGAGCTGCTGGTTTTGCACCAAAAAGCCCACCCGTTGCAGGAGCTGAACTGTTGTTGTTGCCAAAAAGACCTCCAGTAGCTGAAGCCGCTGGTTTCGCACCAAAAAGCCCACCAGCTGCAGGAGCTGAATTGTTATTGTTACCAAAGAGGCCACCGGTTGCAGAAGAAGCTTGATTAGCGTTATTGTTACCAAAAAGTCCACCAGAAGCAGGGGCTGCTGGTTTTGCACCAAAAAGTCCACCAGCAGCAGGCGTTGAATTGTTGTTATTACCGAAAAGACCTCCAGTAGCAGGAGCCACTGGTTTTGTGCCAAACAATCCACCAGCAGCAGGTGCTGAATTGTTATTGTTACCAAAGAGGCCACCGGTTGCAGAAGAAGCTTGATTAGCGTTATTGTTACCAAAAAGTCCACCAGAAGCAGGGGCTGCTGGTTTTGCACCAAAAAGTCCACCAGAAGCAGGTGCTGAGCTGTTGTTACCAAAAAGTCCACCACCAGTGGATGTTGCTGCATTATTATTACCAAAAAGACCGCCACCAGTTCCAGAAGTCGTATTATTATTACTACCAAAAAGGCCACCATTATTAGCTGGTGTCGAATTATTATTTCCAAATAAACCACCAGAAGTATTATTGTTGTTTCCAAATGCACCACCGATATTGTTGTTGGCACCAAATGCATTATTACTGTTGTTGTTATTAGCATTAAAAGTGTTAGCAGTGTTATTAGCACCAAACAAACTTGAACCAGTGTTAGCGTTACTTGCTCCAAATCCACCCGCAGAATTGTTACCAAAGAGACCTGTGCCAGTAGTGGAAGTATTGTTACCAAATGAGTTACCAAAGCTTGTGTTCGTAGTACTGTTGGCACCAAATGAGCTACCAAAGCCGGTGCTAGTGTTGTTACCAAAGCTATTAGTGGTGTTATTGGCGCCAAAGCTAGCATTGGCGCCAAATCCAGTACTGTTCGTGTTATTTGCTCCAAAACTTGTATTGGCACCAAAACCCCCTGCGTTGGAAACATTACCCGCTGCAGTACCACCGCTACCATATCTCTTATTTTGTAGATAGTCCTGAACTCTCAATTCTTCGAACGAAAAGTTTTTGTACTCTGGCATCGCAGAAATAGACTGGTAATAAGATGTACCTGTGGCAGGATCTCTTTCCATGTATGGTTTGAAAGGATGTGAACCTGTACCATTGTTTTGCACGTTGGGGTTCATGCTACCAAATGTGCCAGCTTGATTGTTGTTTGCGCCAAACGCGTTGTTCGTATTAGAAGCTCCAAAGGCGCCACCTGCGTTGCTGCTGGAACCAAACAGTCCACCACCGGATGTGGTATTAGCGTTGTTGTTGTTGTTGTTGGCACCAAAAGGCGAGTTGTTAGCACCAAAAGGAGATGCAGCGTTGTTGGTTTGCGCACCAAAGATACCACCGCCAGAATTGGATGCATTGTTACTTCCAAAAGAACCACCTGTGTTACCACCAAACCCCGTTGATGCATTGTTGTTGTTGCCAAAAAGGCCGCCAGAATTGTTGTTAGTGTTTGCACCACCACCACCAAAGATTGATCCAGTGGTAGCGTTGTTGTTGCTCCCAAAGCCAGTGCTATTTTGTGCACCAAAAGGCGAATTAGACTGTGCATTACTGGCCCCAAAACCACCGAACCCAGAAGTCGTACTTGCAGACCTGTTGAACATCTTTAACACACCTAGGAGTAAATTTAGTGTTAATCATGTATTTTTTTCTTAAGCAGCTATGACGAAAAATTGAAGTTAAATTGCGAAAAGTGCTTAGCTGAATAATAAAGTAAAATGTGTTTTTAACAGTTAGGGAATGATATTAAATAAACTTACAGAGAATCAGTGTTAAAAAAAAGTATTTAAGATGAAATGCTTAATAGCACAAGATGCACAATGAAGGCAGGACAATTTCTTTACTAAAAATTATCAATCAGTCAAATTTTAAATTTTGTTTTGGTTCAGTACGCAGTTAACTTATATGAGAAACATACCAGTCATTCAAGAAAACCGTTTCTACCAGAGCCATCCAAACCAAACAAAGAATTCTATTACCTGATACATCTATTAACATGAATTTACAAAAGTTTTGCTCTAGGGAATAAATTTGTGATAAAAGAGATAGGCCATATATAAATAACCCTCTCAGTTGCTCTAAATTTCTACTTCTTGGTTAAAGAATGCTTTATTGAAGTTTTCTATCTTATCTCAATTATGATATCTTTAAGTTTTGGAACCTTTTTATTATATGCCAACATTAGCACTTTGTTTCAACAGGCCTGCTACACCTCGGTTTACTTCATTTCCTCTTTAAAATTGACCCCAATTTTGTGTTAGCAAAGTGCTCCAGTAACCTACATTACTTTCAGAGATCTTATACGATGCCTTAAACTTTTATGGAGCATATGTTATAACTACCTCTCAATTAATTGATTTTGATAATAAACTTTGGCAGCTATAGTTCATGGCGTTTTTTCGGTTTAATGACTTCATTCCAAATGAGTGTAGCTTCGTTCATTTTGGTGCCTTAGCTATTGCTATAGGTATGTTCCCAGAATCAGTTGAAGTCTTCATGCTAAGATCATAAACGCAGTATTTTTCCAGCTAAATCTTGATTTTGTAGTTGAATAATACACAAATAGCTTGCTAAGATAAAATATGCACAAGATGATTCCATTTTATAAAACAATCTTGCGAACCTAACGTCTTCCTGAATTTCATATGTGCTGCAAGTAGCTCGTTTGAATCTTTTATAATCCTCTCAACTGGCATTTATATAATACTGATTTTGCTTCTTGTTTGTTTGTGATGTAGGTAAAAGGTTTTGATTTGGAAACATGTCTTTCCAAAATCATTTTTTACAAACTTAGTTGTGAAAGACCATTGCAAACATTTCATAAATAATGCAAGAAACTACACTTTGATTCATTGTTATAATCAGCTTTGAATAATACACAAAATTCTGAATTAACAGTTTACATTTATATGGAAATATAAACCATCCAAATTTATTAAATAGTTGATCTTTTTTAGTTTTTACCTCATTTAGTATAAATGTAAATCACGCTTGTGATGAACCACAAAAGTTTTCTTTTAAATGTATTAGGAAAAAACGTAGATATCCAGTTCGTCATTCATATGTCTTATGAGTAGACTGCAACGTTGGCAACATTTGTTTTACTTTAATTTATCTTCGTCAGAATAACCTCTGCCACAAAAATACACACATGACATTTACTATATTTCAAGGTAGTGATATGTCACAATGTTGTATAAAAATCGCCTTTAAATACCGAGTTTGAAGAAGCCCAACCTCTTGATTCACATAATCAAGAAAGATATATTGTGATGTTTTTATCGTGAACACATTAAAATACATGCTAATAGACAGAAATACTACCAATACAACCTTAATCGATTGGCAATTATTAGCTGCAAAGAATTAGGCAATTATCACCTATAGAGAGTCGCACTCCCTTTACAGAGCAAGTTAAACCTAGCGTTACGCGTAACGCGTCGTGAAGAAAATTTCAGTTCACACATAGTATATGAAAAATATGCTAATGTTTAGAAGCTTCAAAGAAAAAACCAATATAAGATGGGTATCAAAGGACTCAATGGACTGCTCAAGGACAAAGCACCATATGCTATCAAGTCGCAAGAAATGAAGAACTTGTTTGGAAGAAAAATAGCCATTGATGCTTCGATGTGTCTCTATCAGTTTCTGATTGCTGTCAGGCAACAAGATGGTAACAATTTAACAAACGATGCAGGAGAGACAACATCACATTTGATGGGATTTTTTTACCGAACAATCAGAATGGTAGGAAACGGCATTAAGCCGTGTTATGTGTTCGATGGGAAACCTCCAGTTTTGAAGGGTGGTGAGTTGGAAAAGAGACTGAAGAGACGAGAGGAAGCAGAGAAAAAGGCGGAAGACTTAAAGGAAACGGGAACGGTTGAAGAAATTCAAAAGTTCGAAAGAAGAACAGTCAGAGTTACAAGAGAGCAAAACGAAGAAGCAAAGAAGCTTTTGAAATTGATGGGTATTCCGTATGTTGAAGCTCCATGTGAAGCTGAGTCACAGTGTGCAGAACTGAGTAAAACAGGTAAGGTTTATGGTGCTGCATCAGAAGACATGGATACTTTATGCTACCAACCAGGCCATTTTTTGAGAAATGTTACAGCTGCAGAAGCAAGAAAATTGCCTGTTGAGGAATATGACATAAAAGAAGTTCTCAAGTCGTTGGAAATGGATATCAATCAATTTGTTGATCTGTGTATTTTACTAGGCTGTGACTATTGTGAGACAATTAGAGGCGTGGGCCCTGTTACTGCTTACGATTTAATTAAGACCCACAAATCAATTGAAAATGTGATTGAATTTATTGAATCAAATTCAAAGTCCAAATACAAAATTCCTGAAAACTGGCCATACAAAGAAGCAAGAGAATTATTCTTAAACCCTGATGTTCTATCTGGTGCTGAAGTAGACTTAAAATGGGAGGAGCCCGATGTCAGTGGCCTAGTTGAGTTCATGGTCAACCAAAATGGATTTAGTGAACAAAGAATAAGAGAAGGTGCAGAAAAGCTTAAAAAAGGACTCAAAGGAGGAACGCAGGGAAGACTAGATGGATTCTTTTCAGTTATGGTCTCAAACAAAAAGAGACCAGCCAAAGAAGAAAAGAAGACCTCTAACAAGAGAAAGAAGAAATAAAGTTTAGTTTACTAAAATTTAACGAAATACAACATTAATTATATGTAGCAAATATATATTGGAATAAAGAGATCCAAGAAAGCATCTGTTATTTTTCTTCTGGTATATTCAATGATAGCATACTAGTTATTTTATCAGCAGTGTTTAAATACAACGAGGAAGAAGCCTCCCTTGCGCTTTGGATTCTGGACACAAAATTATTCATTCCTCGATCAATCCCAGACATATACCTTGCCAATTGGACAATAGGCCACGGAGCTGACCTGAGTGCTGGCAAAAATTTACCATACAAAGGCAGCTTGATTTCGCCTCTTTTGCCTAGCTTAACGGCTTTTACAATCTGATTTGCAACGTACTCAGGCTCCAACTCTGGCGCTAATAGTGTATGAGGAGTTTCAACTCCTTGGAATAAAGATGTTTTAATTTGGCCAGGGCAAATTAAAAGCGTCTTGACTCCTGAGGTATTGAAGGTTGGCGAGCCTAGTTCATAAGTGAGGCTTTCGTGAAGGGCAATGAGGCCTGATTTGGAAGCACCGTATGCACTCAAGCGAGCTGGTGACATGTAACCAAGTGTTGAGGCAACTGTTATGATGTATCCCCTTTTGATTTCTAACATTTTTGGCAAAAATGTCTTAATTGTGTAAAAGCTAGACAGTAGGTTTATTGCCAGGGTTCTTTCAATTTGTTCATAGGATAGTTGGAGTAGTGTTTCGCCTGTTGTAATTGCAGCGTTGTTTATCAAGACAGTCACTGTACCAATTTCCTTTTGGACTTCCAACCTGACTTCACCAACGGCCTCTTTATCAGAAACATCACAAAGATAGTAGTGGACTCCATAAACGTAAGTTTCGCTATCAATGTCAGGCAACACAACGTCAAACACCACCACCTTGGACCCCATTGCAATGAAGGCGCTAGCCAATTCTGCACCTAAGCCACCCGATCCACCAGTAATGAGAACAATGTCTCGATCTGCTTCGAAGGTCATACCAACTAAAACATTAGACGCGTGCTTCAACCAGCCATTTATATAGTACAATAACTCTGTTATAGGACCTGTCATGACAGAATGTTGATAAACTACACAAGAAAGCACTTTAAGGCATGAGCAAATTGCCTATTCCGGCTATCAAACCATGGCCCCCGCGAGATGTCACTTCAATTCAAACAAGCCATACACCTTGAGTACGTGTGGAAGACACGAATACAGCAAAAAATGGCAGTAAGAGAACCACCACAAGTATTAAGAATCAAGAGAAAGAGAACAGATGACCCATTGCAAGCATTGGTATTCGAAGAATCGAAACGACGTATCAAAAGGCCCAAATTTGTATTTAAACTCCAGCGTACTGAAGAGAACGATATTCAGGATTCAACTACCTTGCTCAACTCCAATGACTGCTTAAGCAACTATGCGAACAAACCTGTGTTTAATTTGCCCAAAAGAAAATTAAGCCGGTCTTCCTCTTCATCTATATCAAACAAGAATGCAACCAAGCGACAAGATAACAATAGCACATATGATAACAATGTAACACCATTGGAAGAGGGGCCGCAGGAGTTGAATCCAGACTTGCTAGACATGCTCAATGACTACTTGAAAAATAACGATGAAACAAAACCGGCGTTGCCAGTAAAACCGCCAAAGCGAAGACAGTCAAGCGTTTCACAGACTTCAACAGATGAAAGGCCTGCTGAGTTACTAAACTTTAGTCACAGCACCAAGCAGCTGGACTCAAGTGCCATTGATGACAACGAGGATGGAGGCCAGGACAACGAATATGTTTATGATGTGTACTACAGAGACAAGGCTATCAGCAACCAGTGGGAAAATGAAAGAATTGGTTACATCAAATTCGATGATGATGATTTGGATCTTATCGAGGAAGATGACAGTGGCATCATTGTAACGGATGATGAAGATTCTAACGACGAGAATTTCTACAGGAATGATTATCCTGATGATGAAGATGGAGGTTATGACGACAGCGACGCAGCAAGTTTAGGTTTGGATGAACCTAGCGATGACCAGGACGATGAATTTGACATTTTGAAAAATAAGAGGAGGTTTTCTAAGGTTGATTTTAAACAGACAGAAGGATTGAACAATTTAAGCGCTGATGAAATAGAACCTATCAAGGATAAGATACTAGAATTGCCAGATCCATGGCACAGATTGAATAGGACCGCAGAAGGTGAAGATATTGATATGGATGTTGATATGGATGCTGATATGGATCATGGAGATGAAGAGGGAAACGGAACATTCAAAAGAAACATTTTTTTTGAGTCGGATAAGGACAACTCCTTAGCGATTCACAGAGACAAGATCTTTGGAAGGCTTCAAGATATGATTAACAAATGAATTAGAAATTATTGAGGTGATAATAATATTGCACTTTGTCTCCTTTGGTGCTCTAGTGACGTTTATATATCACGAGAGAATAAAGTTGCTTAGACTACGAATTTCGTTAAAAGAGTATGAATTTGTGGTAATGGAATTTCACTTAAGAAGTGGCTTACTTAATGAGCAAAGAAAACGTTAGAACTTCTCAATTGCGATCTTATACCTAAAGATTACTTCTTGCATGATAATTTCAAATGTGAATATAGTTTAATTATCTTTATATAGTGGTACAGTGGAAGCGTACAGACACTTCCTCTGTTATGGATTAATAGGACCTTTTTCTTAACATTTCGATTATAATTTATCTTTGCAAGCGATTATGAATATCATAAGAAAGGGAGCATACATTCTTGGTAATTAAAGAAACAACATGGCATGAGCTGACTAAAATAATCACTTTGTTATCATAAGTGTGAAAGAGATCTAGCAAATATCCACAAGCATCGTTTATTTATTTTATACAAACTTGTTAAGCAAAGCAAAAGAATCAGTGAATACAAATAATGCATTCATACTGAGAACTGATTGAGAAAAAAGACGCTAAGACAAACTGCCATTGTCTATTTCATAGGTTGGAAGGGATTCTTTTTTATGAATTGTTGATAATCAATGTTGAAACCTCAACTATCGAAAAAAAAAAGCCTTTAAAATGACATCGTCTCTTATTATTGAGCTATCAAAAATATATGTCTTTGAGAGGAATCAAGAAACAATTGTACAGGGCACCCCACCAAATATTTGGTAGCAAAACCAGTGATGATATTCATGTGAAACAATGGGAAAATGACTTGACCACGGCTATCGCAGGATTGGAATATATTAAACTACAGGAGCAAAAGTGGTCAAAACATTGGGTTTCAATGATATCAAACTTCAGTGATGTCATTGACACATTCAAAGACCTTCATTCATCACTGATAGAAGATCCTGAGGTACAACGAAGAAAAAAATCCATAATAAAAAATAGAGAAAAGGGTATTTATGATGAGGACACTTTGGAAGCGGAACATACCAGAGAGGCAGATCCGGAAGAGGAGCTTTCTAATATAACCATGTTTGAGTTAAATCAGGCATCAAGGCTGGCTAAAATGTTGCTTCGTGAAATTGCATACAAGACAGACAAAAACTCAAATAGCTTCAAGTCTAAATGTGATGGTATGATTACAGTTCTAAAATCCAGTGAAAAGTTACTAACGAAAAGAAATCATAAAAAGATCGATCTGGAAATGCAAAATAGAAAAGTTGATTCGTTAATGAAAGCTATTGGTTACGATTCAAAGTCTTCCGACAAAGATAAGGCTAATCTTGAAATTCACAACGAAAAATTGGGCGATTATGAAATAGTGTTCCATGATATCGACCTGAAAATGAAATCAATAATACCACAAGTTTTAGAGTCTCTTGAAGAGTTCAATTCGAAGTTAGCACTAAAATTTTACTTCAGTCATAGAGGATATCAAAATTTAATACAACGTAATTTGAGGAAGTTTGTGTTGTCACAAGGATTTACATCAAATTCATTGAATGAACCAACATATGAAGAAATAATTAAAGATTTTGAGGTTTCCAATTCTGCTGCAATGGAAAAGCTGGAGTCTTTGATTCTACTCAAAGATTTCAAAGAATTCAGAGAAAAGAATGCAAAGGAAAAAACAATCCACTCAGTGAATAACGTCGCCGAGTCTGTTGTCGATACTACAGTCAATATAACGTCTACTATGTACACAAAGACAACGAAGCCGAACCAAAAAGTTAATGTATCGCTCAAAGGAGATTTTGGTTTGCATAATCCTGTGAAGCCCTTTGACAAAATGGGCGTATACTCAACAGCCTGCGATCCTATTGAATTTTTAAAACAATCCCTTGTAGTTGAAAAACTGGCAACCTCTCCTCTTGGTAAATCACTACATCTATCTTATTTTCCATCAAATCCAGAGGAAAACAATGAAATTGTCAATGTTAATAATGGTGATAATGCAAATAATGATACAAACTGGATGAAGCCATTAAGGAACTCAACAATAAAAACGCCTGCCGTGACATCTAACAATGCCTCAATCAATATGTTGGATAAAGAGCTTCCATCACCACCAACTAGTGCAACCACTGGCAGAATGTCAGTTTCGGATGCCAACACACCAATTACGGCACCTCTAGCTTCCTCTGCTGTAGAAAATAAAGAGACAGACACATATAAAGTAGCGACAGTTTCGATGAATAAGGTTAGGCAACAAATTGCCAATGTTATAATGAATCCTCACATTGACCACTGCCCAATAACCTCACATCTTGATGTTGATGAGGGAATCAAAAACTATGTGACAGCTCACAGCAGTATCATCACACAATTATTTTTGAGTAATAATAAAACAAATGTGTAAATGGAAGAGGTATCATTTATATTAAGTTGAAGTTTATAAATGTTTTATATAATTGGTATTGGAAAGAATATTGTTCATCTTGTGAAAAACTCAAAAGCTGGTGATGGTTCCTCTAGTATTGTTTGCTCATCATCATACCCGCTTAAATTAATCACACTTTCATCAAGTCTATTATTTTTACCCTTTGACGAATTTTCCAAATGATTAACATTTTGGCTATTCGTCCTGTTTAATGCTGCGTTTCTTAATGCTGCGATGCTACTACCAAATTTTCTCTTCTTGTTATTTGAAATGCCTAGTAAAGGAGTGTGAGTCTTAAACTCTGTTGCTAGTGTAAATGTATTCTTAGATACCTTTTGCTTATCTGTAAATGGCATATTCCTACTTGTAATATTATGATTGTCGTCTTCACTTTCTTGACTTGCATCTGACTCAAGTTCAACATATGTTTTTCTTTTTATTGATCTCTTCGGTCTAGTTGTTTTAGTCTCTGTTTCTAAATTTTTTGTCTCTGACTTTATGTTGGTGAATTCTTGATTTTCTTTGACAACAACTGGAGCTGGGACTGAAAAATACTTCTCTCCAATAACAATTGCATTATCTTTATCATCACCCTTAGCAGTTATATACCTACCTCTTGTAGGTTTAGGCAATTTTTTAGTAACATTAATTGTTACAGGAGGCGAGTAGGCAATATCGTCATTCTTTGATGTTGGTTGTTTATCTGTGTTAGCTAGTTTGATTGGCGATATATATGATGATTCTTGTGACGTCTTTTGGATCTTTAGGCTGTTGGTTTCTTCCAGTTGTACGCCCTTACTAAGCTGATCCTTATTTTCTTTTTTTGAAGGAAAGGTTACAACTGAATTTGCAGGCGTTAACAAATTCACTTCAGATTCAATTGCAGAAACTTCGTCTTCCGAATCCAACGTCATTTTGGTATTTGAAGATTTCTTTATACCTTGCTGATTACTTCTTAAATAAGTGAGATGTTTCCTGAATCTCTTTTCCTTAGTCTCACTACTATTAATGAAGGGGATTGAATCAATAACTTCTTTCAAACTTTTAGTTTTCTTTGCACTAGTCGAATTTGGTAATGTCTTCAAATTGATATTATTCACTCTTTTTTTCTTTATAGGTGAATCGAGATTAACAATTTCCATCAAATAATTTTCTGGTTTACTGTCAGCTTTATTTTCTTGTTGCTTCTCACTTATGTGTTTACTTTCAACTGTATCAATTTTCTCATTATCCCTGGCTTTAGATTCAGTATCGGCTGACTCTTTATTTACTTCACGAACAATCATGAGTTCGTCGTCATCAACGTCAACGTCACTCAAAACACGATTATCATCATGATCATGATGATCAAGTTCTTTCAAATCTGATTTTGTTAGCCTAAGTTTACTAACGTCACCACCATCTCTCAAAATTTGTTCTTTTAATAAAGATAACAGTTTTTCACGTAAAACTTCTCTCATTTTCCATCTATCCTTGGAATCAAAAAACGCTTTCCTTAAAACCGGTTTTGTTTTTTGTCTTAGAATTATCCTATCAAAGTCAGCAACATTATTCAAGAACTTATTAATGTTGAAAATCACATGAACTCCACAGTCATTGAAATTATTTTGCTTTGGAACCCTACAATCATATTTTATGATTGCACTAGTAGAAATGGTAATGTTGTATTTATCTTTAGCGTAACCAACAATGAAACTTTTTAAAATTTTACCTAGAACGTCATGCTTCTTCCGTAGTGAATCTAAACAAAATATAGACGCTGAATTTCTTCTCATCAAAAAGGGTTTTGCCTCCTGAAAAGATAAATCATTAATTTCAGTAAAGCTGTCAGTAAAATCTGGTTGAGAATTGGCCATGCTGTCATCCAATATAGCTTTATCTTTATCATCTTCATTTTGGACTCCTTGTGTAGTTATAATATGTCTTTTCAGCATTTTCAAATTCTTCAAAATAACAACGTACCAATGTAAGTCTTGCATAATTGGAATGATAACGTAATCTCTATCAAATAAATTACCTTTATTTTTGAACCATGATTTAACATTTTGGTAATAGTCATCATTGTCGACAGGTCTACTCAATGAAGTGTAAAAGAAAGAGTTCAGTATTTCGATGTTGTCAACATATTTGATAGAAGGATCTGACTTAACAGTTTGTAGTTCATAGTGAAGGAAAAAATCCACAATGGAATCATTTATCCAATTTCCGTTGTATAGACAATTGAAATCTGAATTAGATATTGTAAAATGCGACTTATCACTGAACTTTATTTTCAAACTTGGGGAGTATATTATTTGTTGATTTTCAGGAATATTTTCACTTTGAGTGTAACCATTATCAACAAGCATCATTTCGTCTAGCTTGTCATCAGAAACATCTTCATTTTCATATTTCAGCGTAAAACCTGTTTTGAGAGACCTCGTATATCTTTTTTCCTTCGGAGATAATATAGAATTTAATCTGTTGGAGGAGCCATTGAGTCTTTCAGGGGATGATAAAGGAGACGACGAAACAAAAGTCTCCTTTGGATGAAAAAATAGAGTTGGAAACAATGACATTTTTTCGGTATCAGAAAGTAGAGAGTAGGTACAGGTATTATGCATATGAGATTTGATATTCTTAAAAACATCTTTCAATGTGAAATTGATATATTTTTGAAAAGAGACACCAATTGATTTGACTGTATAATCGTTGAGTAAAGTATCCAAAGACACTGATTTATTGAACTCAAAAACGATTGCAAGCACGTTTGAGCGCTCTTCGATGGAGTATTTGATTGCCTTAATATCCGTTATTCTAATCTTGAAGCCACTATCTCCAGAGTAGACCTTCAACCACAATCGATTGATATCCATGAATGTCATATTTGGCAGCGAGCTTTTGGTGCCGTTCGTCTGAATCAGCACAACACTTGATACAGAAAAGGTGTTTATTATGTTGTCCCCTGTGGATATTGATATCGGTACAGAGCTAGTGCTCCCCCTCCTTCCCCTTTTTCGTTTGTAAGTGGTTATCGAAGAACCTGACGAGGATGTCATCGTTGTGGGGTCCCCCATGCTTGTTTTAGGCGACAAATGCAAATTGTTCACGGGCGAGGGTCCCGTTAAGGACCTATAGTCTCTATTTTTCAAATTGGCCATTCAATAAATACAATGATGCTGCTATATGTGACTATTTGATTCTCTGATCCTTAATAATGATAAGCTTGAAAGATGAATGTATTTAAGGGAGAAGACAGTAATACAATTAAAAATTAATGTCGTATGTCAATAATAGTTTTTCTGAATAACGCCTACACGTTCTTGGAACCTGTTGAGAGTCTACTGGTCTCCTATTGAATGTTATAGGAAGATGTACGTTTCTAGGTTTTATATATAGGAGGGAAAATTTATTCTGATGCTTTACAAAGCAAGAAAAAGGAACGCTTACGTAATATTACGTAACGTACATCACGTGACTAGTATGCTTACGTAAAAGTATCACGTGACAATATTACGTAATATGCTTACGTAATAAAATATTATTTGAAAAATCAAAAAAAAGAAAAATTTTGATTGGGAAATCGTTGAGAGTGGAAAAAAGGCAAATGGGAAGTAAGAAAATTAAAATTTGAAAGAAGGAAGCATTGAGCCACTAGAATATAGGTTGACTGAAGATGTATAGGCCAACAGCAGTTGCATTGAAAAACGTGCGTTTGTTTTCGAATAGCAGGGTACTTGCAGAGGGGAAGACACCATTGCAGGTGTTCATGAATACATTCCAGAAGGAATGGAAGAAGAGTCAAGAGCTCACGGATCAGATCAAGCAGCTTAAGAGTGCTACTGACGACTTGAGTGAGAGTGAGACTTTCAAGAGAGCCAAAAAGGCATATGATACAGCACAAGAGGGTTCAGGTAAACTTGCGCAGGGTGTGCAGAAGACTGCAGAAGTTGTTGGAGATGTCGCACACAAGGCATGGCAGTCGCCAGTTGGTCAGGCGGTGAAGAAGACTGCTGAGGTGACTGGAGAAACCATTGACAAGGTTGTTGCTGAACCAGTGAGAAAAACCAAGGTGTACAAGGACGTGAACGAGGTGTTCAGCGAGGGTGCGTCCCAGTATGGTTTGTACGAGTCCAAGGAAGAAAGAAAGGTGAGAAGAGAGAAGGAGATCCTAAGTAAACCAAAGCTTGTGAAGAGAGATGAGGAAGCAGGTTCTGCTCTGGTTGCAACTGAAATCAAGCCAACATCTTCTATCAAGGACACGCTGAAGATCAAGCCAGACTCCACGATTGGCAAGTCTATCTTGGTTTTGAGAGAGAAATGGGAAGAAAACGAAAATCCTCTGATCGTGCTGATTAGAACCGTCTTCTCAAAGATCGGCGGCTTGTTTGCTGAAACCGAAGCAGCTAGAGTCGTCAAGCAGTTCAAGGAAATGGACCCAAGCTTTACAAGCATTGGATTCCAAAAACAATTGAGAGAATATATTGTTCCAGAAGTTGTTGAAGCATACATTTCCAGTGACGAAAAAGTTTTGAAAACCTGGTTCAGTGAAGCGCCATACAATATTATGGAAGCTAAACAAAAGCAGCTCGTTCAACAGGGTATCTTTTCAGACGGTAAGATTCTTGACATTCGTGGTGTTGACATCGTCAGTTATAAGATCTTAGAGCCAAACAACATCCCTGTCATGGTTGTTGGTGCCAGAGTTCAAGAAATCAACTTGTTCAGAAAATTCAAAACCGGTGAATTGGTTGCTGGTTCTCAAGAAGACATTTTACTTTCTTCATATGCTATGGTTTTAACTAGAATTCCTGAAGAAATGGACAATCAAGAAACTGAAGGCTGGAAAATTTTGGAATTTGTTAGAGGTGGTTCCAGAAAGTTCACTTGATTTTTTAAAATGATAATCTAACACATCATTGTGGTCTATATCGAACGTTTATGCTATTCTAGCAAAAAAATACTTTTGTTAGTTTTAATGCTGTACATAGGACATTTATTATGTTAACATAAACAAGATCATAAACCATTCTTTTGTGTTTTCTGTTAGCATTGTCTAATACATTTTTTATGATTGTAGTATATATAGCCTTTTATAACGTTATCATGTTTTTTTTTTTCAACCTTTCACTTCACAAAGCTGATAATACTCAAAGTTTACTAGAAAACTAGCTAGCAAACATACTTGACGAAGGGCTCATATGGCATGACAGGGTCCAACTCTTTGAAACCTGTATCATTGGTGGACTATGATGATTCAGAGTCAGGTTCAGATTCTGATAGTACAAATTCGAACCTTGATCGATTATCAAGGATTCGTAAAGTTATTTATACGAACAACGGACTTGATCTAGGAATGCAAGGGAATTCATTAGCTAAACAGGACAGTGGAATTGAAAAGAAAAAGTTTGTGAATACAACAATACCAACATTTGAAAAAATCAAAAAACCAAATGTTAAAGTTAATCTTAATGAGGTTAATCCCCCATTCGAATTCGGTGACAGAGGTCAAAGGTGGAGACAAATAAAATTGAAGGCGTTTAGTGAGCAACTTTCATCTTTAAGTGCAATCGAAAACATAGTATTCGACAAATACCCAAACTTTATCAAGCTTAATAAAAAATGCAAATATACTAAGGAAGACGTTGGTAGTTTACTAAATCAGTATGCTACATTATGGGATGTTGGATATATACTGATTGAACACGAATATTTGTCAACTCCAGCTAATGATACTTGTGGGGTATTGGAAAAGGCTAACGAATTTTTAAAAATTAGATTCAAGTGAAATACACTTTCAATGGTTTTCAAATGTCTTAAAATATACAGAATGATAGTAAATATGGTAAATAAGATAACATGTAATAAAAAGATAAATGGAAAGTAAAGATTTGACAGGATGAAACTATAGTAAACACAGAAAACTAGAACTTAAATAATACTACTTCTATTTTTTTATTTTGTAACTAAAAAACAACTAAAACTTTAAAACCAAAATTAACCTTAGCTTGAGTCAAACATTTCATCATTTTGCATCATAACAACACCCCTGATTAAATTTTTGTTTTTAAATATATGGAAAAACAAGGACATATAATTATATTTCAATTCAAAAATGAATAAAAAATAAAATAAAAATAAAATGGAAAACATGTAGAATAATAGTCAACTGCTTTGGTTGTTTTAATGTTTGGGTAAATATGATTCTTTTTTATTTATAATTTATTTATAATGGTACTAGATGATTTTCAGTTGCTTTTAACTCTCTTTTTTTTATAATATTTTTAATGAAAAGTTGAATGTTCTTTGACCTCGTATCAATTCTTCTTTTCTTCAGGTGCAGGAGTTGGATCATCCAAACTCAATTTATCTTTAACCAAGACTTGATGTTCAGCTTCTTGAACATTTTCAGACTTGATAAGATGTTCCTGTTCTTTCAAAACAGCCATTTTTTCCTCTGGAGTGGCGTCCTTGTCCACATGAAGGACAGTTTCGTGATAGAACTCCATTGGTAAGGAAGCAAGAACTGCCTTTAGGGCTTCTCTGTAACTTCCATAAATTTCAGATTCACCGTACATACGAGCATTAGTCAACAGCATAAGGGTGGATGGGACTCTTTCACGAAGTCTCATGTTGAGCCACTCACTTAACCAGTGTCTCATTTGACCTGGAGTGGCATCATGGATACGGATACCACGTAAGGCGCACGCTTGTTGAAGTTCAGTCATTGAGAGAGCATCAACTCCTTCATATTCAATAAGTTTGTCGTCTTCCTTAATTTTCAACATTTTATGACGGATTCTGTAACGGAGAATTTGATCTGTACCATACGGTCTGAGATTGATGTATTTGGCCATAGCAATAAGCACACCACGTGAGACGTTATCTAAAATCAAGTCGTCCTTGAAAAGCTTGGCAACTCTAAATAGTTGTGCAGTTGGAATATCTTCTGAGTTGGATGATCTCAATTGAGACATGAACTTTCTAAAGTCGGCGAGCTGCTCTTCTGTAGTTGAGCTTGGGAGCTTAACCATTTGCTTAGAGTTTTTCAAGAGATCGGCAACCTTGTATCTGGAATTTCTCAAAATAGCCAACTTCTTCTCTTTGTCAAGTTTTGATTCGTAAGTGGACGGTAGAAGAGATGGAAACAACTTGAGGGCAACAGGCAAAAGAAGCTCTGCAAATGGAATAATAACGAACATTGCAAAAGGAACCACCTTAAGCATATCCACAGTGGTTCTTTGAAGCTGTCTGTATTCTCTTCTAGTGAGTTCATAACCTGAGGTCATCTTCAGCAAAAGACGGGAAGAAACTTTGATTTCCATACCTAGCAACTTGGTACCATCCCAGTAATGTTTAGCTTCATGCTTCACCTTTTCCCAGATGGTGAGCTTCTTTTCACTTTTAACAACGGCTTTTTGCTCCTTATTTACTCTGTTATTATTGGTGGTGGAGTTGAAACGAACTGACTGCATCCCACCTGTTCTACTTCCCATTGCCCACACCAACGAGTGAGAGAGGCGCATACCTGACCTCTGTGTTGCCATGGGACTATTCAAAACACGCATCATCTCTATATATACTTCTGACGCACTCTCGTGTTTAGTAGGAAAGAACCTCTGTCACATTCCTAGGTGGACAAATTTTTTTCTTGAAGGCTTCCTCAGGCTCCGGTCCGGCTTTTAGTGAATATGCCTAAAATTTGATCACTGTTGTACCTTACCGCAAGTTCTAATCCGCACTAATGAGCGGTATTTGTTCACACAGCAAATTGCACACCTCAAAGCTTTTCAATACTCAAATTAGACTAGTTTTCGGCCACTAAGCTGCTATTTTGGTTTCCTGGGGGAACAGAACCCATTACGTAAGCTGGTTTCAAAATGTAGGGTTTTACCAACCTCCTTGTAAGGATTGTGTTTGGAAAAGACAATCATATGGCTTCAACCTTCCAGTAGTACACTATATACTCTTTATCCGGTTTTTCCTTTCTTCTTCAAGCATTAGCATGTAATTACTGTATTTTCCTTTTCACCGTGAGTTAAATCTCGCCCAGTGCCGATACCCGATATCCGAACAATTTTTTGTTTTCGGATATGTTTTATGCATCCGACACCCGAGCTTAAAACAGTTTGCCAAAAAATAACGGATAATATCCGATAAGCGACTTGCCGATAAGTTAAAGTTTATGTAGTTTTATATCCTTTTTCAGTTTTTTTTTAAAAAAATTTTTTTTCTTTCTCGAGACCCAAGCAAAAAAAAATTCAATACTAATTATATATATTGTATAGTTGTCACACGTAGCTCATAGGTTTGATAGATAGACTGGCCGGAGATGAGTAAACGTACGTCCGAGTTTAGTGGTACACCAGCAAAGAGGACTTTTAAGCCTTCATCGCACGAAATTCAAGTGGCAAGAGAGACGGCTGAACTTTTCAAATCGAACATTTTCAAGTTACAGATTGACGAGCTATTGAATGAATTGAAGCTCAAACCAGCTCACTGCTATTTGATTGAAAAGGTGCTACACAAGCTACACTCCATCATCCATGAAGTGCCAGAATCAGAACCGCTTAGCTTACAGGAAGCTCAGAAATTGTTCAAGAACACTAAGTTCACAATTCCATTCGCAGATCCAAAGCCAACTGACATCAACTATAGTTTCCAGTACAAGGTGCCGGAGGATATCAATTTGGTGGGGTCATTTGGTTTGAAGTCTGGTATCAAGCAAAAAAATGGTATGTCGATTGACGTGTGCTTGACAATGGACAAAGCGCTGCTACAGCCAAAGGACTACCTCAATTATAAGTTCTTGCACAAGAGAGCCTTTTACCTGGCCTATCTCGCAAAACATTTGTCTGTTTTGGCCCCAGAAACAAACTTACCTATCGACATCTCTTACGATTTTCACAATGGTGACGTTCTTTGTCCAACTTTAATCATCAAAAGTATCAAATCTGATAATGAGTCTGATCTTACCTTTGAAAACACACACTTTACCATTCGTTTACTGGTGGGCACACCACAGGGCATTTTTGATGCAAAGAAATTACTCCCAGACCGTAACTGCATTAGAATCCAAAATCAGTCATCGGAATCTTTGCCTTCAACTCCATTATACAATGCATCTATTCTGCAAATGTCAAACTATGTTTATTACTTGAAATATCTTCATACAACAAAGAGGGCAACAGAGTCTTTCCGTGATGCTGCTTCCTTATCAAAGCTATGGTTGAATCAAAGAGGTCTTTCTTCTCATATGGAACAAGGTGGATTTGGTCATTTTGAATTTTGCATGCTGATGGCTGCCTTGCTTGACGGAGGAGGCGAGAAAGGTAACAAAATTCTTTTGCATGGCTACTCCTCTTATCAACTTTTCAAAGGTGCCATTAGATATTTGGCAACCCAAGAACTATGTGAAAATGGCTATCTTTCATTCTCTTCCATTATTGGTGAAGGTAAATCAGTTTACAAGGATAAAGGATTTGGTACTCCAACAATCTTTGATAAAAACACAAAAATTAATATTCTTTGGAAAATGACTCCTGCTTCGTATGATATTTTGAAGAAGTTTGCCACGGAAACTCTTGATTTACTCAATGATGTTATCAATGATAGATTTAGTCAGATTTTCATTTTGAACAACACTAACGTGTACACCAAGTACGATGCAACAATATCAATTCCATATTCTTCATTAGTTGAACATCTGGAAGAGCATTTTACTCCTGTTGAAAGAGTTTCTTTCATCACTCTTCAAAAGTTTATCAAATCAAAATTAATGTACATTTTATCCAAAGCATTGGAAAGCAGAGTCACTGAAATAGATATTCGTTTGTCACAAAGAAATGACTCTTTTCCACTGAACAAAAGAGGTCCTTCCAATAACTCTAAATTTTTATACGTCGTGATTGGGCTATTTTTAAATCCAAGTGAATCTGAAAAGAGAGTGACAAAGGGCCCAACTCATTCTGAGCAAGAGATGGGTGAGCAATTCTCAGCTTTTTGGGGAGAAAAAGCACAATTAAGAAGATATAAAGACGGTACAGTGCAATGGTCTTGCCTTTGGGATGTTCAATCGCCAACACAAGGGGTGCCAACTGAATCTCCTGTTATTAAAATTATCAATTACATTTTAGATCGTCATTTAAAATTTCCAGTGTCTGAACTTATAGTTTCAAATACAAACAAATTTTCTTCCTTATTACCCATACCTGTTGTTCCGTTTAGTGAAACATCTCAACCTTTAACGCTACCATCTCAATACATACAGGTAAAAGACAGTTTCCATAAAATGGTTAAGACATTAGAAAAATTGAATATACCGGTAGGGATTAGAGGTATTTTGCCAGTGTCTTCAGCGTTACGTTCAACCTCAGTAGTTTTGCCTATTCCTTTTGCTACTGCTTCTCCTGAATTTTGGAATGAGTGTATCATTCAATTTGATAATTCCGCCAATGGTAAATGGCCGCATGAGATTCATGCTCTAGAGGATACAAAATGTGCTCTTTTACTCAAAATTAGCTCAATCTTGAACCAAGAAGTTGATGGTAATGGTGATGGTTATAAATCATTTATTATCAAAGATGACGCAAGTGTGCCATATAATTCAAAAATTAGATTGTTGAGAATTTTAACTCCTGAAGGCTATGGGTTCCAATTGCGTGTTGTGACAGAGTTTGAAGAACAAATATATCTATCTGCAATTGAATCGGCCCCTGTATCTCAGAGGAAGTTGTTGGAAACAGTTTATTTCCATTTTTATAGAAAGTCAGTTGCCTCTGTTAGACATCATAGAACTATTTCAACCATGATTACGCAATTTCCAATGTATTCAGCAACTGTTAGATTATTTAAGATTTGGTTAGATAGGCAAATGCTCTTATGTCATTTATCTGATGAAGTGGTAGAATTACTTGTTTTAAAGGTATTTACTGATGGTGGACCATATAGTATTCCATCAACTGTGATGTCTGGATTTTTGCGTACGGTGCAGTTTTTATCACAATGGAATTGGATTGAAGATCCAATTATTATGGATGTGTCTAGAGACTTTCAGCTTGGCGTTGTTTTGAATTCGACAACAGAAAATAAAATATCAGGTAAATTTACTGTTGCACAATATCAAAACATCGTAGGAACCTTTACTAAAACTAGAGAACAAGATCCCAAAGGCTTTAAATTACCTTGGTTCATAGTTACCAAGGATGATTTTAGCGGTAAAATTTGGTCGTTTGATGTTAGTATGGTTACAGCAACCAGAATTACCACATTATCAAAGTTAATTATGAACATATTCAGATCAGACGATAAGAACCTTGGTGCTGTTAACATTGATGAAAAGATACTGAAGACAGTATTCACTCCTGCGTTGAATGACTTTGATATTGTAATCAAACTTAATGAAGTCACAACCACTGACAAAAGAAAGTTTTCGGGTATTTATCCAACTTCTGTCAAGTTCAAGAATTTGGTCACCCCTCCTGGAAAGTTTAAAATCGATGGACCCGATCCGAACTCTACCATTGCAGGCTTAGATTCTGATCATTGTTACAATTTATACAATGATGTGAAAGCTAGATATGAGGGAGTTATCTGGAGTGTTGAAAAGTATGCAGGTCTTTTCAATTTTAGTCAAAAGGAACGTTCAATGACAGGTTTGGTTATTCCAGGACATAAAAATAAGAAATTCCGTGTTGGTATGGGATGGGATATGAAGGTTGACGAGGATGAGGGACACGAGAATGATAATGTGACCGTCAGTTTGGATTTAGATGACGTTCTAAAATCAGTGGCTTTATTAGGAGGTGTACTCGTCAAGCAAATTGAGAGAAGAAACTACTATAATAAAAAGTAAGGAGCTTTACGTTTCTTAATTTTACTAAAACTATGCAACTCTTTTATAGAACATTGTAAACATCATACTATTTGTGGTGTTTTAATACCAACATCAAATATTATTTGATTTTAAAGAGAAAAAAAAAAAGGAATCATCTGAAAAAGTGAGTTGAGTCAGTGAATAAAAATAGCAAAGATGAATGAAATAGATGTGGTTACAGAGTATTCAAAAGAGTTAGAGAGGGTGAATGAAATGACATGGAAACACAGATTACCACGACTTCGAATTGAATTTTTAAAAGAGCTAAACAACATTAGCTACATAGTGCATTTCTTATGTTTTATTAAAGATGAATCAATTGTAGTACTTATACTGAAATGCATGGTCCAATTCGTAGTTGGCCAAAAACTTGATGGCAAACAACTGAAGGACATTGGGTTCCTGGGTGCCAATAACAACGAACAGCAATCTAACGACGGTAGTACTGAGATTCAAAATTTTGCTAATTTAAGAAGGCATACACAGCAAGAAGTTTTGGAGTCTAATGTTGTGTCTCACAATGAAGAAGATGATATTCCTTTGTCCATGGTCGGTAGGAAGCTATTTTTATGGAGAATAGTATCGTGCTTGATAATGGTTTGGGGATTTATCATAACCTTTCAGTTTTTCTTTTGCTGTGGTAACACATATTCACGCTCAAGCTTCTCCATATTTGGAAACTTTAAAACTTCGAATAAAACTCAGTGGAAAGCTAATGATGCATTTAGTTACGGAAATATTGCAATTGACATAATTGGAGAAAATAAAGCTTCAAATTGGATTTTAAAGTTTATGCTTCTAATAATGTTGGATAGCATTAGTTTGTTTTTCCAGCTATCATTGGTAATATTCAACACAGCAATTGGGTTTAAGCTAATGGAAGGACTAATTCCACCCATAACGAACGTATTTAATTCTAGCGAGGGCCACGATATCAATATAATACAAGAGACGGAATTACCTTTCAAGGAATACGATGGTTTACAAGGGAATATCAAAATATATAGATTCTATCCAAAAATGTTCCTGTATTTGATAAAGGTAGTAAAAGAAGATGATCTAGTTTCCGAATACTTGGCTGAGCATGGTCCAGTAGGAAATCCATCAATATCTGGATTCCCAAACATTGTATAAAAGAACATCGTGATACCAAATGTTGTTCAAGAGGTTAATATAAGAGCACTACGTTATATACCTTTCTTTTTTGTTTTTGGCTTAATTTACTTAAAATTTTATATTATAGAAGATACTATATAAATGTAATCTTTTGTTTAATTATACATATATTGTAGGATGATGAGACAAAATCATTAATTTGAGTTACCGATTGGGGAATTTTTCAGAAACTCAGCTTTATTTTTCAAGATTCTAATTGATTTGAAGAAGATTTCTTCAGGTGGCATTGCACCAGTAGATTCAACGTTAAAAATGAAATGATCTCTCTTTCTTCCCAATTTAACCTTAGGAGCTAAGTTTTCGTGTCTTAGCACTTCTCTTGAAACTGTATCCTTTCTCGCATCTTTGACATAAGCTTGGTTATCGTCGTTGATACCAATGACACCCTTAGGAAAACATTTTTGCAGCTCTTTAGCGTCATCGCCAGCAACCGGCTCTTTTATGTCAATCACAGGTAGCAATCTATATGAGGCAGTGGATACAGGTGAAAATTTAGCATGATCAGCACCAATACCGAGAATGCAGTGAACTCTGACAGAGATTTCTTGACCAGGTCTCAGCTTAGCAAGAAGAATGTCAGGATCACAAGGAACCACTGGATTGTTAGTAAAGAGTTCGGCTTGTTTACCCTGAGGTTCGAATTTTAGATCTCTTGCGTAAACCTTGGAGTTTCTATAAAGATTCTCAGGGTCGTTGTTGCCCTTTTCAGCGTTGGGGTTGTGAGTGCACATGACGTCCAGTGACAGAACTATGGTGTTATCGTCTGTGAATTTATCCTTTTCTTCTGCTTCCTTGTCGATCCAAGTTAGTTGATCTGGATCAACTTTCAAGGGGACCAAACCAATTCTATGAGCGAGGACTTCGTCTTGAATAACCGAGGTGTTGTTAAACACGTAAACATATTCAGGTGCCACAGATGGCACCTCGGCAAGCATGATTCGACGAAACGCATTGGCGATCGACGTGTCCACGCCAATTAAATCGAAGTTTGCTGTTCTATCGTTGATGGACTTCACATCAATTTTGAGGTGCTTTTTAAACGTTTCGATGCTCCACTCTTCGTTTGTAGATAAATCGTGTCCTGGAAATGAGGTAGAGTGAACGTTATCCACACGGTCATGATGAATATTGACAATGTCTGACATGCTGGATGCTGTAGTTGATTTCCTAATATTTTGCATATAACGAAACAATTTTTTTTCCTATATTTTTTTTTTTTTTCTGAAATTTTTCTGAAATTTTTTAACCTTCGAATTACCCAGCGTCGGTCGACGCTAAATGCTTACGTAAGCATACATTAGTTCTGCCATTACGTAATATACTTACGTAATCAGAAAAAATTTCTTACAGTTTTTATTTTCACTCTCCTCCCAATGTTGATTGATTACGTAAGACACCCTCAATACATTGACAGAGCTTGCTGACCAGATAGTTTTGTTGAAGGTAGCGGTGGAAGAAACAACGAAGTTAGTCTGACTATTAGAAATTCATCCTTGTGATACCCACGGCTTTGTTTGTGAAGCATGTTTTCTCTTGAGGCAAAGTAACCCAGTTGCTGATGGCACTGTGATTACTTTGCAAGAAAAATCAGCTCTTTGCCACTGTAGCGCGGCGTATCATTCGCAAATGTACTGCGCGTCTTGTATAGGATCAGCTCATAGTGCTTCTTTCGGATTCTTAGCAGCTTGCCTTGGGTATGCGCAATTGATAAGCTGAGCACTATTTTTTTGCTTCTCATAGCGTGATAAGAAGCTCAGATGTGATTACGCAATCGCTTGCGTATGTGAAATGTGTTGTCTATGAAGTGAAAAGGTGGTCCGTGTGAAACGTTAGGAGGCGATGATAAATGTGCCAAATAACTTCTTTCCATTGAGGTAGCGGTCCCTGTAGAGGCCAGATATCGCAAAATGAAGATTACCAATGCGATGGTTACAGCGAGCTAATTACAACCCGGAAAGGTGGCAATTATGCCAACGCCGCTACTTGTGCTAGGAGCTGTGAGAATGTTGCACCATCATTGAAACAACTGGAGCAGCAACTGGAACTGCACCATCTGTAGAGCATCATAAAAAAGCACATTTTCACATGCTTGCAACAGTAAAATTACACAGCTCACAAACTTGAAACCGAGCCTACCCTATTATACACAACGGCCATTGCTGAAAGGTAACCAATAGTGGTTTGGTTTTGGACGCCCTTCTATATTTCAAACCCTATTTTATGCTGAGTAGGATAGCCACAGAAAGATCGAGAAAAAAGTTCAGTGAGAAATAAATGTGTGCCAATTTGCCCACATTATTCCTCCTTACGCTTGTGACACCGTTATAGACATCCTAAATTCCCATATAGAACTCATTTGCACGCTTGTTATACCTATAACTGATTACTTGGACCCGCAAAAATCAACACACCGGTCTCTATCCATAGTTTTTTCCAGAACGGAACTTTTCTGTTATCCTCTCAGTCACACCCTTTAGTCAGTACACACCTGTGGTAGTCACAAAGGCTATTGTTTTTCACCGTTTTCATTGGTTATTGTTTGAGCTGGGTTACATTTATCTCCCCGCTATCCTTCAGTTGTTAAACAACAGCTTTTAACTATCTTGTTACTGCCACTTCGTTTAGTTAAAGTTACTACCATTATCAACATATATTTTATTATTTTTTCCTTGGTTTTTCACTTATTTATTACTTAGAAAATATCATATTAGATTTGTATTAAACACAGCACTACAGTCTTGTTATAATAATCATACAATACTAAACAATACAAACTTAAAAAATATCAAAAAAAGAATAAAAAAAGGAAGAAAATAGATTAAGATCAAAGAAGAAGTTAGTAAAAATGGCTGATAATACATTAGACTACGATGATTATTGTCATGGAGGTTTACTTCATGGCAGATACATAAAAGTTAAAGGTTTAAATGAAGGCTCCTTTGGTATCGTGTCTGTCGCAAAGGACACATTTGACGTCAACAAACTAGTGGCTATCAAGTATAACACCGGTAAGTTAAGTGATTTTGCCTCATATTTACCAGTGCCAAAGGAAACCAGATCTGTTTCGCTCAACTCAAAAACAAAGTCTGCAATCAGAACCAATGCCACATACTCAGAAACTGGCAATAGCGATAAAGATGTTAGCAAATCTGTTGTTGTTAGAGAAACAAATCAAGAAGTGAAGATGTTGAAAAAGGTGGGTAAGCATCCCAATATCACTCAACTGTTAGAAACTTTCGATACTTACATGGTTATGGAATATGCACCAAGAGGCGATTTGCATGATGCCATTCACTTAGGTATTGCTCCTGTTAATACTAGAGATGTAATCAATGTGTTTATCCAGTTGATTAGCGCTGTCAATCATTGTCACCAAAATGGTGTCTACCATCGTGATATCAAACCAGAAAATATCTTGATCACTGAAGATTGGTCAATTCAATTAACTGATTTTGGGTTGGCAACTGATAAGTTGATTTGTAAAGATTTTGATGTTGGTTCTGAACGTTATATGGCCCCTGAGTTGTTAGAACATGATGATATTAATTCTTATTATGCTGATAAGGTTGATATCTGGTCCTTGGGTATCTGTATGCTGAACATTGTTTTTGGTAAAAGTCCATTCGTTTCCGCTAGTTCCAAAGATAAAATGTTTTTGAGTTTTGCAAACAATAGAGAAACATTATTAGATATCTTCCCATCCATGAGTTATGATTTATTTTCCATGATGATGCATTCCTTAACCCTCGATCCTTCAAACAGAGACATTGCATTAATTACACAATCTTTAAGTAATATTGAAGTTTTGACTTATGATTATGAATTTGAAGAGGAATATAAGTCTTCCCATGGTGTAATTGAAGAAAAGTCAAGTGTCGAAGATGATGACAGTTCAAGTGACAAGCTGTTATCAACATTGAATTCTAATGATCATAGTGACCAAGATTCAGAAACTTCTGAGGAACAAAATACTAATACTATTGATTCTTTACTGGAAGAATTTGATCATTCTTCTGTGAAGCCTGTTCCAATTTCAGCACCTGAAAAGACGACCCCTAAGAAGAAATATGAACCTCCACGTCGCATTTATGTTAATTTAGATGAAGTTAGTGTTAAGAAACATAACAATAACAGAAGAAGATTTAATTTTAATCAAAGAAGACCAATCAAAGTTCCTGAAGTTACTGTCACAAACGACTATTCTTCAAATGAAGGCGGTATCGATTTTAATAGAAAAGATTTCTTCACTCCTAAGGCTGATTTGATCAATTACATGGAAAGAGCAAACAGAAAGAAGAAGGATATGAAAACCAAGGGTAATTATTACTTGAGTCCAAACACTCAACAATCTTCATTTTCAAATGGTTCCAAGTCAACTTGTAATGGTAATGTCAATAGAAGTATGAAGGCATGGAAGAAAAGAACCAGAAGATACAGTCATGCTCCGCCACGTGATAGCTTCAAGTACAACTACAATAGGAACAGCAATCATAGTGGTAGACGTTATACCAATAACAATAGTAATATGAAGAAAGGAAGACAAAGTTTCAATAGAAGGAACAGTTCTCTTAACAGACGTCCTTTGTCAAGTGGCTTTTTGAAGTCGAACAGCGGCTGCAGCAGTGGTTCCAAACAGCATAGACCTTCTTCAAGCGGTCCTAAATCAATTGATGGTAAATATATCCCGCCAAATGCAAGGTACCATTATGAATCGGTCTTTTCTGAAGATGAAGATGAAGATGACGATGACGATATTTTTTCCTTCGATCGCTCAAACAACAATAACTCCAATAGTATCAATAAGTCATTGAAAAATAATGAGATGTTTGGTGCATTGTCTAAAAATATCAGAAAATTGAAATTATTTGATGATAAGTCAAGCTCGAGGGAGACATCAACTGGTACAACATCAGCGTTTGAGTCATCAAATAGCAGTTACGAGAAATACGTTCCTCCTCATCACCGTAGACATTCGGTTCATTTACATTCAAGTGGGGGTGGTATTTTGAAGAAGCCAGTTTTGAATATACAAGGTGCAATGGTGCACCCTAATGCTGATAAAAAACAAGTTAAGATTTTAACACCTGTTTCGACTTCGGCGCCTACAGATTCCATGAATTGGTTTGATATGCATAACCAAGATAATATATCTCCAACAAACATGAAAGAGATAGATGAGGAGAATTTCAAAAGTGATGACAATTGTGATGATTATTTGTTTTCAATTGAAGAAGATGCAAGTTTTCATAATGAACTAAACAATTACAAACCCATTAGTGTGGGCAGAATTTGAACAGTTTTTATCTTCTTCATTGGGGTCAAGGTTTTTTCTTTATTTTTCTACCAGTTTCATTTTATTTTGTTTTAGAGTAATCTTGGTTAAGGTTAGGGTCTGATTGCTTTTGTTCCTTTTTCTATATTATAAATACCTCTTTTAATGAAATGACGTTGCTATCATTGATTTATAAAGTACAATTAGGGGAATTAGCACTAGGTTTTTTTACATTCAACAGTCAAATATATATATTTATATATTTTTTCGAGTTTGATGATTTTTCAAATCATTTAAGGATTTATTACATTGTGGTGACTTATATATATATATATATATATATATATATTATTTATTTAACATTATATTTCTTATGGAAACCATTTTGGGAAATATTTTAAATTTTTTTCATCAAGTGTCTAACACCCATTGCAACGTTGGGGCAATAATGATTTTCCAATAAAACGTTTTCCCACATAACTGAAACTTCAGTATTTGCTCTTTCAATTTCATTTATTTCCGGGTGGTAAACACCGTTTTGAACTCTATCCTCTGTGGTATAAAGGTTTTTAATTTCATCATATCTGCCAAAAAGTTTGTCCATGAATTTCAAAATTGCAATCGAAGTCTTTTCAGGTAAGTTCATAATTGAATTGTTCAACCTTTTTGAAAATGCTAAGGCCCTTTTTGCAGAGCCACTTTTACTGTTGAAAAAAATTGCATTCAAACATCTTAATAGTAATTCAGCTTTTGTGGCTACATTCACATTTGGTTTTAAATTCAATTCAGTTGATATGAGGGGATCCATTAACCTCAAAGTTTTATGTGAATATTCGATGTCAGTGTCTAAGGCTAAAATTGGTAGTAAAGAATAAAGATAATCCACAAACTTATTCAAATCAACAACAACTTTTCTTTGTGGCAAATTCGCAACTAGAGAGAATGATGTAATAATACATAAAAGCACTTGTTTCACCTGATCGGATGTTAAGTTATCTTGAGAAATAACATCTTCAGAAATTTCACGCAAAACTTGTAAGAAATCACCCATGAGTTCGATGTTAACCATATGACCAAACTTTGACAAACTTTCCAAAACTGGTGCCATCAACTTTTCTGGTCTAGATTTTAACGTTTCCAAATAAAACATTAGCAACATTTTCAATATTTGTGATTGAAATCTTTCTCTTTCTTCTGCTGTTACAGCCTGTTCAGCCTGTCTCAATTCTGCATCAATTGCCTTTTGTTCCTTGAATCTTTTTCTTTCCTTTTTACTCAAATAAACTCTATCTTTTTTCTTCATCTTTACAGCATCCTGTTTATCTTCATTGTTCGGATCATAATCATTGAGGATGACAAGGCAAAGAAAAATATTGACAACACTTTCGTCAACATTGAAATCTCTTCTCTTGATACTTTTACAGAGCAAACGAACAATGTCAAAAGAAATGGAACCGTGGGATCCATCATTGATTAACAGATCTTCAATTGTTTTAACTGATTTTTCAAAAACCTTGAATTCATATTCATTCGAGGGCTTTCTCATTATTCTTCGTGTTAGACTCTGGAACAAATCAAAATGAAAGTTAAAAAATCGAAGACCTGTGGCTAATTCACAAACGGCATTAGTAGCAATCAGCCCCATTTCTGCATCATAAGCTGTCACTTTAGGCTGCGAGGAAAACTTCAAGGCCCTCTTACCAAGAAAGTCAACATAACGTTTGTAGTTCAAAACGAGATGCTCTTCATAAAACCTCAATTTGGCAACCTCTCTACTAACTTTTTCCTTTTTCTCTGCGTCTGACAACGGCCTGATGAAATATGAAGGAGCAATACTCTTAAATACTGGCACCAAAGCTAAGGTCGCCAGCTTACATGTCAGCGGATTTTTTGATGTGGTCATTCTGATTAATCTTGAGAGCATTAGAATATTCTCTTCAGGGTCCTGTATTAGCTGTTCACACATTTCAGCAATATCTTCCTTAGTCTTCACAACCTTCTCTTCAGAAGTTAAACCCTTATAGGAGTCATCATCTTCTTCGTTATATTCAGTTGTAATTCTGCTATCAGCTAATGCATCTTTCTCTTCATCCTCCTCTTCGCCTTCTTCTTCACTTTCAGTCTCTGATTCTTGATCTTCTGCTTTGATATCCTTTTTAATAACAGTCCTTTTCAGTGTACCATCTGCTTCACGAATCGGCAATCCCTCTACACCCTCATCCTCTGTTTCATTAAATGCTCTTGGCTTCAGTTCGTATTCTTCCACTTTGTTATCTGCATCTGCCCTTTCAAAGACACTCAGTTGTAATTTTCCATCTTCCACATTTCTTCTTTTGTTCTGCCTGACCTCTGCAGCTCTTTTGACCTTTCTCTTTGCCATTTTTGTTATGTACTGCTTTTTGACTCTCTATACAATACTGAAATTTTTTTTTATTTTCTTTTGTTTTTTTTTATTTTTCAGTAAAACCGTTAAATACAAGGCTGTGCAAACTACTCGCCACATATGATTACGTAATCATGTGGAGCCTTAAGCGTGGCGCATTAACTTGACTTCTATTTCCAGTTTTCGTAAAGAAAGAAAAACGGCTCTTAACTGTCCATCACTCTCCGCTCAATAGGTCTTTTTCCAACAAATTGATATGTTCAGAGCCGTTTCAGGAACAGTTGCACGTCGTCTACTGCATAGATCGAGAGTAGTGTTTGAAGCATCGGTTTTCAAGATGCCAGCGATGTCGCCAACCATGGAAATGGGTGGAATTGTGGAGTGGAAGGTGAAAGAAGGAGACGCTTTCAGTTCTGGTGATCAATTACTTGATGTGGAAACGGACAAGGCAACAATTTCTGTTGATGCGATTGATGATGGTATTATGGCCAAGATCCTGTTGCAAGATGGGGCCAAGGACATTCCTGTGGGAACACCAATTGCAGTCACTGCGGAGCCTGGTGACGATTTGGCGACGTTGGAATTGCCCGACGTCAAAGAGGCAGAACAACCTGCGGCACCAGAACCTGCCAAAAAAGAAGAGAGTAGTGCCACTAACACCAACAAGAACACCAAAGATGTTAAGCCACTAGCACAAACAGGTAAGGCGGATCCTAAGCAAACGCTTTTCCCTTCTGTTGATCTGTTATTAAACGAAAACGGTATTTCCAAGGAAGATGCTTTGGAGAAGATCACGCCAACAGGTCCAAACGGTAGAATTCTAAAAGGTGATGTTTTGGCTTACCTCGGTAAGATTTCTACTGAAGACAACTTGAAGATTGCTAGCTTCATTGCAGGCCACAGCCACTTAGATTTATCTAATATCGAGTTGAGAAAACCAGAAGAATCCTCTTCAGCATCAGCTACTGCTGTCGAGAAGGCTGAAGCTAAATCGGTCAAGAAGGAGCCTGTTGTTGTCTCTAAGGATTTTATTTTTGATAAGGACTCTGAAACGCTTGCAAAATTAATAAGAGAAGCAGAAAGAGCTGCGTATCGTGTTCCAGAAGTTAAATCCGACTTAACTGATCCTTTGTTTGATGCAATCGTCACCCCTTCGAGATCTGTTGACAGATTCGTTATTGATTACGCTCTTGACAAACAAACTTCGATTCTTGCAATCAATCTCACGCTAAATGAAAAAGCATTTGATGCTACTGAAAAGGCTCAAATCTTCTTAACTTCTTTAGAAACTTCCCTTCAAAACTAATATATGTATTCGACTAAGTAATTAAAATGTAATGAAAATTTTAACCCAACTTGTACTATCATGTTATCATGGCACTAATCAAAGTGGAGACTCATTAGGATGTCACATTTCTGTGAATCATTCAATGGCTTTCTCAATGAAGTACCCGATGTGTGTATTGACTCTTTGAATACTGATATATTATCTAAAACAAAATACTGCTTTATTTCAAGTTATGAGAAAGGGAAAAGATACAATCATGATAATTGTCTCAATAACACATTCATCACCAGTGAAGCCACAAAGAGCTTACTACAAAGCGTTGATGGCCAGCTGTGGACCGATGAACGATTGAGATGCTTTCCCGTCAATGAACTTCATTATTTGGATGCACTGTCTTTTGCGCTAATACCTAACTACTACTCTGTTGGTTCAACCTCTGTACTAATAATAGATCAAACGAGTGAAGAAAAACGCAGCATATTGTATACAGGCGATACAAGGTTTGATGATACGATTGTTAATGCTCTCAAAAGCAATGCCATTTTAGGGCCATACATTTATGGAAACGAAAAATTGAATTGTATTTACTTAGATACTTCATATAGCGATCTACCAGAGTTGAATGAAAATGTATCTGATGGGTTTGCCATTGAACTCTTAAGTGAAACAATTGCATTGTATCCAAGCGGAACAGTGTTTCAATTTCATGGATCGGATTTGACATATTCAAATGTTTGGTGTGCTTTACAACAAAGGTTTAAAAATGTTGCTACTTTCAACTTTTCAGAATCAATCATTAAAAAGTTGAAGGTCCTTGGCAATTGCTCTACGGAAGAGTGCATGATCAACTTGCTTAAAAGTATTAAAAATATTAATTTAGACCACCCTTATAATACCGGAGAGTACATATTCCATATCACCGACCGTGTTTCAGATTGTACGAGTATAGATGCAGTTCAGATTGTGTTGGAAAATGATATATCCAAAGAGGAATATAGACGCATTTATTTTAGTTCGTGCAAAATATATGATAAAGAGCACGAAAATAGCCTGGGAGACAACATCAAAATTGATAACCCTCTCAGTTCAGATCAAGTGGATCTTCCAAAAAAAATAAAACTACTTACTAGTAAACACAGCTCGTTGCTTGAGACAATAAATTTTACAAATCTTTTTCACTCAAATCTTATTGATATATGTCCATGTTACGTAGGAAATCAATTCTTATCAAGAAAGCTATTAATTAAAAGTGTATATGGAATTAGATCAAGCATGTATGAAAATGAGCAAACTTTAGCTGATGAAGTATGTACGCCCGTATTTGTTTTTGATATATGGAATCAGTGCAAACATTCCATAGATTCAAAGTTTCAAAATTCAGACAAGATGAAAGCTCTTGAAGAAATATATGATTCCAAGAATGACAGTAACTCTCAAAATGATAGCCTAATATATGTGTTTGGAAAAATGCAAAGACTCTCCAAAGTTTCTGATTTTGCACAGATTCCAGTGAAACCATCTTATAAGTGGTCATTTGCAAGGGACCAGAAAAGAGAAACCATAACAAGATCCTCAAAATTTATACAAGAGACCCCTTGGATAATAAAGAGACCTATTTTTAAGAAAGCTAGCTTGAAGTATTATGGTAGAAAGAGATACAGGCAATGAGCAGAACCTATAAAGAAATATTCACTTCGCTTAAGATATAACCTATACTTCAAGTATCCCTGTTCGCATGTATGATTCGCATTGCCACTTATCTCCACATGTCACAAAATCTGTTTTTGAAGATGTTGTAGTGCCAATTGCTGAGTCAACAGCTATTTCAATGAACGTTATGGCTACTAATCACATTGATCATTATATGATATGCGATTTATTATCCAATCCACAGGTCAAACCAAATGTGAAGTGTAGCATTGGTATCCACCCATGGTGGTCTCATCTGTACTCATTTGACAAGGAGCTTGTTGCTAATGTTGGCGGTTTAAACGAATCAGAAATTAAAAGGAAGCATTATGAAAAGGTATTAGAGTTCACAAAATTTTCTACAGAATCAGAATTCAACAGATTGATAGGAATCTTGCCAATCCCTTTTTCCATTCACAAATGGATGAAAGAGTTTGAAGAACTGCTATTCAAGTACGATTTTTCCAGGTTGAATGTAGGTGAAATAGGATTAGACAAACTTTTCCGGATCCCGGATTGTGGTTTTCTCGGATTAGGTGATTCCAGTTCAAAGCTCTCTACATTTAAAGTCAATATGGACCATCAAAATGAAATTTTGGTTCTGCAGCTTAAACTAGCATTAAGACACCAAAGATGGGTTAGCGTTCATAATGTCAAATGTTCTGGAAAAATAATGCAAGCAGTCAAAAATTATCCCAAACTACCTATTGTTTTACATTCTTATACTGGTAGTGTAGAGTCTGCCAGAGAATTTCAAAAAATAGGGAATGTTTGGTTTGGTATTAGCCAAGTGGTTAATTTAAATTCGCAGACACTGCTAAACGATAAAACAAAAGTTTTGATTGAGGCCATACATGATAGAGTTTTGCTTGAGACAGATTTAGGAATTGATTCAATGAAAGATGAAGAGCACTTAAATAAGCTAGAAACTTTAAGTTCATTAATTTCTGTTCTCAATTCAAATTTGCAGTTTAATTGGGAAACATTTTGGGCAAGAATTAGAAACAGGGTAGGTTAAACTGTAGTGTATAAAATCTTAAATAGCTAACAAAGATACAATCATAAGGCATAATCAAACAAAAAAATGTAAGTAGAGTACAGAAAGTAGAAAAATGGTGAATTCATTGCACAATAATAACCATCTAGCACTGCTAATGGAATGAAGTATTGTGAATGTTGAAGATATTCAAAAGCAAATCGAAATAAAGTAAAAGTTGAAAGCTAGTTGTTCCACATCTTTTTCACTTTACAGCTTTTGATACATTTCAAAGCAAAGACCAAGTCGTCATATTTTGAGTTCTGGGAAATTTGTTCTATAACAGCTTTTGAAGAGCTGACAGAATATGAACTGTTAAAACTTGGAGACGACAATGAAGTTCTTGTTGTATCCACTCTGTCGATGGATGTTGTTGAAAATAGAGAATTCACAGTCGTGATAGCGGAAAACGTATCAGTGTTAGATATTTCGTGTGCAACAGGTACCGTGAAAGAGTCGGTGGAAACTTCTTGCAGCTCGTCAAAGAACTCATTGGTGTCATCCATAGATAAATCTGCATAAGCTGGTGGATTGGATGTTTCCAAATTTTCATCAGTAGATTCAGTAGACTCTACCGACATGGTGCTGGTTACAGTGCTAGATCTTGTTCTTGCACGCCGTCTACCAGTCAATCCTCTTCGGTTCCTACGCCGCCTTGGCAAGCAGTAATCCACTGGCTCTAGACACCTGTGCTCAATGTCCAAGCTTAGTTCTTTTCCAATATTCAACTTGTAGAAGATGCAGGCGAAGTCATTGGGGTTGTATGCGTTGACAATAAACTGACAGTCTGGGAATACTAGTCGCAATGCAAACGGCTTAGTCTTATAGTCTATAGCATTCCCAAAATACAGGAGCTCTTGTAGTGAGAAGGATTTGTATTCGCTGCTTATCATTGACTTCAGTTCTCCGATAAAAGGAGAGTCCACCTGTGGTTTCAGGATGTGATTGAAATCCGGTTTTGCATTCAAAATACGCAACACTGCCTGCAGTGATCCGTTGGAGCTATCCATGGCGCTCAAGGTAGTGTTTGAGTAGTCACTGAGCCCCTCAGTTCTAATACCGATCTTTTTGATGGAAGGGGTAATCGGTGTAAACCTTGAGAGGAACCTTGAGAAGGACGCTGGTCTTCTAGGGGTCTTGCTTGTGCCATCCATAGTGCTGGTCATTTTCAAAGACTTGTTTAGCAACACCGGGTCCGTAAACTCTGGTGCCAAGCAGTTGAAGTGGTAAGCCACCGTTTTGCGGAGATGGCGGTGGATGTGATGAAGGGTGAGTTTAGTGGAGTTGATCTCCAGCAAAAGAGGATGCAACACAAGCTGGTTCATAGGATCCGTCACATACACAAGCGATAAGTGTTCCACGGCAGGGGTGTACTTAGGTGGCAGTTCTTCCATGACCGTTTTATCTATATAAGAAGAATAAGTTTTAGGGCGCAGGAGGGGGTCAAGTTTTCTTAGCTTGCCCCTTATACGAAACATCATGTTAAAAGTGTATGCAAAGGACAATACGGTTTCAGACGCGAGTGAAAGTACATGGGTGTTCAGTGGACCAGACAATGTAAGACTTTGTGTACCAAACTGGAGTGACGAGTTGACAACCGACCCTGTTTCGCTTTATTTGTTGCTTGTGATTTTGTTTAAGAAAAAGGGTGGGCTCAAAGCCAGTGCAACAGGGCTTATGGTGACGGTGGCGTCTACCAGTGCTGCCAGAGACGGGGTTCTACCGTTTTTAATTGAAGATGAGTTTCACACAAGTGAAAGAAAGGCAGTAAGAAACGTCAGAAGCTGTCAACTAGCTAACGACCTGGTGCTTTCTACTGAGGACTTACAAAGTTCAATGGTGATACAAGACGTGAACACCACCCTCAGTGATTGTTACTCGGCTGTCTTACTTGAAAACGGCGTTCAACCAACGCAATTCCAGCCTTTTGATAATTGGAAACACATGCTCAGAGCCAGATCTGGGTTTAATCTGAGAAATTATTCACTTGACTTGGCAGTTTTGAACGCTGTTAAGCTATTAGAAGACCTCAATGTCCACTATAGTGGCCACACGTGGTGGGGCAGCTCGATGGGTATCATGGACATCGCCGTGGCTTCGTATGTGCATTCGTTCGAACAGCTCGGATCTCAATATAGTGAGTTCAAGCTCGCGTTAGAGTCAAAACCTGGTCTCCTAAGTTTGAAAGCCCGTGTTTTCAAGTTCTTTAAATAATGTACATAGTATAAGTAATTTAAGCAGTTATGGACTTATCAGAGACGGTGGATATTGTAACGTTACCGCTGGTCACTCCGGAATACGACCACGATCGCATTTTGAAGGCCGCAAACACGATTTTACTCAAAGATGTTGCAGACACTATTTTAACGGACAATAGTAGAAATACTCGCTCGTGCGTGCATAGCGTCCAGTCGTTGGTAGCAAGATGTAACAGTGTGGAAGAATTGTACCTCTTGTGCCGTTCTTTGGCACCTCAACTTGGAGTAGGGAGAATATTGACAATATTGCAACTAACAAAGGCTGTTCACAACTACGCTGATATCAAAGACACTTTTAGCGATACAAATTTCAATAGTGAACACACACTACACTTAGCTTTGCTGGTACATGATCGATTAAAAGAGATGCAGCTCATGAAACGCCCAATTGGAGAAATGCATTACATAAAACCTTCACAAACTGACAGTGCTGAAAAGAACGAAATAACCAAAGTCAAGGTTCTGGAAGAAGTCTATCATATTTTCACTTCTATTGTAAAGGATAAAGTGACTCTCAGTCATTTGAATAGTCTTTTGGATGTCTTACTCGCTGTTCATTACCACTACAAATTTGAATTGATAAATATAACAATGGCTGCCCTAATTGACCTTTGCTATTTATCTAATCCAGAGAATCCTGTCAAATCACTAACCTTTGTATTTGATGTCATCACAAATGAACTAGGGATTCATGGTTTCATTTTATTTCGGGCGCTTGATACACACTTTCAAATAAAAGGATTGAGTTCTGCCATTTGGGGCTCTAGATCCCATTTGTTTGATGTCGTTTATGGTTTGTATGGGTCCAAAGATAACGAGTATTTGAAGGAAAATTTCAAAATACGGAGTCAAAAGGCTATGGAACTATACGTGGATCTTACTCCAAATATACCATTTAAACCAATGAGGTCTACTAAACGTGCCAAATTCAAAAGAATAGGTAAGCGTCAGATCATTGGCAAGAAACAATTTACAAAACTGCTCTCTGATTTCAAATTCACCCCAAACTATAATGATCTTACCAAATCAGTGAAAAACAACAACTCAAAATTATCAGCAAGGGTCAAAGGTGCATGTGTTGAGGAAAAATTAGACGGTGAAAGGTTGATGCTTCATATGTTTAGAGACCCACCAAACTGTCCTTGTAACATATGTGTAAGAGCGATCAGCGAGCTTCCCCAGTACAAATATGAAGGTGTCCTTAGAACTGCATTTTACAGCCGTGTCAATAACCCTCAAGCTTTTTATGGTCAATATATAGGAGACTCTCGTGGTGTTTTAGCAAGGTTTTGGAACTACTCACATTTCAAACACATTGATTCTGGGATTGTGGATGGCGAAATGATTGCTGTTGAACAAAATGCCGTTTTGGGAGTTCCTTTTGTTAAAACTGTTGCAATATATGAGCATGAGTTAATAAGTAAGTTTGATAAAAGTGTCGAACTCAAACCAAATGATCCATACGTTACTTTCATCGCATTTGATCTTATAAACTTCAACAATATTCCACTACAATATTTACCCTTGAGTTATAGAAAAATCATGTTAAAAGGATGCTTTTCTTTTTTGACAGGAAAACGATTTAAAATTATTAAACATAAGAATGTCGAAACGAGAAAAGAGCTAAATAATTATTATGATAAAATAAGGAAAGCCAATGGTGAGGGAGTCATGCTGAAATCCTGGTTTTCTATTTATAAACCAGGAAGAACTGACCAACTTTCTGTGAAAATAAAACCTGAATACATTGGAGATAATAGAATGGAGTGTGACATGCTAATAATGGGAAGGATAGAGGAAAATAAATATAGTAAAGGTGGATATTTGTTAGGGGTAAAATCAAATAATGGTGACATCGTTTGTTTGGGTAAATTGAATTATAATAACGGTATGGGTTACTTGCAAAAAGATGAATCTAAGCCGACCAAACTTTGGAAAATAATGAAAGATGATATCGCTGAAAAACTCCAGTTTAGGTGGAAAATTTACCCAAAATCTGGAAGTGAAGGTTTAATTTTTGGTTCTACAACACCTGACTATTATATTGAAAGAGAAAACACAATAGTTTTGCAAGTTAATGGTCAGAAGGTTGCAGATAGTAATCCAACTCCCAAATATGGTAATAAATTTCACTTCAAAGATATCCGGATTGAGAATCTAAGATTGGATAAAGAGATTGAAGATTGCGACACTTTGGAAGATTTCCTTCAACATGATGATGAGCCTTTAGATGGCTTTATAGATTACAGTGAAGAAGATGAATTTAGCTCTATAGAGGATGATCATATTGTTAAACGTGGAAATAAAGCTAGCAAAGCGGAAAGAGTTTTGAATAAAATCAAGCTTCCCCATGTTGCAGAAGACAGTAACCTTCCAAGAAATATGTTTTCAGGTAAATCATTCTGCGTTTTCAACGATGGAAACATTGGTGGTGAATCAATAACTAATTTTGATTTGGCTACTATGATATCTAAATGTAGCGGTAAAGTACTAAAGTCCCTCACTCAGGTTGGTCACACATATCAAGATATTGACGATCAAATTGGAAACTTGATCATAATTGCCGATCATTTGTCGCCACTACAAAACAATATGCGAAAGCATTACAATATTCTTAAATTTCAATGGATAGCTGATTGTATAAAATCAGAGTGTTTGGTAAAGCCGACTCCAGGTCATATTTTGTATGCTAATGATTACTTTTTGACCAAAGCAGCTCAAAATTTGGATAATTTTGGTTTTAATGAAACCAACAAAGTAACAGTTGTCGAAATCAACAAAATGCTTAAATCATGGTTGAATGAAAACAAAAGGTTACCTCATTCCGATATCTGCGATCCTCAGTTCACTAAAACTCACAGTCTTACAAACAAAAGGTTTTATATCTTTTGTGCTTTTGGATGGGAACTGGATGCTAAAGTTTTGAGTTTAAACATTCTACGCAATGGAGGAAGTATGGTTAAGTCATGGAGTGTATGTGACTTCATTGTACTTTTAGGGGTACATTTGGAAGATTCAGAAAAAATTAAAGAAATTCTAAAAGCAAGTAATAGTGCTGCCGAGGTCATTGACTTTAATGTTACTTACAGCATATTTGATAGTACCGAAGATTTAGAAATTGGTAAAAGTTGGTACGTTTTGTCTTCCACATCTAATGCAGATGTGAAGGAAACATTGTCAAAAAATATTATTGAAAAAGGTGGAACTATAGTGAACTCCTGGAGTAATGCAGACTATATAGTTCCCATTGGTATCAGTATAGATAAGCAATACCAAATTAATCAATTAATTAAAAATCAAAGAATAATCCAGCCAGAAGTTCTTTCACAATACATTTCCAGTTTGTAGTTGAGCAAAGTTTTATAATGAGCAAATCGAATATCTTTTTTTTCTATGAAATGACTATACCTCCATAAACATTGATAATAGTTGAAATGTTACTAAAAGCTAGTCGGCTGCCATCATCTATCTATATACAGAAGAGGTATATAACTATTCAGCAGCCCGTGAATACAGTAACGTCTGTAACGGATTCTAAATTATTTAATCAAAATTTCAGTGACAAAGAAGCAGGAATAGAGAAAATCGATCAATTGACAGAACCACAATTTGAAACCATTGGTGACAACAATCAGTGTACTTTATCGATCACAATGCCAGCTTCAATTCCATTGCATGTCAGAAAGGGTTCAATCATGGCAGTTTTCCCCTCAGGATCAATAAGATCGGATACAGATGCCTTTACAACAAATATCAAAGGATACTTTTCAGGTATGAATTTTCAGAGGATACTTAGTACCACACCAGTGAAGATTTTTGTTAGTTCCTACTCCAAGGGTAATAATTCTGCCACAAGGGGGTTTGTACATCTGTTAATGGATGGCACAAAGGATTGGGTTGTTTTTACCAAAGGGTCAATCCAAGCATATTCCGGTAACGATATGGAATTGATTCCAAGCACGCTCTCAGGAAGTTCTTGGAGAGATAGAACATCGTATACATTGCTTAAAGGAAGAGGGTTGTGCGCATTGGTTGGTGATGGCGACATCTTCAAAATTTCACTAAACAAGGACGAAAGCTTACAAGTGAGAACTGATGATTTGCTAGCAATGAACATTACAGGATCTGATGATTTGAAAATGCTGAAGAAATCTGTTTGGAAAAATGGCTTTCAAAGTAAAGTTGAAGGTAACGAGTTAACGAAAACCACTGAACTCGCTACATTAGGTGAGGACAGCACCAATATGGAAAAGGCATCATTTTATACCCAAAAGATTCTAAAAACGGGTTTAAAGTTTTTCAAATTGAGTATTAACCATGTTACTGATTACGTTTTTGGTAATGGTGAGTACTACACTGTCACAGGTCCTAGAACTATATTGATTCAGAGTGGCAGCGCTAAAAGAATTCCAACATCAAGTGATCTTTATTCATTGCTGCAAATAAGGCAGGATGTCAGTCAAGTCGAAAAATTTATTCAAAAAGAATCAGCATTCAAATGTCCAGCCACGATTGAAGGAGACAACTACGGTGTTGTGCGTATTGTCGACGGACGAGTCCAAAGTTATAAGAACATAAAAAACTTCGACGACGAAGTTCATAGAATTGAAGGACTCAAAAAATAATGTTGCTTAGTATTGGACAATTACAAAATCATATTCAAAATATAAGTATTCTATTTATCTATTTATTTATTTATTCAATTATTTGTTGCCAGTTTTTTCATGAGCATAGTTTCTTCAACATCGTTATTTGGTGAGGAAAAGCAAATTAATTTGCATATGAATTTGTATTCTGGTATTGATAAAGAAGAATACACAAGATGTCGGGGCTAGAAAGTATGTCTAATTATTCGAATGAATAAATTGGTGTATATACTAACACATGCAATTTGATTGTGAGTTGTATTTTATTCAGATTCTCTTTTTCAGTTGAAATTTACAGCAAAACAACTCAATAAGCAAGCAGCAAAAGCAGGAAAAGAGCACGAAGCTGAGAAAAAGCGTGTAAAGAAGGCCCTACTTCAAGATAATAATGACATTGCACAAATTTATGCACAGAATGCCATCAGGAAATCACAGGAAAGAATCAATTTGCTTCGGTTATCATCTAGAATTGATGCTGTTGCATCAAGAATTCAAACTGCCGTGACTATGAAGAATGTTACAAGGAACATGACTCTTACTGTAAAGGGTATGGATCAGGCAATGCAAAGTATGAACCTCGAACAAATGACCAAAGTTATGGAAAAGTTTGAGGAGCAATTCGAAGATTTGGAATCTTCTACAGATTATTACCAGACTGTGGCCAATGATATGTCAGCTACAAGCCAGCCACAAGGAGAAGTAGAATTGTTAATGCAACAGATGGCCGATGAGGCCGGTGTAGAAATGAAGCACAAAATCGGTGATGCACAAATATCACAGCTTGAAACTCCTGTTAATAATCAAGTTGCAGAAGAGCCACAAGAAGACGCTTTGAGTCGTCGTTTGCGTGCTCTACGAAACTAAATCAGTAGTTACTTCTTTTGGAAAGAAGGCACCAATGGCAGTTTGGAGATCTTTTGGTGAGATTATGTAATTGCGACTATATATAGTGACTTTAAAATTAACCATTAATAATAAACTTTCGTACTTGGTAGTACCTTTATTCTTTAGTAAAATGCAAAGCAATGTCCCCGACGGTGAATATCCGTTAGACATGTCTATGCTATGGTTGCCTTCTTCACTGGGGGCATTATCGCTAAATTTAAGCACAATACCTAGCGCTTACCAAACCAATCCGATGAAACTTGAAGTTTCTGATTCTGAAGTCCAGCTAACAATCGACAGCGGAAACGGGTCAAGTAATATATACAAGGGTGCTAGAAAAGAAGATACCAATGTCAATGGCAATATCAATAAATTAGTAAGTGTATTCGACGCAACACAAAATCGGTTCATTATTCAAAGGGTGCAGCCCGTAAAATTGAGGGAAGTCAATGATCCAGGTTCAACAACAAAAGTTGTGAATAAAAGAAGACGATTGAAAGAATCGAAATGGATTGATGGGTTGCTATCCAAATTTCTGGATGCCAGCAACTCTAAGTCCAGCGTTGCTTCTTCAAGACCAACATCACCAGCTATTAGAGGAAGAGAAACTGAAGATATCTCAAAGACTCTTCACACACTTGCACCTATAAAGAAAAGGAGATCTAACACTGGTTCAGCACTTAGCACGCCTACACTAGTTTCTACATCATATTCTCCAACAAGAACGCTTTCGCCTATACGGTTGGGCACATCACCGCTCGGAATAAGTCGAACCAATTCCGAATTATCAGAGGTTGAAACAAAGTCTACTGAAGGGGAGAAGATACAAAATGGAGTTTTAAAAGTCAAAGATACTCCAAAGATGATTAAAAGTTTATCAAATACAAGGCAAAGTTCACCAATGAAGGAAGTTTTAAAAAATAAATCTTTAAATGAAGAGAGTGTTAAAACTAACGTGGAAACTAAAGCAGGGGCTAAAATGGAAATAAAGAAACTTAAGAGGCCTGAAGGTGCTGTTTATGGTGTAAAAGAAGCTGAAAAACAAAATGTGACAATAAAGGATAAAGGAAGGTCAAATTTAACTCCAAAAGTTAATAAGCCAACTGGCATTAAAAAATCAGCATCGTTACTACAAAAAGCACGTAGAGTGCATTCACGAAATCAAGCCCAAATTAAGAATACTTCGAGACTTGAGGTTAAACAACAGCATGTCAGTGCATCACCAAACGAAATTAAAAGAGCTTTTGCGAACTTAGAGAGAGAGCATACACACAACATACCAAATAATAATCACATAGCAACTACAGGACTGGGGCTCAAGAAAGTTCCGCAAAAGCATATTAATAGACAACCTCAAAGACTTTCGGCCATTGGTTATAATGCTGCAACGGTGACACCACCCAATGGATCTCCAAGAGAAAACAGCAACTTTAATGAATCTAAAATGAAGGCTGATACAAGGGAATCTAGTTTAGACGAAGCCGGTTTGAACGACTTTGTAGGTGAGCTAGAGGAAGAGTTTACGCCAGCTCCTGAATCATCATCGTTGACAAATGTGCCAATTGCCATGATAGATACAAAAAGCGAGAAGCTTGCTAATACATTGGACCCGCTTTCTGGTATTGTTCCCGACAGATCCAGCAGTATTACAGATGACATTGAATTTGACACCGATGACATCGACTGGGGAGATGCAGAAACTGTTGAAAATGCTATTGAAACAGGCATCGGCAATATTACTATAGAAGATTCGAAACCGAATACCCTGAATAAGAAGTCAGAGCTTACCCTTAACGTAACAAAATCAAAGCCACCGGCCCCCAAAGCGCCTCCATTTAAACCAAAAGTGGCTGTGAAAAAGCTTCCAACTGCTAAACTGTCAAGAGACAATGATAGTTTTGACGTTGATCAGTTGGTGGACGACATCATAAATGACGAGGGATCTGACGTTAGCGAAGAGGAATGATATCATAAATGTTTATAAATCTATAAAGTTACCCACCTCAATTCTTACTCGGTAAGCAGTCTAGTTTCAGCTTTCAAACGTAGAAGGAAATTATTAGTATGTGTGCTGAGCAAATATATTCTTATTGTACGACGTTTAAAACGTACGAAGGTGAAAAAGTTAGATGTTGAATCAAGTGTATTTGTTTGATGAATTAAGATGCCGGAAGCTAAAATTATACCTAAGGATCTGAAAAACAGCTGGAATGACATATACATTCAAATTGACTCCAGTCCATATCCTTTGCAATTATCTCTTTCGCTAATTGTAGGAATATTGACTATCTTATTATTGTTCTTCAGGAGAAGCAAGAAGAATTTAGATAGAGCATTGAAGTTTGACATTGAGTTTCCAAGCGAATCGCAGCCAAACTGGAAAGGTAAACGGCTATCCCCACCAGAAATTTACCATGAAGATGATCCTGACTTCATTTACTCATACTGTCCCGCCACAGGTCAGTATTTAGGGAAATTTATAAGCGATTCAAAACAGGATATCAACAAAGCCATTGAAAAGGCAAGATTGGCACAACAGGAGTTTTACAAAGATCCTGATTTTAAATTGAAAAGAAGAAGATTTTTGAACACGTTGAATGCTTTTGTTTTGAGAAACCAGGCTGCTTTAGCGAGAGTTGCATGTCGTGATTCGGGTAAAACAATGGTCGACGCATCAATGGGTGAGATTATGGTTACATTGGAAAAGATTAATTGGATTTTAGAGCATGGTGAATCTGTTCTTGCGCCAAGCTCCAGGCCTGGTCCATCTTCGATGCTAATGAAATACAAAAAGGCAGAAGTTTGGTATGAACCCCTCGGTGTGGTTGGCGCTGTTGTTTCCTGGAATTATCCTTTCCATAATCTCATGGGCCCAATTGTTGCCAGTGTCTTTGCTGGTAACGGTGTAGTTGTCAAATGCTCCGAGAGAGTTAGATGGTCAAGTGAGTTTTTTATGAATGTTGTCAAAGGTGCCTTGAAGACTTGTGGAATCAACGAAGATTTGGTTCAATTAGTTTGTTGTTGGCCTAAGGATGCTGATAATGTTAGTGGAAATCCTGGTTTGGATCATTTAACATTTATTGGTTCAAGACCTGTTGCTAAGAAGGTTGTTCAAGCTGCCAGTGAGATTCTAATGCCTGTTGTTGTAGAATTGGGAGGCAAGGACGCTATTGTTATTTGTGACGATTACTTGAAAAAGAAAGGTGTTGATGGAATTGCTAGTGTTTTAATGCGTGGTACCTTCCAAAGTGCTGGCCAAAACTGTATTGGCATTGAAAGAATTATTGTTTGTGGTGACAAAACAAATTACGAAAAACTTGTTAGAACTTTAAAGTCCAGAGTTGAAAAATTGCGTATAGGTTCAGACATTGACCAAAGCGATGAGACCGACGTCGGTGCAATGATTATGGGTGGAAACAAATTTGACGAATTGGAGGCCTGGATTGAACAATTAGATGCCAATGGTGACGGAAAGCTTCTCTGTGGTGGTAAAAGATATATTCATCCAAATTACCCACAAGGGCACTACTTCACACCAACATTAATAGCAGATATTAACCCAAAATCATCTATTGCTCAAAACGAAGTCTTCGGTCCTGTGATGTCAATTATATATGCAGAAACAGATAAAGAGGGTATTGAGATTGCTAACAGTTCAGAGTTTGGTCTTGGTGGATCTGTGTATACAACAAACCGTACCAAGGCCTTTGAGCTAGCCAAGGGGATGTACACTGGTAATGTTGCTATTAATGATTTTGCAACATTCTATGTTTGCCAACTTCCATTTGGTGGTGTAAAAGGTTCAGGATATGGTAAATTTGGTGGTGAAGAAGGTCTTAGAGGTGTTTGTGTTGAAAAGTCTGTTTGCTATGATAGACTTAAATGGATTTCAACTGGCATCCCACCTCCTATTGACTATCCTATTAAAAATGGTAAGGTGGCATGGAAGTTTGTTGAAGCTTTGAACAGTGCTGGTTATGACTTCAGTATCTACAATCGGATTAAGAGCATTTATCGCTTAGCAAGAGGTGGTAAATGAACATTATGAATAAATTGATCTCAAAAAATGAAGATCAATTTATATTTTCTACTATTAAACACAATTGTTAATAATATATATATAAATAACTAAAGTGTACTAGACGTATACCATTGCCCTATTAGTTGTCGGGCGTATAAATTGAATGTACATGAAGAATTTCTACCCAAAAGATGGGATGTAATGAACTTTACTGGGCGTTATTTAACTTGCTTTTCGGCAGCTTTGAATGCATCTGTTAGTTTATCTGAATACTTTTTGTAAATGGAATCGACGTCATTGTTCAATTTCTTAATAACATCTTTTGCACCTTCTAAGTTCTTGACCTCTTTCATAGCCTTGGATCTATAATTTATCAAACTATCCTTTTGGTTAGCGTTAGATTTAAATGCATCCAACAATTGTTTCATTTCCTTGATCGTCTTTTCCTTCATTTCCTTTGTAGTATTAGGGATCTTGATTTTAAGTAATTGCGGATTATTGACATCGACTTCTGGATTTAAATTGATACCAGCGCCGAGAATGGAGGAAACGACACGTTTTGTGTGAGCAGGATCAAATACTGTAACTGTTAAAAATGTAGGTGTTTTGACGGTAGTAATCGCCACTTCAGGAAACGTTGCGTCATGAGAATCTAATTTGACTGAAAGTTTGTCAAAGATGTTAGGGTTGGAGCGTCCCATTTTTAGTGTTGCGAGTCTTTGTTCAAATGTTTTTATTGAATTACTGCAGTTTTCGGTGAGATCATTCAATAGCTGTGATGGATCTAATTCATCAAGTTGTTCCGCATTTTGATGAGATGATGGTTCTTTTGCCTCTTTACCTCCTTTCTTCTTCTTTGCAAGTGCCAACAAAGTCGTAGAAAATTGTCTTTGTGTATTTATCAAAGGAAAACGTAAACGTAATGACATTTTTAAGCTTGAGATTGATTGCTTGTCGATAAACAAATAAAGCTCTCAAACTATCAGTACTTAAGTAAGGAAAACTGACAATATTTCACTACGGTCGATCGACGCCACAGCTTTAATATATGACACTATCTCATGTTTTATGGTTTTTGTGACAATACTGTTGTTGTAACAGGGAAAAGTGTTACAGCAAAAACTGCTCATCGAAAAAAACAATGTTTGAAGGTAACTAAGATTGTGTCAATAGAGAACCTAGATGGAAAAACAACCCGTGCGGAAGAACAACATATATTCCATTTAGATTGCTACTATCTCTTTACTCTATTTCCAAGTAGTACTAACTGCATGTATCGAGAGTATAAAAAACTTGTATTTGTAGAAGTACTTTTTAGGTGAGACAAAAGTGATTAATCCACTCGTCAAGTAAATTGACATTTATTACTTTATAAAGGACAATTGGTTGACTTTTGAAACTTAATATAGTCTCTACTGTTTTCATACCTTTGTTATTTGTTTTCTTTTGTTCTGTATAATCATTTCCGTCTTCATTCAATATTATAACTATATAGAATTTCTTATCACTTATAGTTGCCTTATTACGAACACTTTGCCAGTGGGAATTTGTATTTTTCATTGAGCAAGATCAACTTAGTACATTCAATATGCAATCAGTGTCTCATCAAGATCAACAGATTCATTTCCAACTCGATGCTCCTGGAAATGATAAACTTGCTACTGAGACTCACCCGATTCATGGGCTTGAGATTAGTGAAACGACAGAGTTTACATCAGATTCATCTCAGCTTACTGACTCTGATTTCACAGATGTTTTTAATATATCAGAGCTCGCAATGCAGCAACAACTATATCTCGATGCATTAAACTTGGAAATAGACACAGTTTCTTTGGCATCGAAATCAACTGCTTTAGATGCAAGGGACCTTACAACAGCAAACTCAAATCAAAAAACACCGCCGCCTAAAGTATTGAGCATAGAAGATGCTGATATGGTAGGTGTCAAAAGAGCGTTTGCAAGGTTGAAACAAACTAACGAATTGGTCAACACTGAACGTGTTTATTTGGTATCGTTGGAAATCTTGAAACGTGACTACATTGACAACATAATGAGTGACATCGATACACCGGTTTTCTTCAACACTTTCTCTAATTGTATTACAAAACTAATTAACAATCATAAGCTACTGTATCACAAAGTGCAATCAGTTTACCTATCTTGGGCTAGCCAATGCATGGATTCAAATAAAAAAGAAACTGAGAATACAGTAAAGCAGCTGAATTCTCCTTCGTTTGAACAATTCCATTGTATCCCGTTAAGTTTAGAAAAAAAGTTTTTACAAGAGATTACGTACATCTTAGAGGGTGACTCCATCAATGTTGGCTTATACGGAGAGTATTGCTCACTTTTTAATAGAATTGTTTCTTTCTCAATTAAAAACAACATTGAAAAGTATAAAAGAAGCATGATATCAATAGAAAATGAATTTACAGTATCACATAAATATTTGAAAAGAGAACATATGATAGAACAAACAATAGATACCAGATTCATATCAGTTGTTCAAATGCCAACTAATAGAATTTGCAGATACAAGCTTATTATCAGTTCACTTTTGAAATATGTGGACTCTTCTGAAAATGCAGAGCTTTCTTATCTGCTGAAATCAACAGTAACTAAATTAGGTGGCGCTATCGATCAAGTGAATGAAACTGTTGGTCAATCTAATCTAAAGTATGAACAATTGGATAAATTCAAGAAAATCTATGATGGCTTAGTTCCAAGATTGGGATCAAAATCATCAGGCACCGTTTTTGCCAAGTGTCCATTAAGCTCAATATTTTTTGATAGCTTGAGCTTTATTGACATGGTGGGGGCAATGGTGTTGGTATATTATGATATTGGCTGTAAAAAAATAGTTTATTCAAATGTGATTACGGCGTTATTTGACACGCATATACTCTTTGGCAAACCATCAACAATTTATGCTGGTAAAGCGGAAATTATGTTAGCACTTCCCTTGGCGTCTATTGTAAACCATCAAGAAATTATTTCTAAACGCTATTCGTCCTCTAATTATTATAGCTTAGCAACAAGTTATGAGTTTTCATTTAACGTCATATTTGAAAACAACTTTGAGTTTCATGAAATAGCCTTAGTTTTTGCAGATGAGAATGAAACAAATGTTTGGATGCATGCTTTATCTAACTTACTGAGCAACAATATTGACTTGAACATTAACTCGAAAGAGTGGGCCTTTTCTCGTTTACAGCAAAGCATAAAACAGTTTGATTTGGGAAACGAAAACGAAAAATTCAAGATTTCTGGTTATTATCCATTGGGTATGTCCATTATCAAATCTAGACTTGTTGAATCAAGCCAAATTCACGCTTTTGAGGTTGAGACTTTTACAGATTACCCAACCGCAACAAACCCCATACACACAGCAAACGCCAGAAAGGATCACCATTTAAAGACATCTACCGGAAAAACATCTAATATCACACCAGAATGCCAACGCACCCCTAAATTTCAACTTTTACGAGAATCGTCGATGACATCGCTTCACCCTAAAAAGGATTTTGTTGTCAAACAATCTATACAAGACAGAGCCTTAGCGCAGGCGTGTCTTGGGGATCTTTGGGACCCTAACTTCATCAAATACCAAGTTCCGATAGGGTTGCATAGCACATTTGGAAGTCTAAGCCGAAGTTTTTCAAACTTATTTTTACGTGCTGATCCAACTTTCAGCAATGAGCCAAACCCTACAAATTACTTCAAGACACTGAGGACAAGCGATTCGCTAACAAGTCTTACTTCGTTCCTACAGCCTTCTTCTCGCTTACAAGATAGCACTGGTGCATATTCTTCACCAACAAAGCAAAGGCGAAACTCAAAAACAAGAACTAAAACTAGCGATGACCATGAGCAACTTTTTAATACGCCAAAGAAAGTAAACAGCTCAACAGATTCGCCATTGAATCTTGAGAGAGTGCGTACAAGGTGCAGTACATCTGGACATGGAGCTGAAGACACTGACACGCGGCTGGAAAGACGAATAATGGATGAAGCACCAAGTGAAAATGTTCCATATGAGAGAAAAAGAGATTGGTTTAAAAAATCATTGGGAATGAAGGTTCGAGTGCCTAAGAAGAAGCCAGAGCAAGGCAATTGTGGGAACGCAACGCCGTTGAGGAACAGTCGCAGCATGCGCTCAATAGCCAGCAGCAACTGTAGTATGACACCGAAATCAACATCGCAGATATATTCAGTTCTACTAAAAAACGCTAAGTGAGTTGCACATTTTTATTTTATTTATATATACTGTATATAAATGTAATTATATTAAGTTTCATAATCTTTCATTATATAAATACGTGGTTCGTTAGCTAATAGATAGGTTACTCTAAAGTAAATTAGAAAATGGCTCTTTCCTTTCTGGCACCATTGTCGATGTTAAGCTTACCCTTTGACAAGTTCTGTGAGTTTTGGATTTGACCTTCTCTGAGGATCTTTGGAATAATGTCCTCAGTCACGTCCTTGAAATCTCCAAATTCCTCCGCGAGTTCCTGCTTTGATGCTTGTTCTAACTTTCCGGAACTACCGTTACCGGAGATAGATTTATACACTTCAAAGTTCCCAACAACTTGGGATAATGGGATTGTGGTATCAGTCTTGTACTTATCTAAAGCTTCAATGTCATCAAGGAATACGATAAAATCTTCTTCTTTACCCTTGTAAAAAACTCTTGCTTGTGACATATTTTATATTTTGTTGCTCTTCGTTGCTATACTACCTATGCAATAAATATGTGAGATTTAAAACTGGTCACCAGACCCCTTTTATACACTTTCTAAACGATCGCATGGCCAAAAAGCCAACATCATACTAGTATCCTATCCCGCGCAGCTCATTTTTCATAACATCATCATATTATGGTTACTTTTGTGCCACCAGGGCACCGGCTATTGTTGGTAATGCCTTTACTTATTACAGCAAAACGATATATGTCTTAAAAGGTGGGGAAAAGGGAAAAAACAGTGCGCCACCCTACGTCATAATTAATATTGACGTAAACAAATTCAATGCGCCACATATATTTTTTGATTACGTAATGCCTTATATAAGTGGCGCGTGTTGTGGCGCATTGTGTTTTCTCTGTTTTTCATTTTGTCGCTCAGCAGCAAATGCTTTCTTCCTGAATTGAGAAAGGGCAACAGAAAATTATGTGGCAAATTAATTGATTACCCGTAACAAACTAAAAGCAGCAACATTAATGAGGTATCTACGACCTGTGTCGATGATGATGCCAATGCATCGTGTCAGGTTGGTTCACCATATGGTTGTAACGACTAGAGGACCGCTGCACGTTAGACAGTTTTCGATCTTTGGGCTTGGGAAAGCAGCGGCAAAGGCTACTAAGATACCCGTATATTTAGGCGGCGGATTGGCAGCAGCTGGTTCTTATGTGATGTACAAGGTGGAAGAAGGTGCTAACTATGCGCAGGACCAAGTTGGTAAGGTCAGGGGGCTTATGGGAGATGCATTTAATAGCATGGAGGGGTTTTTTGATGCCTTCAAAAAAGACAACAACGAAAACGATGGAGGTGATTCAAATCTGGAAACAACTGCGATCGGAGCTGCTGCTTTCGGGCTATCAAGTGACGAAGAGGAAGAGGTGCAGGAAGAGGCCGAGGAATTAGATGAAGAGGAAGAAAATAGACAGAGAGAACAGCTAGAGGATCAAATGCTGAACTTAACAAGACAGATGATTGAGATAAGGAACATATTATTGAACATATCAGGTTCCACTGATTTGAGACTACCTTCAATAGTTGTCATCGGTTCTCAGTCTTCAGGAAAGTCGTCCGTTTTGGAGTCTATTGTGGGCCAAGAGTTTCTTCCAAAGGGCTCAAACATGGTTACCAGAAGACCAATTGAACTCACTTTAGTCAATGATCCGTCCAGTGCATCAGAGGTGGCTGATTTTCCTGCTCTAAAAATGTTTAACCTCTCTAATTTCCAACAAGTTCAAAAGATTTTAACAGATTTAAATTTGGCAGTCCCTGCGACTGAAGCTGTTTCTGCTGATCCGATTCAGCTTACAATCAAGTCTCCTAGAGTGCCAGACCTTTCTTTAGTTGATCTTCCGGGTTACATTCAAATTGAAGCAGCAGACCAACCCACTTCTCTTAAATCGAAAATCAGAGAGGTTTGTGACAAATACTTAGAAGAGCCGAATATTATTTTGGCTATATCAGCTGCAGATGTAGATCTGGCTAACTCTGCTGCTTTGAGGGCTGCTAGAATTGCTGATCCCAGGGGTGAAAGAACAATTGGTATCATAACTAAAATTGATTTAGTGGATGCTGAGACCGCAAGAAACATGCTCTTGAACAAAAAGTACCCTCTTAGGATGGGTTATGTTGGTGTTATTACGAAAGGCCACAAACCTGCTTCCATATTCCAGAAAAGCACGGCCTTGCAAGCCTTTGCTGAACAGCAAAGTTTCGAACGCAAATTCTTTCATGATCATAAGCAAGAATTTCAAGGGACTTCTGTCACAACAAAATTATTAAAAAGAAAGTTAATTAGAGTTTTAGAGAGATCCATGTCACAAGCTTTGAAGCCAATGCAAGTTTTAGTTGCTAATGAGCTCGAAGAAACTAGTTACAAGTTCAAAGTTGAATTCAATGATAGAGACTTGACAAGTGAAAAATATATGGCACAAACTATTGATAATTTAAAGATGGCCATAAAAGACTTCAGCGACAAATTTGGTAGAAATGAATTAAAATCTTTACTCAGAAGTGAGTTAGATCAAAAAGTGCTTGATTTATTGGCATTAAGATATTGGAATAAACCTGAATCATATTACTCAAAAAACCCGCATCTCAAAGAATACGAATTTCACGAGCCTGAGTTAAGTGAAATGACAAGTGCTAAACAAGATGAAACATTTTGGCATAGAAAATTAGATTTAATAACTGCAAATTTGACAAAATTAGGGGTTGGGAGGTTGTCTACTTCCTTGGTAACTGAAGCAATCGTTACTGAAATAGATGTCTTAATTAATTCAACTGAGTTAAGAACTCATCCTTTAATCAAAAAATCAATCAAAGATGCTGCTGTAACAGTTTTGAATCAAAGGTATAGCTCTACTGCAGATCAGGTTGAGAATTGTATCAAACCATTTAAGTATGAAATTGAGGTAGAGGATCGGGAGTGGAGCATAAGTAGAAGCCATTCAGTTCAATTACTCAAAGAGGAACTTTTACAAACTGAACGTGCAATAGGTGAGCTTTCTCAAGTTGTAGGGGGTAAAAAATTGAAACAAATAATGACATTTGTTGAAAATGAAAATAATTCAGTAGGAGAGAGAATTGAAAAAGAAAATTTAGGTTTTTCACCAGGACTACTTTCAAAGGCTCGTGAAGCTGTCTTTTTGCGGGACAGAATTGATATTTTAAAAATGAGAATAAAAGCTCTTCAAACGTCAACATGTAAGCATAAAGAAAATAAATTCAAGTGCCCCGAAGCTTTCATGGATGTTGTGGCTGATAAACTAACACAAACTGCAATTTTATTCTTAAATGTCGAATTGCTTAGCGACTTTTACTACTCTTTCCCTAGAGAATTAGAGAAAAAATTATCTACGCAATTGACTTCAGAAGAGATTGAAAGATATGCAAAGGAGGACCAAAAGGTTAAGAGGCACATCGAACTTCAGGAGCGTAAGGAACTATTAGAATTGGCCCTTTCGAAAATTGATGATGTTATGGCAATTCAAAAACGATTTTGAAATATGTGTTTACCTATAAATAGTAGAAATAATAATGATAGTGACGAATGATACTTTTTTGTCTTTAAATGATATGACTAATGTTTAGTTTCAATAGTTAGTACTTAACAAAACATAAATGAAATTAAACTCATGAAAAAATGACTAAAAATGTAAAAAGGTTCTTAAGGAAAATCATATATAAATCATAGCAGCGGAGACATCTTTATGGATTCCAGAGCCCAATGCCTTTCTTGCTGCTTCAACTGGATTTCTTGCTTTACCAATGACAGATGCTTGAACAAAACAGGTTGCTCTTTCACATAATAAATCGGCGTAGTAAGCAGGTGGAACAACCCGAACGGACTTTGTTGCACGACCAAAGATGCTACAAAGATTGTAAGTGGTTTGTTGCAATTCATCAGGTTTCCAGTTATTTTCATCGAAAAGAACATAATAATGGCCAGGTATGGCTGTACCTTGAAGCGCCTGTTGCGATTGTAAAAAAAAATCATACAGTGATCTCGAAACAACACCCTTTTCAACAATTGAGCCAGGCATAATGTTCTCCTGCGCTTGAACAGCAACTTCTTTATTATCAGCATTTTTACCATTCTTTTCCAATGGGAAAAACCTAGTGGAATGATTTTTTAGAATAGTAATGAACGTCAACTTTGGTTCAAATTTGGTACTTAGTTTATTAGCAATATCTTTGAATGCATTTTTGACAGCAGTTACCTCTTCATCTAATACAACATTGAATTGACCATTTGATACACCATCTCTGTAAAATAAAATTGTTTTTGGAAGTTTACCAACCGACTTCTGATAAGCGAGTATTCTTTCAACTACCATTTTTGACATTTCAACAATAGTTTCCAATCTTGGTTCTTGAATGGAAATTGAACCAGGAAATCTATTGAAGTTTGCGTCGATGGAGCCAACAACAGACGCAATGGAGACGGTACCACTGCCGTTAGTTGGATGTGTCACGTCGGCTCCTAACAACAAAGCTGGCAGGCCGTCTGCATCAACGAGCTTCCCAACATCTGCCTTAGATAAAACATGATTTGCTCCACCTAACTTGATGCAAGTTTTCATTGACATAAGGGCGTACATTTGGGAATCAAACTTGCCAAATCTTTGTTTGGTAAATTTGTTGATAATAGTACATTGATTAAGAATACCCAGATCTTTATCCAACGCACATTTAACACTAGCATATAAAGACTTCTCTCTCTGTGGTAAAATTGACAAAACGTAATCAGCTTTTCCCTTGTAGTTTTTAACTTTGTTTACTATGTCTTTTGACAAATAATCAACATTTTGGAATGAAACTTTCTCATATTTAGGTTCCGAAAACTTAACACCTAGTCTTTGTGCTTCTGAAATAAATTCCTCGCAAGCTTGCTTAATTAGTGATTCAGGTTCCCTTAATGGGCGCCTTTCATTTTCAATAATCAAAATTAGCAAATTCTTCGTTCCAGGAATTGGTTGGTAAAACTTTTTACCAACCAAATCCCATGAACCTTTCGCTTTCTCTGATCTCCCATCGGCAGGTTTTTCAATGAACTTCACTTGTGAATTTTTATATTCCAATATAGGAGCGGTTAAAACTCTCGAAGGAACGACAACTAGTTTACTCCCTAATCTTTTTGCTTCATCCTTTTCTAAAGTGTTCGAAATCTTCTTTATACCATCTTGTTGGACCATCCCGGCAATCACATGTGGCCTGTGAGTAGAAAAACTTAGCACACCCCTAATGTCATCAATTTCCCCCTTGAATTCTTGGCCAGGAATAATAATACAAGCTTCCATAGGGATGTAGTTGGACCCACCCAAATGAACCAATGGATGGTCCGGATATTTCAATTTCATTTTATATCTAGTTTCAAAATAAGATGCTACCGATGTTAGATTACCATCAACTTCAAATTTGTAACTATTTGAAGTTTCGTCTCTTGAAATGTCAAAAATAGCTTTTGGTTTGGATTTTGCACCTAAATAGACTCTATGAATACGAATACCTTTGAAAAAATTCTTAGACCTTAAAATATGATCCTTTGGAACTTTTGATAAATCTGTTTCACCCAAATAATCTGCAATCAAATCTGCAACGCTCATTGGAGTGCCATCTTTGTTATGAGATTTAAAAAATGCACCAACTACTGGTCTGACATTGACCATAACATTGTCAAAAGTAGGAGTAACCGATGCAAAGTATCCGTTTGCAATGAACAAACCTTTTTGGAACGCTTGACACTTCTCAGGCTTGTCAACAAAGAAAAACTTGTTCTTACCAGCAAGAAAAACATTTTTATTTTTGGCAATCTTGTAGCCAAGAACTACATTGAGCGCTTGAACATAAGCAGTAGCTTCAATTCCTTTTTTGTCGGTAATTGAAGTCCAGTTATTAAGATCATTCATTGATAATTTGTGTTTATATTCCACTGTACACCAAATCTTTGGATCAGATGCATCGACTGGGGTCTTACCCTTCTTGTTTCCTTTAAGAGCATTGGTAACAGAAGATGGAACAATACCTTTCCATTCTTCAGGTTCAAACTCAAACCTAACTTTTGCATCTTTCTCAATAGGAATAGGTGATTGAGAATAGAGAGCTGAGGAACCATCATGAGAAATCAATTTCCTTAAACCCACAAATGGCTCCTTCAAAATCAATAACTCCAATAAATCTTTCTTGACTTTTTTCTTAGCATCAACTTCTGGTTGGAAGGTCACAATATAGTAATAAAATGCCATACTGGAAACATCAAATTTGATGTAATTGGTTCCAACTTTAGTCTTAATGCCAACAGTACCATATGCTGGTCTCTTAACTAACGATAATGGATCGCCTGGCTCCCTGTTTTCATTTTCAAACTCAACTAATTTAGTGATGTTGGGTAATGAATTTGGTTCAGTGACTTCATGTTCATATTCAGCCTTGAAATTATACATTGGTTTGACTATTTCAGCATTACCACTACCAAATCCTCCCCTGCCACCTCTGCCTCCTCTAAAGGATCCTCTGCCAGCACCACCTCTGCCGCTACCGCCACCTCTATCGTGACCACCACCACGAGCTCCTCCTCTACCGCCTCTGCCGCCTCGATCGCTACCACCCCCACGGGAACCGCCTCTTCCACGGCCTCCACCTCCTCTACTTTGATTGAAAGACATCGTTTTTTATGTTTGACTGGATTACCAGAAGAAACTTATTCTGGTTGTAAATGTTGATCGTTCCATCCGATAAAATTTCTGATGGGGTACCTTTTTTATTAGATACGCCTTGCTCAGAAATAAATTACAGATAGGCTACTGATTATTGCAATTGCTAGAGCATATTGCTGGTTTAACGAATCAAAAGAAACAAGATTGTTTTTAGGATACGCTATCAAATAAATTATGTAATTCATGTCCAACGATGTTTGCATTGTTGTTTTTCACTAAGCCTAATGTTCGAATTGATAACATTTAGCCTAAAATTGTTATCAGCAATGTGATCAAACGATCGCAGTAACATGGTTTAATAATATCAACTATACAACAGCTCAAAAGAAAGTAACAAATAAGATAAAAAGGAAAAAGGTAGAGAAATATAAATATTTGATATTGTTTACTACACTTCATCAAAGGTCGATCAAGCTGTTACCATTGGCGCCTTGTTGCTTTTGACGTTGTTGATTACCAAAACCAAATCCTGTTTCTGCTGGTACAATTTGAGAAGATGGTAAACCAGTGTATTGTGTTCCAAGGAAAGGATTGGCGCTTTGGTTATTGGAAACCTGTTTATAACCTGTACCATGCGAGTTGATGAAGGTTCCTGTTTTAGTAAATTGAGCAGGAATACGTGCATCACCAGTGTTACCAAAGGTATCGATACCAGTTCCCTGTGCCAACAGGTTGTTCAAATCGGAGTATTGCTCGTTCATCTTTTGAGATCCTGTTAGCGTTTGCTTCAATGGCTTTTGCTCTTGCTCTTGTAAAGCAGCAAGTCTGGCAGCTTCTTCTTCTGCAGCTTGCTTTTGTTGTTGTAACAAAAGTTGCTTTTGACGTAGCTCTTCTTGTTCTCTTTGTAGTTCTTCTTCTGATGGGCCTGTTGGCTCTGGATTCTCGTGTCTTGAAAATGGGTTATTGGATCCAGCAGCTTGCATTTGAGCTTGTTGTTGTGCAGCGGCCATTTGTTGTTGATACAATTGCTGTTGTTGCTGATACAATGCCTGTTGTTGCGCTGCATAAAGTGCTGCCTGCTGTTGTGCCGCCAACAACGCTGCTTGCTCCTGAGCTTGCTGTTGCGCTTGCTGTTGTGCCAGTAGCTGCTGTTGTTGTTGCATTGCGGCCATATCATAGTAGTTTGAGTCATTAGCGTACACTGGATTGCCAAACATGTCGTACCCAATTATCTGGCCATTAGCTTGAGGCTGTTGCTGTTGTTGATCATAATATCCATAAACATCAGGAGCTGGCTGGCTAAAGAGATTGTCGTTCTTTTGTTTCCTCATCTCCTCCTCTTCGAGTGAGAGTTGGATCGCTCTTTCGAGAGAGTCTGAAGACCCATTGGCTCTATCTCTGGCTTCCTCCTCTGCGGTTCTCTTGGACGCTTCTAATGCCCTTTGTAAATCTTCATCGTAGACTTCATTGTCATTATTGTTGCCTCCTCTACGGTTTCGACCACCACGTTGGCGAGACCCATTAGCTGCAAGCCTCTCTTCTTTCAATCTCTCTTGGTCCATTAGAAGCGCTGTGAGTTCTTTGGCCTTGACTCTTACAATTGATCCTTGATCGTGACCGCTGAAGTCTTTAGACTCAAACTCTCTTAATGTCTTGATGATGTAAATGTTATCTCTCGCCCAAAACACGACTTCTTCTGAACCGTATCTCACTAGATAGTCCAAGAGTGTGAGTGCCTTGGCCACATGTCTCCAGTACTTACCCTTATCGTTAAGTCTCTTGTCCAGGATCTCGAGAATGTCGTGAAGGTCCACATGGTTATCCGTTCTTGTGGCAATATCAGCCATCATTGAAACCGTTGGTGACGATTCGTCGTTAGAAGTACATTCTCTAACCAAAACCTGTATTGACGAGTACCCGTTTGTGACGTTCTTGATTGAACGTAATACTGCCTTCGTTGTCATGCTCTTTTCCCTATATATATGTAACTATTTTATAAAGAAGAAAAATTATAGTTAAGAAGATGAAGTTGATAATTGGGATTCGCACGCAGGACAGTTGTGAAGAACGTCTTGTGCAAAGAGAGCACACTCTGAACAAAGGGCGCCATGGCACTTGATGCACTGGCTGCTAGCCTCTTCAAAGCATACATTACACTGGCTGCCATCCTCAATGTCCTTGAACGCCTCTAATGGGAATAAATGGTGATAACTTCGTGCCAAATGCGTCGATAGCACCAACGTTAACGAGCAGCATGGACACTGCAACGGCACTGAACATACTAGTGTCTTGCACTGTGGACAAATGTAGCCCTCCTTTTGAAGCCTAGAATGGCACCCGCACAACTGCGGCTCTGTACTGGCACGTATCCTTTGTGGAAACCCCATCTTCACCATGATCGCGGACGCCTTGTCCATGGAAATGGCCATTGGCACCACCCAGTCCATCATAAGCTGTTTTAAATGTGTCTCATCGAGGGCCACAGCATACTGTCCTCCAGTGGCCCTACTAATCTCGTCGCACACAGCAACCCGTGCTGTCAAACCGACGATTCTCACAGACAGGTCATCATGAGCAAGTGCCTTTACTGTGGTGTGGATGTTACCAGGATCCGTTGTTGAAAGCCCACCATAAACCATAACAACCTCTCTCATGCACTGGCCGCCTACATGCAAAAGGAGACCCCTGGCCAATTCTAACCCGTTCTGCAATGAAGGACCACCCTCCGGATCTACTCTCGTGATTTTGCGCAGCGACTCCAGATGATGTTGCACGTCTCCACTGATATCACTCACGACTGTCCCAAGACCATTACGCATCATCACAATGGCCAACTGAGAAATTGGATTCTGGTCAAAGAAGTCGGTTACAAAGTCCTTGGCATAGTTGATGACCATTTGCGCACGGTTTGGCCTGAGATCCTTTTCCATCATCGCCTGCGAGTAGTCAATTATCAGCACCACAGCACGAATGATACCTCGCTGCAAAGCAATGTGATTCTGTGCTGCTCTCCGTCGTCTTTGTACATCCACAAGACCCTTCACACTCGTCGCAATCGAGCCCTCTTCGTCTTCTTGCACAATATCCCAAGACCTTCTATACTCGTCCTCCCACGCATAACCTCCGTTTTGGCCCTTGAGCTCCTGTGGGGGTGCCCTTTTCACTGACTTTGTCTTAGGCTTGCTGTCATCCACAATGAATCCATCGTCTACGTAAGAATCTTTCCGTTTTGGCGCCATCTTGTCATATGAATATTAATCAGATGAGAGAGAAAGTTCAAGGCGGTGCTAGATCTGGTGAAGTGAAAAAAAATTTTGAAAAGTTTAAAATTTTTATCAGTTTTACCTCATTCATTGTGTTAAGAAGGGCTTTAAAATGGGTAAAGTTAGAGGAAGAAGAACAAAGAAGAGCGATACTGAAGCAGGTGAAGATGTTGAAGTTTCTGAAATTGTGACAAAGCCAGAAATCAAAGAAACTCAAGCATTTTTTGGCCTTGTAGATTCATCAGAATTAACCTATTTCCACCAAGCGGAACAAACTTTGAACTTAAACACCTTCCAAGCTCCTCAAGAAAAGCAGATTTTTATTCAGTCGGTTTTTGAAGAAGCTAAGGGTAAGGAACTGAAGTTGGTTACTAATCAAATCTGCTCAAAGTTGATGGAAAGGCTAATCTTGGACTCTGGTTTGCTCCAAATGATTCAACTTTATCAGGCATTCAGCGGTAAGTTTGTAGAGCTTTCCAAACAAAAATACAGTTCACATGTTTTGGAAACATATATTGTGCGAATGGCTGCTCTTGTCGAAACCGAAATTCTTTCAAAGGGTGTTGATGCAGAATATGAAGAAGAAGAGGAAGACTACGAAGGAATTGACGTCGATGTTGAGCCTAAATTCCTTTCTATGGTTGATGAGTTCATTCCGAAACTAAAATCCATGATGAAAGATAAATATGCATCTCATGTTCTTCGTTTAACGCTACTGGTGCTTTCCGGTAAGGAATTGCCATCTTCGGTAGAATCTAATTCCATCTTAAGATCAAAGAAATCTAAGATTGCTAGAAAGATGATTGAAATCAAGGACAATGAGAACTACAAAAGACAGTTCCAAGTCCCATCTTCTTTTAAACCTAAGTTAAAGCCAATCGTAGACACTATTGTTTCAAATGAAGACACCAAATCACTAAGAGAACTGGCCATTGAACCTGTTGCATCTCCGGTTATTCAACTTCTAATTCAACTTGAGGGTCTTGTTGACAAGAGCAAACCATTTTGGTCGCATATATTCAACGCAGACTCAAGCGAAGAGGCCTTTGTGGAATATTTATTGAGTGATAATGTGGGATCTCATTTCCTGCAAAGCTCAATTCAGCAACAAAAGATGAAGAATATTGAAAGGATTTATGAAACGTACATGAAAGATAGACTAGTAAAGTTGGCAAAGAGGGAAACCACTGGTGTTTACGTAGTAGAAGCCATGATGGAAAAGTTGAAGGAGAAGGAACAACATGAGATTCTCGACTCCCTTGTACCGGTTTTGAATGAGTTAATCGTCAATAATTTAGAGATTGGTGGTAAGATTATTGAATGTTCTGTTGCCAACGATAACTATCTCAAACCAACTATTGTTGACAAGCTGCTCGAATTTTTCAACAAGGGTAATGATTCAGATTTGTTAGAGAATATTTTGAAATATAAATCTTCCACACTGTTTTCCACGAAAGATGATTGGCCAACCTCCGAGGAACGTAGAAGAGCGATCTTTTTAGAGAAGTTGATGAAATATGATGATAAAATTCTAATGAAATGCGCAGATGCAATCATTGAGTTACCTTCAGAAACGCTACTCTTGTTTTGCAAACATGGTGTCTTTTCTCATATCATTGAACATGTACTAACATTGGGCGATAGGCTGTCCATGCCAGACAAGAGGGCCATTTTGAATAGCATTGTTCCACTAGTCCCTGAGTTGGCATGTAATTCCACTGGTTCGCATATCATCGACAAATTGTGGGGGTTTTCGTTCAAATTGAACATGTTCAAGGAGAGAATTGCGAAGGTGTTATTCGACAACAGAGAGCAAATCAAGATTACGATATACGGTAAGATGGTATGGAAGAACTGGGCGATGGAGAGCTACGCTAGAAAGTTCAATGATTGGAAACGCATGGTCAAAGACGAAGAGTTTGAAAAGCAAAAGGAACTTAGGGGAAAGGAACTGGAAAGCAAAGTGAACAACGAAAACAGGACAATTTCTGATGCAAGGGAGCACAAGAGACCACATCAGCAACAACCACATCGTGGGGAATTTAAAAAAAAAAGAAGGTATAAGTAAAAAATGTTGTTGTAACTCTCTTATAGTTAACAAGTTAAAAATTCGTAAACGCAATCATTGATGACGGTGTTGAGGTTGAAGGTGTAACTGTTTGTGATAGTAAATTTTTGGTTCTATCACATGAGCAAAAAAAAGTGCGTTATTAGAGACAACCACTGTTTCAGAAGTGTTTCATAATTCTGCATTGTAAAACTCCGATGCAAACTCGTCATTTTGACAATTCTCATACTGTTAGAGCTCTTTTCAGATTATGAGTTCTGACACAGAGCAAAAGGAGTATATTGAGGCTCTCAAACTAGTGAGGGCCTTAGACTTCTTTCTAGTGACAGCTCCTGTCAATTGGCACGAAAATCAAATAATCAGACGCTATTATCTAAACAAGGAAGAGGGATTTGTATCTTGCGTATATTGGAACAACCTATACTTTATCACTGGTACGGACATTGTCAGATGCATTGCTTACAAAATGAAACATTTGGGAAGAAAGATTGTTGATCGAAAGAAATTCGAAGAGGGTATATTTTCTGACCTAAGATCACTCAAAACGGGTAGTCATTCTGTTTTGGAAGATGCCAGATCCACATTCCTAAAGTTTTTACACAAAAATCAATGCTTGAAGACCCAAAAGAAACAGAAAGTGTTTTTCTGGTTTAGTGTCCCACATCAAAAGCTGTTTATGGACGTCCTAGAGAGGGATTTGAAGCGCCAAATGTCAGAACACAGCACCACCACAATTCCAACAAACAATATCATGAAATCCTTTACTTACGATCAGTCCTCAAAAGGGATCCTAGAACAGTACGCTGACCACGTGAACGACGTCACTGGCCAGAATGTTGAACAACTACTTTTGAACACCCCTCCCGATTCGGCTCTCAATTCAGCGTTTGCAATAACCAATGATAAAAAAATGACACCACTCCAACAATTTCACCCAAATGGGAACCAGGTTCACCACTTCACCGTGGCTTCTGCTCAAGAAGAATCCTTTTTAGCAAGTTTATTGGAAAAGGATCATTCAGTTATAAATCCTAATGTCTTTACTAGCAATCCAAGTACCGCTGAACAGCAGCAGCAACAACAACAACAGCAGCAGCAATTCTTACAATCAGTTTCTATGGCTCCAAGGTACATGATAAGCAGCAATGGTCAGTTCCAGGTGATTTCACCTATGTTCCCTCTACTTCAGCAAACCCCAACAGCAGGCAATATTGCTAGCAATCTCCTTTCTAGTAGCAATGCTAATAACAACAATGGTATCCAAGCTAAATCGAGACATGGTAGTGTTGATAGCAACGAGAACAACATCTCAAGCGTTGCTACTGATAACAATAATATTCACAATAGTGAAACCAGCGATCCGCAGATTGTCTCGGCCGGGTTTGCTAATAACTACTTTATGGTACCATCTAATTTTACACCAACCATGGGTTCTTTTTTTTCTGCTATCGATCTAAATGGCACTCAAACTCACAATCAGACTGTTCAACCTTTACAAGACGGTGCTTCAATACCTCACTTGCCTTCAATTTCTTCAGCAAACTTTCCTTATCTATTTCCAATAGTATTATCTCCTAATGCAACTTTCAATCAAGACATACATTTAAACGACAGTGAAAGCAACAATGAAAGCTTTTTGAGCTCAGTTAAAACCAAAAGTCAATTGACTGAAAATATTGAATTTGGGAAGGTTAATGGTGAAAATGGTAATATTTCAAACACCAGTGGTCATAAGCCTAACAATGTAAGTATAAAATCTCCGCAAGGGGTTGTCAATTTTCCGATAACTTTGCCTATTTCTGGAATCTCTGGTGAACTGAATACAATAAATTCAGCAATGTTCAACCAATTTTTCCCTCCAGGAACTATAGAAGATTTCAATACAACATCTAACGCACAAACTACAAATGGTAATAACTCTTCATCTTTAGTTCAATTGTTTACTCCAGGAACTATGAATATATTTGATACCAATACCAATCATGAAAACTCCGCTAAATTTGAGTTGTCACCAGTTATAGGATTTAAGACAGGTATTGCTGGTAATACTAACTCTAAATTCACTGATAGCAATAAAGTCTCTAAACCAAAGAGCTTAAAAAAGACATCAAGCAAACTATTAAACCCTACTTTGAGGCATTTGGACATTGATTCCATATATGATGATGATAGTGAAAACGAAAAAAACAGATAGTTTGATTCACATTTTCATTCCATGTCTCAACAAAAACTTAGCAAAAACAAATAGATAAACACTTCGCTAGTCAAATCTGCTTGTTACTGTTTGCTAAATAGGTTTTTTCTTTAATTCTAAAGACATTTGGTCTATACTTTTGATAAGTAGATCATGTCACTGTATTTTTCTTCTCAAATGAACATTACATATTATATATACGTTAAGATTTAAATATTGGATTCCATTTTACTACGCAACATAAAACAGTAAATACAAATCATTTATTGTAAATTACTTTGACTACTATACATCTCCACGATCTGATCACTTGATGTGGCGTCTTCTGTACCTTTGTCGGTTCTGATTTGAATAAACCTTGGAAAACGAAGAGAAATACCTTTTTCGCCGTCACCAAAATACGTTGCACCACATTTATAAATAGGAGAAGTAGTCAAATCAGCGATTTTAACTTCAAATAAGACAGTGGGTTCAAACCAAACATCGGGAACTGCATTCGAGTTTGTTTTATCATAAACATATGAAGCTTTAGGCTTGGTTATTTCCGTCGGTTGCAAAATGTCGTGAAGTTTCTTCAACAACTCCTCACTAAACCCTGTACCTATTTTACAAACAGTTTCATATTCACCAGTGTCTTGATTATAACTCGCCAAAAGGAATCCTCCATACCACCCTGTCCTTTTACCTTTTCCAATGTAGCCACCAATTACTGCTAGATCTAGGGAGTCACCAACCCCTTCCAAATAATCCTTTTTCAACTTCAACCAATTGCGTGATCTCTTGGAAGGTTCATACCAAGATTCACTGCCATCTAAAGTCTTGATCATTAATCCCTCACATGCTTCATGAACTGACTGATCTAAAAATCTGGTGATTTCTTCGGTGTCACTAGTATCCATTTTTGTTGCGTATGACAGTTTTCCTTCAATTGTTTTCAAATGCTCTTCAATGTATTTTCGTCTTTCACTTAGCGGCTGATGTATTAAGGATTCCCCATTGTAATAGAGAATATCAAATACAAACAAACAAACTTGAACTTTGATATCCTTTTCTTGAACGTCTTTTCTCTTTCTAGTTGATAGGACTTGAAATGGCAAAATTTTTGCAGACTCAACATCCCATGCAACACACTCCGTGTCCAATATTAGTGATTTGATATCAGGGTTTTGTGTCTTCAAAGACTCAACAACGCGCACTAAATCTGGGTACCTTTGAGTCATATCTTCAGAGTTTCTAGAATAAACTCTCAATGATCCATCTGTAAGTAAGTGCAATTGGGCTCTTTCACCATCGTATTTGTATTCACAAGTGAACCTCTTACCTTGTAAAGCATCCAATACTTCACTAATAGACTTGGTAGGTTTTGCCAACATTGGCTTCAATGGCACACCTGGTGCAAGTCCACAGTGATCCATCAGATTTAGAATGCCCTTTTTCATAGATAAGTTGATAAGAATTTCATAATTTGGAACCTGGCAAAATGCATCTTTTAATTGTTCCTCTGCTTTAACAATGTTATCAGAACTAGCTTTCTTATCTTTTAATTGCATTTGCCATTCAACAAGAGCTTTTGAAAGGGCAATAAGGACACTTTTCTCCCCAAAGTTGATTCTCAATTTTCCTTCTAAGCACCTCATTAAAAATTTAGCTTCTGTTCCTTCACAAGCTGTGAGCATTTTATTGATAATGCCAATTTTCCTAGTTTGTGAGCTGGATCCTTCACTTTTAGCAATCTCGTTAAGACCCCTCCACACTTCAAAAACTGTTAATCTTTTTGGTTTGAACATTACGCGTTGTTTTGATCTAGATTTCAATGCAACTACTCCAATATCACCCTCTTGTCTGTAATCCACTTTCAAGGATGACATCTCTCTACCAGTTCCATGAGCAAGAGCTTTCAATAAAATAGTTTCCCCAAGACCCAACTCTAGACCAGGTTCATAATCTGGTCCTAATCTATTCACCATCAAGTAAGTTGCCATTGTTAAATCTTTAATTTTGTCTTCAATTTCATTTGAATCGCCATGTTCGAGCACCTTTTTGAAAAGATTACAAGCAGTTGCAATGTTTTTCAATCTACCAGATTCTTTTTCTAATTCTTCAAATGTGTCACAAATAACAGAATACATCATTGGCTTATTAGGTGCCAATTTTAAAGTGTTTTCTGGAATGTTTTCTTCTAACTTAATTAGTTCATTAGCTTCTTTTAGCTCGTGCTTTATTTTGTGTGACTCAATCTCTTTATCTGTCTGTGATAGCTCTTTTTTTTCCTTTTTGGGTGATAGTGAAGCTTCGGATCCACTTAGGGCTTCAGGCTTTGACCGTTTTGGTGAACTCATACCATCATGATCATCAGGTAGATTATTTTTTCGTTTCTTTGGACTTGCTTCCAAGCTGGATTTCTTAGAAGTAAAGAATCTCATTAGTGTTGGTTGTTGTTGCTGATGGCCTGACATGTTTTTAGTGGTTTTGAGACGTGTGTTAAGTAAACAATTGACGGAAACGTTAAAGTTAATAAAGGGGTAGCGTTTAATATAGTTGAACCCTTTCAATACCATCAACTAAACCCTGTGTTAAGAATTACAAAGAAAAAATCAACCTATATTTTAAGTTAAAGCAATGCCAAAAACTAGATTTTTCCCTTTCACCAATTTACGCGTTGATGTGTAAATTAGATAATAGTTGAACATAAAATGATTTTATAATACTATATTATATAAAGATTATTTAACAGTGCAGAAGTAAAAAAGCAGAGTGAAAGCATCAGATTCAAACATAATTAAGGACAACACCCTTACCACAAAGTGCCTCCAGTGAAAACTAGCAATCAAACAAAATGAAAAACAAATGAACAAATGAAAATAGAACAAAAAGGATTAAAGGGAAAAGTAACAAAAACTCAATTATGGCAGCCATAATATTAGCTTTGGCAGATTAAGAAGATTCGTAGGATTCCCAGTTTTCAATGATTTGCTTAATCTTTTCGGAACCAGTCAAGTCATAAACATCTTGGAAGTATTCCTTAGTTAATTGGAATGGCTTTGCAGTCAAGTTAGGAATGTACTTACCAATCAAAGAGGTTGGCTTAACGGCAGACATTGGAATCTTCTTTTCCAAGAATCTCTTGAATGGTGTAACACCAGATCTCAAGTAAGAAGAATGGAATGGAACAGAAATACCCTTCAATGGAATACAAGCAAAACCTCTTTGTAAATCGATTGGTTGTGGCTTAGCAATAGTTCCCTTAGAAACTTCAGCAACAATTTCACTCAAATGTTCTTCAACCTTTTCAATTGACAAGGTTTCTTGAAGCTTAACAATATCAATTTTCTTCACCTTGAATAAGTTTAAGGTGTCGGTCAAAGTGTCCAAAGCTCTCAAGTCACCAGCAGCGACGTATTGTTGGTTTTCGACATTGTAGTTCACAATTTCTAGTAACCAACCAGTTTGCTTACCAACATGATCAACAACAAATCTTAAAGCAGAGTCGTTGAAAGTTGGATGAACTCTTGATGGATTAACAGCGCACATACCATAGTTAGATCTACCAAGTTCATCTCTTGGAACAGCGACTTGCATAGTCATACCTCTGTAAAATACAACATCAACCAAAGATTCAATTGGCATAACATCAGCCAAAGAGGACAATGCAGAATATTCACCCAATGAGTGACCAGCAAACATTGATTCAGCTGGAACCAATCCCTTGGATTTCATATCTTCAAAAGCAGCCTTTTCCATTAGAGTCAAAGCAGGTTGAGTGAATTGAGTAGCAGATAATAAACCAGTAGGAGACATGAAAGTGTAGTCCTTGGTCTCATCATCAATTTCCTTGAAAATCTTTTCAGATCTCAAAGAGCCGTCGGCATCAACGGTTTCAAACATCATAGACTTGTAATTCTCTCTAATAGCTCTACCCTTTGGACCACCGAAGTAAACGGTCAATGTCTTAGGGTTGTTTTGAACAATATCTAAGATAGAGAAACCGTAAGTGTTGACTAAATGAATATCAGCCTTATCCCAAACAGCCTTTGCAACTTCAGAAGACTTGTATAAGTCCATACCCATACCTTGCTCTTGAGAACCTTGACCAGTGAAAACGAATGTTGAAACTGGTTGTTCGATTTCAGCTTCACCGGCTAAAACAACTTCATCAGTTTCAACCTTCTTGGTTTCGACCTTAATGATCTTTCTTCCATTAATCATACCAACATGATGTAATCTAGTTTCTAATTGGTCATTTGGTAAAACCATACCAACAAAGTTAGCCTTGTAAGCAACAACTCTAGGAGCAACAGCATCAGCAGCATACATTTCTACTAAGGATCTAACTGCAGCAGATGAGAACATACCATGAGTGATAGTACCTGGTAAGTCTGCATATGCAGCGAAAACTCTGCTGACGTGAATAGGGTTAAAATCACCAGAAACGGCGGCATATGGCTCGTTGGATACTGGAGCCTTACTTGCCAAAGCTCCGGATAATGGGATTGGATTTTCAAAGATGACTGGTTGTTCAATTGGAGTACCATTTCTGTTCAAATAGTCTATCACAGGGTTACCAAAGGAAGTAGAAGCATTATACTCAACTTCAGCAGCCTTTTTAACTTCCTTACTATCAGATTCATAATAAACATTACCAGATGTAGTGATGGAAGAGAAAACGTTGGCAGACTTGTAGTTGTTAACGGATTTTAATCTGAAAATCAAAGTCTTACCCAAAAGTTCAACATCCTCTTCAGGATGAAACCATTCCTTTGATTTGAGAATAGCGACATCTTTGGCTGATTTAAGGATAACTTGGACAGGAGTTTCGTCAGTCTTCTGGAATGTGTTTTGGAAATCAATGTAAGCACCTCTGTAAAAGAAGGCAGAGGTAACTTGCATAACAGCTTCACCGTCTCTATAGATAGTACCAATAACTTCGACAGACTTACCAGTTGGACCGTTTACGACGGAAACAATTTCAGCATCAGAAGAGACCTTATCGCCAACCTTTAATGGAGAAGCACCTGGCAACATGGAGTAAGCGTTAGACAAATGAACCAATTTCAAAATATCACCATCAACAGATTCTGGGAAAATAGCCTTCATAATAGCCTTCCAACCAATAATAATGGCGAAATCCATTGGTGCCAATTGATCGCGACCAACCCTTGGAACGAAATATTCGCAAGCGTTACCGACAGCATGAGTCAACTCAACGATTTCCTTGGAACCAATTTCCATAGAACCACCATCAATTGTGGAGGAAACATCAAAGTTTAAGTCAACAGTAGACTTTGAACCGAACCAAACCTTCCAGTAAAACTCCTTGATTCTTTGGTTTCTACCATTCATATCTTCCAAAATTGGTGCAAAACCGTCGGCAGTATTGTAAGTGTAGTGCAAGTTCAAAGGAACAGCTTGGCCATCAGCAGTTCTGTATTCAATCAATTGCATGGAAATCTTAGAACCATTAATCGAAACATTAACGATTTCCCTTTCCTTGCCCTTAACCTTCTCAAACAAAGAAATTGTGGTCTTTGAAGGAGTTGATGGGTTGGCAATCTTGACAGTGATGTTTTTTGCTGGAGCTAAGACCTTCTTGGCGGCGTTTTCAATATGATTGTAACCTTGAACGAAGATAGTTGAGGTCAAAAAGGCATGTCTCCAAGTGTACTTGTCACCCGCTAATAAGTTAAACCAAGCATCAGATTCAGGAATAAAATTTCCAATGGTAAAAAGATCTTCCTCCTTGGACTTAGAAATAGTAACACCAGCAACAGAGTGAACATCAACAGCAGGCTTAGAAGTGAAGTATTCAACAACTGGAATATTGGAAGCATCACCATTATATTCATCCTTCAACAACATAGAAATATGGCCATCATGAATGGAATCCATAATGTCTTTAATTGGTTCGTCGGCCTTATTTGAGAACTGAGCTGCAACAGGACCATGCAAAATACAAGTTCTTTCAACGTCTTCGTCCATGACAGCTTCAACAAATTCAGATTGCCACAAGGAATCTTTCTTGAAGAAGAATTCAAAGTTGGCATTCAAAATAGGAACAAATGGAACTGGCTTTTGTAATGGGTACATACACAAAGCAATGAAGAAATCAACATCTTCAGCATTAATCAATTGAGTTTTAGCAGCTGGATACTTTTCAAAAACAGCTTCAATAACCTTGAGTGGTTCTTCTAATTCAGCAAAAGATTGAATAATGGAGTTAGTCGACTTAGTAGTAAATCTTTCTTCCACTCTTCTAATGTATTTACCAGTAAAATCTCTTAGAGAAGGATCGATCCATCTGTTTAATTTCTTAATGTACATTAATTCAACACATCTGTACGCGATATCTTCGTAGGTCATGTCCTTGATATCACAAGCACCTTCAGCATTCTTACCAAACCATGGCTTTTGGAAGTCTGCATTTAACTTAGCAATGATGTAATCCTTCTTCTTTTCCAAAGCATCTAATAATTTGTTCTTTGGTAGAGAAAAAATAGTATCATCCATTTCCTTCCAGAATTTGACAGCTCTAGTTGCAATCTTGTGAATTGGTTCACCCATTTCAGACTTGACGGTCAAAATACCACCAGTTGGCTTCTTGTAAGTTTGTTCCCATTCAGAATCAGGGACACCAGGACATGCAACAATGGCAGCTTTAGCAGCTGGAGAAGTTTCACATTCCTTGGCAGTCATAACTCTTGAACCAAACAAAACACCATCATAAGGCATTTCAGGATAGTTGAATTTCTTGGCCCATGCACCTGTCAAGTAAGGGTAGGTATCTTCAGCAGAACCAAAACCAGAACCGGCAATCAAAATAATATTTGGACATCTTCTAATCTTAGCATACATTTGCAAAATTGGTTGATGGAAGTCTTCAAAAGAATGGTGACCACCACCTCTACCACCAGTCCATTGAACAACAATTGGGAAATGTGGATAAGCTTTAGCAATGGTAATACATTGAGAAATAGCATCAATGGAACCTGGCTTCAAACCAAGATGAGTTAAACCAAGAGTTTCAATATATTCAGAGGCAACTTCAATAGATGGGACACCAGCACCAATAGTCAAAGATTGAATTGGGAATCCCTTTTCTCTCATGTTCTTAATCATTGGAATACCCCATTGCAACATTCTTGGGTTGACGTAAATCAAATTAATACCAATACCAGAACCTGGAGTAATATTTTCAGCGACCTTCTTTAATGCACCTTCCATATGTGATTCAGTAAAGTAACCACCACCAGCAATTTCAATGTGGTAACCAGCATTAAGAGTGGCAGCAACGAAATCAGGAGAAACAGTGGATGGAGTCATACCTGGAACCATTAACGGAGCTCTACTCAAAAGTCTAGAAAATTTGGTATCGACATAAACTTTACCATCCGCATTTTTAGCCAATTTTGGCTTGAATTCTTCTAACCAATTAGCAGAGTAAACTAAGTTAGAAGCTTCCTTATCAAATAATTCTTGCTTATATCCAAATTCAGAATCTTCAGTAGTAATGTCAAGTGCACCAACGACAATAATTCTGACACCTGTACCTTCCTTGTTCTTGTTAGTTAAAGCACCTAAACCAGAAGCGCCACCTGGACCGAAATCTAACAAATGGGTGGCCTTAAAGTTAGTTGCAGTTTCCCAGTTGACAGATAAGGTGTTGATACATTCAACAACTCTTGCAGCAACGGAACCCTTATAACTTCTCAAATCTTGACCGTTGTAAGTATCATAAACAGGGATAGATAATTTCGATTGATCAAATTCCAAACCTGATTGTTTGAAATCATTCAAGATGACATCAATTGCAGGAGCTAATAACTTTGAATGGAATGGAGAATGAATTGGCAAAAATCTAGAAGAAAATTTCAATCTTCTTTGAGAATATGGAATCCTAGATTGCTCTAAACCAGCTGGAGCCTTTGCCTTTCTCAAGTTCAAGTTCAAACCGTATAAAGATTCAGGAGGACCAGAGACAACAACATTTCTGGCACCATTGACAAGGGAGATGTTGACATGTTTTTCTTCTGGTAAATGTTGATTAGTTTGTTCAACAAAAGAGTTAACTTCGTCATAAGATAAATCTCTGACAGATAACATTGGACCAGGAACACCTTCACCATTTTCTTCAGAATCTTTAACCATTGAAGGAGCAAGTGAGGTTGATGGGTATGCTTGCAAACATCTTACGGATAAGTAAAATAAGAGTTCAATACCCTTCAAAGCTTCAGTTTCGAAAGATTCCCAACAGTTTGAGGAAGCAACGATAACAGATGTAACCAAACCTTGAGAGTGACCGGTGGTACCCTTTAATGAGTTTTTGAATTCACCAGGAGTGACGCCAAGAGATTTACAAACAATGATGTAGTGACACAATTGAATAACACAAATCAATGGACAAGAAACAGGAATTGAAAGTAAATTGTCAGTGCTTGGAGTTTCTGAAGGGTTTTCCAACCAGTTGATGAAATTGAAACCAGAAGTATAAACTCTGTCAATGTTTGAAGTAGCAGAAATCAAGGATTGAACCTTTGATTGAACCTTGAAAAGGAAGTCGGCAATCAAACCGTTGTAAACTTGATATAAGTGTCTCAATTCTTCAAAGTAATCATCGGTGTTACCTTGACCACCAAAAATAGCAAAGATGAGAGCTTTGTCATTAGCAGCTGCGTTCAAAAGAGCAGATGAAGAAGATTCGCAAGTGACAACGTCCTTATTGATAAAAACCTTACCAAGGAAGTAGTTCTTGATCAAGTTAAATTGAATCTTATCCAAAGTAGTTGGGAACTCCTCAGATGCAAGCAATTGAGCAGCAAAAGAGTGAATATCTCTGTTGTGTAGATATCTTGTTTCGAAATCAGAGAGGATGAGTCTAACAGCGTCAACCTTTTCAGATTCAACTGATTTAGATTCAACGATGTAACCTAAAAACTTGGTTAACAATTCTGGCTTTGAGGAAGGTTCGTCGTCATCTGCGAAACCTTCAGTTGGCTCTGGAAGAGACTTGTAAAATCCAGAGGTGAGTTGTTGGTAGAAAAGGTAGTTTTCAGAAGGAATCAAAACGGTTGTTTCTAAAGAACCGTGAGACAAAACTAATGGTCTATTAACGGAGGACATTGTAATTTAATTCGTGGTAATAAAAATGTACTGTTCCTTTAAAATCAGAATAAATTTAGAGTGGAGTTTTGGGGTTTTTTTCAGAAACAAATTCGATTGATGGAAACTGCAGTAATAAAAACAAGGTAATTGGGTCCAATTACCAATTTTTCTTCAAATGTTAGTAATCACAGCTCTTTCGGCGGTACAAAAAAATCGCAATGGGTCTCGGTATCCAGTCAACCTCTCTCCACTATATAGGAAATTTCAACACCAAAAAAAATGTTGAAATTTTTTTCTTTTTTTTGGAGATACGAGTGGAACAGGTCTCATATGGTGTGTAAAAAAGGAGAGCTGTAGAGAAAATAGTAGGCTGCCAACATGATACGCGGCCAATGAAGACGCAAACAAGAGTTGGGAGATTTTGGAACCTAAACCTTCAGCGGGCGTGAAACTTGTCGTGCTGCTGCAAGTCCAGATAAAGCTGTTGCATTGCATAAACGTTAATACATACGAATTTATTCTTGTGAGTACGTGGAAATCGACCTGTAAAGTGTGATCAGTATTCAGTACCGTAGATAGTAAATGGAGACTCGCTTGGGTATTTCAATTCAAGTTGTAGGAACGGAAACACGTAAAGTGAAAATAAAAGTAGTTGACAATTAAACGAAAAGCTGTGTGTGGTAAGATAACAAAAGGGGTGTGTGCTATATATGCGTGTGTATATATAAGGCCTTTTATTAAAGATACTTTTCTTAAATTGGGGATCCAACGACAATTGACTGTTGATTTCAGAAGAAGCGTGTAGTAACCAAACGACACCCTTTTTCAATTGTTGGCGTCAGTGCGTGCCGTTGCATTTGTGCTGAGCCAAATTTTGTTGAGCTTCAGCCAACAAAAAACAGCTTACGTAAGCGATGAGGATTCTCTCACAGTGCGAAAAACTTTGAAAAGCTCGTAGAGGTGTAGAGTTGTGAAGGCGGAGCTTGGTGGGTGTGTGTGCAGGTTCGATCTCGTTGTCGTGGCTGCAGGGGTACCATGTTGCTCTGCAGCAGCTTCTGTGGAGTTTTGATTGTGCAAAGCACCTGCTGAGGCAGGGTGGTGCGCCGCAGAGATGAAATGGAAGATGACTGAGCTGAGCGCGTTGCAAATTTATTGGGTGTTGGTTATCAGTGATAACCCCCAACGAGAGAAGAGAGAAAGAGGCAACAAAGCAGCACGTTGCAAAGGGCGTCAGGAAGTCAACAAACAGAGCTAGAGGATTAAGAAGCAGCAGCTCACAAATCAACAAGCGGCTGGTCGCAAATCAACAAGTCAATAGATCAACAAGGTAAATCACACAGAGCATGTGACAGGCTCGCAAGCGAGGTGGGAAGAAGTACAGAGCAGTTGTGTAGACAGTAAATTGTGTAGTGCTGGTGGCAAGCGCAACGCGCACGCTAAGAGTGGAAGGACGACTGATGCAGGCTGCTGTTGATGCGTCTCAACTTAAGCGGAACCAGGAGTTGCGTTATGGCGTCCTTGCGCTCCCTCTGTTGTGCTACTCGTAATGAAGCTCAGCCATTGTGCATGCTGGTGCTACCCAGCACGGCGGTGGTGGTGAGTCCGACCTCTGCGCCATTGGTCAAAGCCACCTTGCTGCTGCTGTCAGAGGCGGCAGTTTTGTTGACCATCTTCAGCCCGCTGTTCAAAACACTGAGCTCGTGAATAGCAATGGCTCTCACGTTATCGAGCTGCGAGCACTCGGTGTCCTGCACTGCCATCAGCTTGTTCAGCTCGTTGATCCGCATGTTCAAAAAGTCGCACGCCTTGAGGAGGATCATCGAGATCGACTGCTTCAACAGGTTCTTGTCTAGCTCGGCGTTGATTCTCTTCAAGTCCGCCTCTACGCCTGCCATGTTGTCAAAGATGTCCTTCAAATACGTTGAACAACTGTAGTTCACATCCATGTATCTGGATAGCTTGCCTGTACATCCCCTGAGCTCCTCGATCTGCCCCTTTAGTGTCTCAGATGCCTCAGAGATTGCGTACGTCTCCTTTGTAGGTGACGCTGAACTGAATAGCGAAAGATTTAAGAAGCTGGACTCAAGGGGTGCTTCCGTCTCCGTTCCCGTTGGCAGCAGGTTGGCACTGGCCAGCTCCTTTACTTTTTCCGCTTCCTTTGCCTCTATCATTCCTAAGGTCGACACGTATTTTGAGAGCTTGATTTCTAACAGCGACTTTGTTTCCTCCAATTGGTGGTTGATCAAGCTGCGCTGGTTTTTCAGTGACCGTAGCCTCTCCTCTAGACTTTCAATCTTCATGTCAATGGCACTGGCCTTCTTGTTGAGCTGGCTTATCGTTTCACCCTCCGGTGACTCGTTGTTCAACCAATCGATCTTGGAATCCAACTTCCTGTGCCTTGCGTTTAGTTGGCCGATTGACTCCAATTCCTCACTTCTGGTGCTGCTTTCGATATTATAGATCTCAGCTAGTGCTTCGTAGCTCTGTTGTAGCTCGCTTAAGGTGTCCAATAGAAAGGCTCTGCTTCCAGCTTTAATGTTTGACTTGTTATCCTGAACTAGACTTCGTACGGATTCATTGATCTTGGTCGTCAAATGATTTTGCTGACCCTGTAGTAGCTGTATTGGTTCACGGTATCTATTTGACAACTCAAATGATGTGTTCACTGACATGTAGTTGGTGATTTGACTCTATCTTATTCAGACCTTTATCGTATCGATCTTTTCCCCTTTTTTCAGCCTAATATCTTTTCTAGTGCGTCTCGATTTTCACTACATGATGGACTACTGAATTTAAAGATCCCTATATTGTTAAACTTTCGAACTTATTACTTAGGTCCCAGTGAGCACCAATTAAGTAAACTTGTTTGTTGGCCAGTGATCTAGTGCTTTCAACAGCTTTTTAAATTGGCTTATGATACTAAATTGGTTTGCTGACAAAACAATATAAATTCAACTAACCCGTCCTCCTTGCATTAGTTGATCCTTTTTCCAATTCCTTGAAGTGAAGAAGTGTAGTGTTCTTGTAATTCCCTTCACTTAAATTCCTAGAATGACGTTTCCAATGTTCGGCATGCCTTATTTCAATTGTGCTAAACCTTCGTTTTTTTTTTGGATTCGACAATGCAGACGTATAATCATCATTGAATGGATGGCACAGTCACAATGCTAGTGTTGCTACACATTGTGCAATGCAATAGAATTCTAAAAAATCAAATTTTTCCTATACCCGATGAACAAACTATTACATATTCTATTATACAATTATCGAAAGTTGAAATTAGATTAGATAAAGATAATGAGAACAAAAAAGGGCAACGTTAATTTTAGGCCCTATATACAACTTTACCATCCTCAATTTTGTGGTCAACTTTAGCTCTTAGAACCCTTACTTGACCAATTCCATCAACAAAAGTCTCGTTTGCCTTTATTTTACTTTTCCTAATGCTGCTTTTCTTGGATAAAGAATTAGCTTCTGTTTGTGGATCATCGCTTTCAAAGTTCATCTCAGTGGCGTTCTCCAAGTTTACAAACCCCTTGGGAGCATATATGCATTTCATGTTGATCCGAGCACATTCAATACAGATTGGACGATGTTCGTCACACTTGTGCTTCCTTGACTTGCATGTCAAACAGCCGGTATTGGATCTCGATGAAGACTTCTTAACGGGTTTGTGAATTCGCTCAAGGAGTTTGACATCGTTGTTTAGAGTTTTTTCGTGATTGTCTTTCGACTCGGCATCAGACGAGGATTCTGTCAATGGCGTACCACCAGAGGTTGGTGGTAGAGGCATAGTGGAGGTGTAGACAGAGTTGGATCTCCCATTCGCATGCAGGGGATCATCGTCTCGGAGTGAAGGTGGAGCCATCATTTTTTCACTGTCTGCACTACTGCCCTTGTCAAACACAGCAGAAATCAATTTGGGGAATTTGCTGTTGCCGTTAGCATACCTTTGAGGTGGTAGCGGGTACATTGGTGCCCGGAACTGGTGAACGTCGACAACTGGTTGTTGTTGGTTCAGTGGATATCGTTTTTGGCTTTGCGTCAGCTTATCTGTGTTGCTGCTGTTGTTGTGTTCTTTGTAGTATTCGGAATTATAGTCATTATTTGTAGGCGGTTTAAATGCATTCAGTCCTTTGAAAGTTGATGTGTGGTGTTGACTTGAATCAGGCATGTAATTGGTTACACTTGCGATTTTTTTTCTTTTCTTTTTTGTAATGGTCTTATATCAAGTGTCTTGCATTCAGTGGCGATAAAGGAGTAGCTATTTTAGACTAGATAAGTAGAGACAAATGCTGCAACAATAGGGTACTCTCATAAAAGGGAAATTCAATGACCGGATTATCTGTGTTCTTCGAGCTAAAGCCGACCTTCTTGCTCTCTTTTGCCTGTGGATCGTTTTCTCTTGCTTTCTGTATCTCTTTGTGCAGAAGCAAAGATTCACCTGAAATGCAGTCGAGTTTCTCTGGAAGACAGACTGTTTACACGATCTATTAAGAAACAAATGGGTATATGTGAAAGATCGTAGCGTTAGTGGATGTACCTGGTTTATGCTTGCTACTTTTTTTTTGCTGTGGGAGTGTGTAGGTGTGTGTGAGTACTTCTGTGTTTATATACCTTAGCGGGTAGCTGGATCTGCAACAATCGATCGACAGTTCCTTCGGGAATGCAATGTATGTAGAGATCCCTGTGTGGTGCAAAGGAACGATAGTGAACTAAAAGAATACGTTTGTTGGCTGGCCCTCGTTTTGCTGTCCTCAATGTATCTTGTAGTATGTAAATTTCAACACCTACTACAAAGTGAAACTCAAAGAACAATGCACCTCGGAACACCATGCAGTTTTGTGCTGGAAGGCTAAAAAAAATTTTGCGTGCATTAAGTAGGATCACTGTGGGCTACGTGGCTATTGTGAGTAAACCACGCTGCCGTTACAGACCTCGACCTGTGTTAAGAAGATGCTGCAAAGGCTCAACTTCGAAGAAAGCTGGTGCTGCAACTGCTCTGGAGTGCCCAGTTCTGGATTATCTCTCGGACTTATGCGACACAGGCTTCATAGGGCCATTACGTAAGAAGAATGGGGAAAAGGGCTTGGAACATTCTCTTCGGCTCCAGGGAAGCTAAAGCTGTATGCATAGGTTGAGAGAATGTTGGCTAGGAATTTTTTTCTGTGAGTCTCGGTTACGGGAGTCGGGGACATAAGGGTGTCGGTGCATTGCAGAGTACTAGAGTGTATTCCCGGCCACAGTGGGAGTGTCTGGTAAGACCCTTTTGATGTAATAAGCAATTAGAGACTTTCTTTCTTCCTTGCTTTTATTCTCTACTTTATGTTTCTGCTCAAAGCTTTACGTCGTATGCGTCCAAACCCAAAACGGCAGGGAAAAAAATTCACAGCTGATGCGAAGGGGAAGAAGAAAGAAAGAGCAAGTGAAAACGTTACATGCATGGAAGGGGGGAGAAAAGACAGTAGGAAGAGGCTGAAAGGAACAGTGGTGTTATATAGCTATTGTGGCAAGGGAAGAGAAAAGGCCACTGCCAAGAGCTCGATGGCTGGAGCCTTCTTAGTTCTTCACTACGCAGGCAGCTGGCACGAAGTCGGGGAGGAAGGACGCAGAACAATAGCGTGAGAGAGTTTTACCCGGAATTCAGGGCTTGCGAGGGGCGCAAACCTAAAAGGTGCTCAGTAGCAAGACAGCTATTGAGAAAAGAGTAAATGGCGCTAAAGTTGCTTCAGTAGGAGGATGCGTCCATAAGGTACTACATGTATATCAAAAAGATTTGGTAGTTAGAAGAGGTGCATCAGTGCTACATGAGCTCTGTGCAGTACTACGTAACTTTGTAGAGGAATGGCAGACTTTTACCTGGTGTGTGTGGTACGTCTGCTTGCTGGGCATCTTCATGTTGTGCCATGAATTTGAGTTTTTGTACTTGACCGTGTAGTGTAGTGAGTAGAGGAACGGTGTAGCCAGCATGAAGAGAATCGATATGGGTCCCCTGACTAGAGGGCCGAAGGCAGTAGTTGCGCAGAGATGCTGAGGAGCCAGAAACAAAGCGATCGTTGGTGCAGGTGCAAACGCCATCTTGGGCGAACGTCTCACTGGACACAACAGTATGCCTCATTTAGGCAGTGCCTGCAGCCGACTGTGACAGTGCTTGATCGTATGATCAGTACCGCCTGCGGCTGCGCTGCGGTTGTCGTTCGTTTCATACTTCATATCGATTTATAGGAAATGCATTCAAGCCACCAGCTCCATCTCAAGCACACACTTTCGTTCCTTCTCAAAGAAACACTGTCCGTAAAATGAGCATATGCAGCTGCAGCTACCATTGGTGCCAAGCATGCTTCTTTTGCCCACTCTTTAATACAAGCAATTGACAAGCTTTTCTAAGCACTGAGGAAATACACCGCATGAAGCAACGTAGATGTGTGGTGCATTGATTACTTTGACAGCGCTATTCTAGTACGGTAACAGCTGGATCCACAAGGTTCCAGTAGAGCCCAAAGAGGGGTAGTATAGGAGGCAGTGTCATTACGTGTGTTCTAAACTAAGTCACTTGTTGTGTATGTACTTTAGTAACTGAAAAATCTTTGGAAACCATTTTGGAAGATCACAGAAGCGTTCCTAAGTCTTGCATCACCCCCCCCCCCCCCACAATTCGGTAAGAGTTGTTATAACAGTACTTCCTGCAACACTAATCAACCCCGAGGCCAGACCCTTGTGAGTGCCAGCGTGAAATACTATGCTTTATTGCAAGTCTGCTAGAATCGAACAAACATTTATGTTCAACGCTTCTCTGACAGCAAAGTTGGCTGACACAAATCTTTCCAATCGCAGCCAGGTGTGTGCTCCAGTCGTTCACGCACACTACAAACATAAGCCAAAAAAAACAAGTTGATAAATATACAATTTAATTAGGTATCTAGAAGCACCACATCATCAAAGCTGTGAATGGTAATTTTCTCTCCATTGGAAGCCATTTACAAGCTTTGTTTAAACGTCCAAACTCAGTTTCTGTGTCACGTCTCCGCTGCTCTCGATAATCTTCTTGAACTCTTCAAAAGAGAGCTTTCCGTCGCCGTCCTGATCAGCCTCAACGATGGTCCTATCGACCAACTGCTGCAATTGCACCTCTGTCAACGAGTCTGCGACCATCAATCTCAATACCAAGTACAACTCCCCGTTGGAGATAAACCCGTCGTTGTCAATATCATAAATTTTGAACAGGAAACGTAGCTTGTCGTCCTTGTTTGTAGTTGACGAAAAAATAGAGAGCCCTTTAACAAATTCTTTGAAATCAATGTCACCTCCCTTGTTCTCGTCAAAGATGTCAATCACCCTGCGTGAAAGTGGGTTTTGTGAGATACCTGGGATCGATAGAAATTCGTTTTTGTCAATGGCTCCGTTGTTATCCGTGTCCATTTTCATGAAACGTTTTGCCAACCGATCAATCTCCTCCGACCCAAAGTTGGTCCCCTGTGAGAGGTCGTCCACCAAATTGGACGGTATGTTACCCATGTTTCAATATCTCTGTTCTTCTTCTGTTCCTTCTTACTGTGAGGTGAGAACTTTTTTAGACAGCGACCAAGGGCTTATTCAGATCAAACGCTCATCTTTTTTGTAGCCATCTTCACTGAAAGCTAGAAGTAATTGTAAACCAGGCGGATCTTCTGTTGATGATGTATAGTGGTTTGTCAGGAGTTCTGTGATATTTACTGTTTAATATAATTAGCTGGCATGGGTTGCCCAAAAAAAATGCAGAATGAGCGATATGGCGCCTTTCCTCTTAACACTCGTACACACGTGTATTCCTTAAGCAAAACGAAGAAGCTCCTCGCATGGACATCAACGAATCAGGCGTGCCTTCAGTGCCACTGGTGACGAATCTGACTTCTTCATTATTGGCGTCAGAGGTCATAGATAAAGGCCTCAATTCAACAATTGCGTCAAAATACACAGTGTCATTAACGGAATTGGTTATATCTTTTACGTGGTTCAGCTACCAATTCTTTGCATACTTTGCAATGATCATGCCGTCTAAACTGTTCTTGATTCTTTCCAGTACCTTTCATGTGACTTTCAGTGTCTACTCGCTTTGTTTCGTCCTGTCCATCATCACTACATTAGCTTACACATATATTAGATACAAGTATCTAACAGTCTATTCAAGACTACCGAAAGATTCCAAAAGACAAAACCCAGTGATAGACACCTTTGTGGACTCTAATCCAAAAGAAAAAAGAAATGAAGCAAAGAGTTACCTTGATGAGTTTCTCTCTGCCATAAAAATCTTTGGTTACCTAGATTCTTCAGTGTTTCATGAATTAACCAAATCGCTTCAAACTCAAAAATTGGACTCTGGCGAGATTATCTTCCTTGGTGAGTTAAATGGGTTTACCATATGTGTGGAAGGAGAACTCCAAGTTTATTCCAAAATCAACAATGAGGACCAAGCCAAAAGGTCTATCTTTTACAAAGAAGATGACAGAAACGTTGTTATTGTTGATGGTGCTCGTTACCAACTCTTGAATATTGTCAAGAGTGGGTCTCCTCTTTCTTCCATTATTTCTGTTTTAGATTTATTCACAGACTCGGGCCAAACGATAGCCAGTGTAACTCCTACCCCATATACTATTATTGACGAACACCATACATTACCCTTAGATGGTTTCAGTCTTGACCCATTACAGCAATTATCTAATGCCAGAAATGAATCTTCGGTCATTCCTGAAATGATTGCCATACCAAAAGGCAACTGTACGATTTCAATTATTCCAAAAGAATCCTTCATTAAAGTTGCTGCAAAGTATCCTAAGGATGCGTCTCATATAATTCAAATGATTTTGGCAAAATTGTACCGGGTGACGTTTCAAACAGCCCATAACTATCTCGACTTGACTTCTGACATATATCAAACTGAGATCAACGTTAATATTAATGCCTGCAAAAAAATTAGTAAATTACCAAAATATTTACATGATTTGGCAGTCTCCATCATCAATAGAGATGACCAGCTAAATAAGTCAGATGAAGGATTGAATAACGTGAGTAGAATAATTAATCGAGCCCAGAATAATATGAATAACGATGTCAACGAACGTAAGGGAAGGAAGTTCAAAAATCAAAGAAATAGATCCTTTACTGATTCAAACAATTACAAAACATCAAGTGCATCTGGCTCACCATCGTTAATGCTAAACACAAAATCTGCTCCAACCAAAACAAATCAACCGTATTTTTTTAATTCAGATGCTGATGTTGATGCGGATGCTGATGCTGAAGTCGATGAAAGCATCATTTCCTCTGATAATAATAACGTTTTCTTTTCAAGACCTAGGTTACCGAAAAAAAAGTCCAGACATATAGTTTTAGATTCTTTATCAACAAATAATCCTGGTGATTTATTTTCTAATGTGCCGCTACCAAGGGGAGATTGCGACATGAATTTGAAATTGTCAGCATCAAACATTCAAAAAAAAGAGCTTTTGAATAGAACATTTACAAGTGATATTGATGAAGACGAGACTGAACAGTCGACTCTAAAGATTGCACTTGCTGAAAGAATATCAAGAATGATAGGTTTAGATAAAAATAATTTTCCACTTACACAAGACTCAAGTCAGTGCTTGGTAAGCGGCCCAACAATAAATGGTATTAAATACATTACTGCTGATCCTCAAAATAGTATTTCTGTAAAGGGCAGTAATAGTCGTAATAGAAGCTTTAAAGAGTTTTCAAAATTAAGATCTTTTTCGACAAACAGTATGGATTCATTGAATGTCGACAATGACTTATCATCTCTAAACAGTTCAGATATAAACAAAACGATTAGCAACTTTGAAAATTTCAAGTATGAGTTTTGTAATGATATCAAATTGAAAAAGATTGCTAAAGGAACCACGATAGTAAAAACAAGAGAAACTACACCTGGTTTGTTTTATGTTATTAGAGGAGGACTTGATGTTACTTATCAGAAAAGAGAAAACAGTTACATTGATTCCTACTACTCAAATTCACTACAAGATACGGAAAAGACATCTAATATGGGATTTACTGATGAGTATTTACATCATGTTAAAGAAGGGGAAATTGCAGGTTATCTTGGTACATTGATTGGATCTAAGTCATTCGTTGATATCAAAACGAGTGAAGATACTTATGTTGCTTTTCTTCCAAGGGAATTCTTCACATTTTTGAGTGATAAATATCCGAGAGTTGAACTTTCATTTGCAAATCATTTATTGAAAGTTTTAGAAAAAAAATTGTACTTCACTGATTATTCATTGGAATGGATGCACCAAAGCGCAGGGAACTTACTTTATGTTCAAGGTGAACCAGCAAATGGTATATATATTGTATTGAATGGCCGATTTAGGGCAATCACTAAACCCGATAATAGTAAAGATGAATATCAAATTTTGGGTGAGTTTGGTCAAGGCGAGTCAATGGGTGAGATTGAGGTTTTAACAAAAAGTAATAGGTTGTCTTCAGTAGTTGCTATCAGAGATGGTGAAATTGCAAGAATTCCTAGAACTTTATTTGAATTAGTTGCCATGACAAATCCTTCAATTATGGTTAATGTATCTAGAATTGTGGCGAACAGAGTGAATAGAGACGGAATATTAATGGCTAATACTTTTAATAGCGCATTAGCCCCGGCAACACATATTCAAGACGAACCTGCAGTTCAAAATTTCAGCAACTATAGAACGTTGACTATTATGCCTACAACATATGGGGCTGTTCCTGTGGAAGAATTTGCCGAAAAGTTGGCAATTGCTTTGGAAAAGGTTGGCAAACGTGTAAAATTATTAAACCAGAGTACTGTCTTAACAAGTTTGGGTAGGTATGCTTTTGATAAACTAGCAAAATTGAAACAAAGTGGTTTTTTCTCTGAAATTGAAGAAAAGTATGATATTGTGATTTATTTGAGCGATGCTAGATCCAATTCAAATTGGACACAAACTTGCATACAACAAGGAGATTGCATCTTATTATTAGCAAATGCACAGTTGTCACCAGATATTGGAGAGTATGAAAGATTACTAGTCAAAACAAAGACCACAGCTAGAACTGAATTGGTTTTGTTGCACCCTGAAAGATATGTTGAACCAGGCCAAACAAACAGATGGCTAAAAAATAGAATTTGGGTGCATTCGCATCATCATGTCCAAATGCTTTGTGGTCAACCGTTGGATGATGGGATTGTGAAAACGCGTCTGCACCAATTTGATGCTTTAACTTTATTAAGTAAGAAATTTACTGAAAATATTAAAACCTTTATCGAAGGGAATGAGTTCATTCAATCACAAATTTCTTTCAACAGTAAAAAGTATTACCAACCAATGCAAGAACACAAAAACGACTTCATGAGATTAGCTAGATTATTAACAGGACAGGCAATTGGGTTAGTTCTTGGAGGAGGAGGTGCTCGAGGCATAAGTCATGTTGGCGTTTTGAAGGCATTAGAAGATCAAGGTATACCCGTAGACATTATTGGGGGTACCTCAATTGGGGCATTTGTTGGTGGATTATATGCAAAAGACTATGATTTTGTTCCCGTTTATGGTAGAGCTAAAACATTTTCTTCCAGAATGGCGTCTATATGGAGATCGTTCCTGGACTTAACTATTCCTATAACATCATACATAACTGGCCATGAATTTAACAGAGGAATTTGGAAGGCTTTTGGAGATTCAAGAATTGAAGATTTTTGGATTACATATTATACCAATTCAACAAACTTGACGCAATCCGTTATGGAAATTCACACAAGTGGCTATGCGTGGAGATATATTAGAGCTTCAATGACATTAGCTTCTCTGTTGCCACCAATGACAGATAATGGTAACATGCTTATGGATGGTGGTTACATTGACAACTTAACTGTTAGCGAAATGGAAAGGAGGGGTGTTAGAAGGATCATTGCGTGCGATGTCGGCTCTGAGGATGAAAAAAGTTTAATGCAATATGGTGATTCATTGAGTGGGTTTTGGGTTTTATTCAACAGATTGAATCCATTCAGTGCCCACCCCAATGTACCTACAATGGCAGATATTCAAATGAAATTGGCTTATGTTGCAAGTGTTAGTGCTCTTGAGAAGGCGAAGAAAACAAAGGGTGTCGTTTACTTAAGACCACCAATCGATGGTTATGCAACATTAGACTTCGGAAAATTTGACGAGATTTACAAAGTTGGTTTGAAATATGTGAATGGGATTAAAGATAAAATTTCGAAAGTCCTTATTGTTAAAAATGAACAAGATAAAGGGTTTGTCACAAACACAAAAAGAACTAGGCGTTATTCTATGTAAATTTTAAAAGCATGTAATAGCTATAATAGAACCCTAAAAAATGCTAGTGAAACGGTATTCAAATGATACAGTAGCGTGTATAATAGATATATATAAAATAAAAATACAGACAATAGATATTAAATATTGGAAGCTTCAGAAACCAACCAAACAAGGTCACCTCTGACAAATATTAGCTCAGATGTCTCAGTGGTTTTATCTAGTTCTTTGGTTTCGTCATTGATATTGTAAATGGTTTCCGTAGCATTACCCAGCACCATATTACAATGAGAATCGTAGGCGTGCAATTTTCCAACAATGTCCCGATTTCCTCTTAGTTTAACGTAAATTTGTTCATCCAAACAGAGTTTGATCAAGTCTAGTGGCTCTGATAATGATGTTGACATTGTTGGTAGCAGTTATACTCTTTTGTAGAAAATCAGTGTTGATAAATTAACAAAAAAGAAAAAACCGAAAAAAAATTGATACCTGCCTCATCAATCACAATTTCTCCAATAGTGATCAGAAAAATGGATGAGTTATCTTTCCATTGTTTAGGAGGTGGTAATGAAGTGGGGAGATCATGTCATATAGTTGAGTATAAAGGTAAAGTTGTTATGTTGGATGCCGGTGTCCACCCCGCATATTCTGGTTTGGAATCATTACCATTTTATGACGATTTTGATCTTTCCAAGGTTGATATACTGTTAATATCACATTTCCATTTGGACCACGCTGCATCTTTGCCATATGTAATGCAACATACAAATTTTAAAGGCCGTGTGTTTATGACATACCCAACAAAAGCTATTTACAAATGGTTATTAAACGATTTTGTCAGAGTTACTAGCATCACCGATAATAGTGAAGACGGTAACACAAACAATTCATTCTTGTATACTGATGAAGATTTGAATGCGTCTTTAGACAGAATTGAGACTATCGACTATCATTCAACTGTCGAAGTTGACGGAATAAGGTTTACGGCATATCATGCTGGACACGTTCTTGGTGCTGCCATGTTCTTCATTGAAATGGGTGGTCTTAATGTTATGTTTACCGGTGATTACTCCAGAGAGGAGGATAGACATCTAAGTTCAGCAGAAGTACCACCAAAGAGGCCTGATGTGCTAATCACCGAATCTACATTTGGTACGGCCACCCATATACCAAGGCTAGAGAGAGAAAATAAGTTAACTAATTTGATACACACGACAATTCAGCAAGGAGGAAGATGTCTCTTGCCTGTGTTTGCGCTTGGTAGAGCACAAGAGATTTTATTAATTTTGGACGAATATTGGGAATCACATCAAGACTTACAAAGTTATCCAATTTATTATGCATCAGATCTAGCTAAAAAGTGTATGGCAGTTTATCAGCGTTACATTTATATGATGAACTCCACCATCAAAAAGAAGTTTAGTGAAACTAACATAAATCCCTTTATTTTTAAATATATAAAGAATATAACACATATGGATAAAATGGATGATCAATCATCTTGTGTTATAATTGCTTCTCCAGGTATGTTACAAAGCGGCATTTCTAGAAAAGTTTTGGAAAAGTGGAGTCCAGATCCAAGAAACTCTGTAATCCTAACAGGTTATTCCATTGAAGGGACGATGGCAAAACAGTTGTTAACAGAGCCTCTTGAGATTCCATCAATAACGAATCCGGATCTTATGATTCCAAGAAGAATCAACGTTGAGGAAATATCGTTTGCTGCACATGTTGATTATGAACAAAACTCTGAATTTATTGAGTTGGTGAATCCTAAAACAATTGTATTAGTGCATGGAGAATCAAATCCTATGGGAAGATTGAAATCGGCATTACTATCAAAATATAAGCATTTGAAAAACACTGAAGAAGAAGTTAAAATATTTAACCCAAGAAATAGTAGTAAGCTTTCGTTGGAATTCAAAGGACAGAAAATTGCCAAAATAGTCGGCCAATTAGCAATTGATAATAAATTTAAGACCGGCGATGAAGTTAAAGGAATTTTAGTTCAGAAAGACTTTGATCTGAACATTTTAAAAGTCGATGAAGTAAGAGAATTTTCAACATTGACAACAACTGTTGTGAAACAAAGACAGATACTGCGGTGCAATGCTAATAGAAATTTAATTCAATGGCAGTTCTCACAGATGTTTGGTTTCGTCGAAGAAAGAGGACCAATTCAAGAGAGCGAACATTATGAGTTTGATGTGATGGACATCGTGCATATGAAAGTGGACGAATCCAGGGGTATTGTAACTGTTGAATGGGAAAGTGGAATTATGGAAGACACTATTGCTGATTCATGCATAGCTATACTATTATCATGTGATACTAGTCTCGCATCCGTCAAATTAACAGCATCAGACGGATGCACCCACAGTCATTCTCATCAAAAGCAATCTAATGGTGCTGACAGACTAGAAAAGGTTGTTGAGATCCTGAAGGTTCAATTTGGGGACAGTTTCACAAACGAAAATGATAGTAGAGGTATTATTAAAATTGGCAAAAATGAAGCGGTTATTGATTTCAGTGATTTCTCCATCCAGTGCCCCTCTAACGTTTTAAAGGGTAGAGTAGAGGGTGTTCTTTCACAATCGTTAGATTTGACCTCTCCACTGAGCATTACGTAAGCTCACCATTGACCAATGATCGGGCTTTGAATCATTTTTTTTCCTTAGCAGAGAAAACCTTCCTTTGTAACCTCTTTCTTTATAGGTTTTATTATATAACGTAACATTGATAGCACATTTGATAAGTGGTCATGAGTACTAAATCGGGTAACCGTTCTATGAAACATGTTTCAAGAGCGTGCTTAGAATGCAGATCGAGACATATGAAATGTGGTGGTCAAGAACCAAAGTGTGAGAGGTGTGTTAAATATAATAGAGAATGCCAATATGTGAAGTCAAATCGGGGTGGCTCTAGAAGGAAGGGAGTTAAAGTAGTGAAACAGAACACCATCAAAAATGATTTATTGCCGTGTGTAAAAAACCATGTCGGTTATTTGGCGGAAAAGCCAAACTGTACAAGTCAATGTTTGGATATAGACCAATACAACAAAGCACCACCATGTTTGACTAGTGAGAAACTGAAAGGGAATTCCAAGAGTGACGAAATAGACTATTATCCTACATTCAACTCTTCTAATGACAAATCAGCACTGAACATCATCTTCGACTTGAGCAATAGGAAACCTCTTAATGAATGTTACATTTCACCTATTTTGACCAAAGATCTTGATACTGATTCTATCATCAATACATTTTATGAGAATTTCTACACAGCACATCCGTTTTTACCACCTAGAGAAAACATAAAACAATACATCGATAGCATACCATTATCCACCGATTTGCTTTTAGCAATGAAAATTATTGGCGATGGTCAGACTACAAATATATATTCTAAGGACATTGAAACTGTTAACTTCATGGTCAATTCATTGATTGATTATGTGAAGCAAATCGGACCAGATTTCATCAGCATCCAGACACTTTTAATGATGTCTATGGTAGCACACATATCTTCTTTGCACGACTTATCAACACTAATAAGAGAGGCTATTTTAACACTTGTTGTTCAGCTAGAAATGAATTATCTTGATGAGTCGATTTTACCCGAAATGTTCATGGATGTCAACGGAAACATATTTAATTACAAAAAAAGTGCCAGTAAGAAGCTTGATAAGCTTCTCAACAATGAAAGAGTGGCAAGCATACCGAATAATATATTGAGAGATACAGTAAGAAGAACATTTTGGGAGCTTTATTTTTTTGACTCAATAAGTGGTACTGCTTCTGGTCAATATAAATCGAAAATTGCGGTGATTAAATGTTTCATTATGTACCCATCTTCGGTTACGAGAGATGAATTTGACTTCAAGTCCAGAGCTGAAGCTTGTAAGTTAGTCAATGATGCTATATCATTAAATGTTGCCATTCAACGAAAAGCTGATTACGAGGTCTATTTTACCCATATGAATGCCGCATTGGGTAATTGGGAAATGAAAATAAGCAACCCCAATGCTTATGAAATGCCACTTATAGTTGATGTTAATGGGAGAGTTAATGAAGGGTTATTTGAATCATTAGTTCTGTTAAATTATGCTAGAATTTTTACACATCGGCCATTTTCGTACTTATGGAGGTCCGATGTCTCAAAACATCCAAGGTGCACAACCGATGTTGGAATAGATGAACCATGTACAGAACAAGAGGGTGACGATAGGCGAAAAATCATTGAAACAAGACGCACTATCGACTCAGCAAATTCATTTATAAAAACAATATTAGACACAGATGCATCCAGGATAACAAAAAGGACACCATTTATTGCATGTGGTTTGGCGTTTTCAAGTCTTGTTCATTTGAGTGCGTATTCATGGGTTGACAGTAATCTGAAGAATGAAATGGAGAAAAACGCAGATTTTGATGCCAACAACAAGTTACTGGATATAAGTTACGATGAGCTAAGTATATATACAGAATACATTAAACTCGAGATGGGATCCATATTGCAAATAAGCAAACATTGGTCATTGTCAACAAGATTGGTACAACACATTGCAGAAACGCTGATCAAAGTATCGCCAAGTTTATGGACAAATGCATTGATTGGACTACCTGAGCTAAAAGATTTGAACATAAAAATGAATTCACAGAATGTTTCACAGGAGCCAGAAAGTAATTCGTTTGAAACACCAGAAAATAATGAAGTGAAGGTTAAAACAGAAGGAGAAAGACTGCTTAAAAGTGATAGTACTGTTACACATACCAATACAGAGTTTTCCAATCCTACGAACACCAATAACAGTGCCAACTTCATAAATGACTACAATGAACTAGAGATCAATTTGCTAAATAATAATGGTAATAATGGTAATTCAATGGAAGAATCCTATGGGTTCCCAAATACGTATCTGAACCCATTAAGTCCAAGCAGTGACACCGGCTGTGATTGGGTGGACAAACATGTTTTTGAATTTGATCCTATGAGTTTGAGCATGAACATAATAGATTCCTGAATATTCCAATATACGAAGTCTTTATTCAACTGTGTATATATTTGTTTATCCATCAATAATGGCATAAATGTAAATGAAGATAAAATGTATAGAAAAAATTTTTTGTTTACAAAAAAAGTATGTTCTTATTGACCATACTAGGAACGCAAAATCTATAGTATGGCCAACATTATTATCGATAATGGGCAGTATATGATGAAGTATGGCACCGACAACGATGTTGAAGCTAAGTGTGTGCCTAATTGCGTAATTCGGACTAATGATAAACGCTATCATTTAGGAACAGACTTGCTAGATAATAAAAAGCTAGCACACTTACCAACATTATCGGGACTAACATTTCATAGACCGCAGCAGCAGGGACAGTGCTATCAATGGAATCTAGAACAACAAATTTGGGACAATGCTTTTGTGTTAAACGGAGATGATTCAGGTAATGGAGATTTTTTAATGAATAATAACCTACTATTTTTATCAAGCGTTATAACGATACCAAAGTTTCAAAATATGGCTGATCAAGTAATGTTTGAAGAATATGGAGTTGGAAATTACGTTAGATCCTCATCATCAGCAGTGCTACCTTGGATGGATGAAACAAATTCAAAAAGCGACACCTTTAAGCCATTTCAACTAGTTGTAGATTTTGGCTTTGACTGTACGTGGGTAACGCCAATGATTCATGGTTTACCATATTTCAAAGGTATTAAAAGGATGCCTATAGGAGGTAGGATGTTAAATGGGTATTTGAGAGAAGTTATATCGTTTAGACACTATAATGTTGTTGAAGAGCCTGTTCTAGTGGAATCAATTAAGAGAAATACATGCTATGTGGCGACAGATTACGACTTGATTATAGAGAAATTAACAAAGCTGAAAAGGAAAGGAGTCAGTAGCGGAACTGATATGTTTGTCAAATTTATTATGCCGGATTATAAGGAAGACTTTCATGGGAAAGTTGTGGCTGGTTCCGGAGCTTCAAATGGAGGAGAAGAACAGAGTATAATATTGAGCGATGAAAGATTTCTAATCCCTGAAATGATGTTTCATCCTCAGTTGAGTGGAATATATAAAAGTGGGTTGATCAGCACAATCAAGGAATCCCTGTTAGCGGTACCTGAACTGATCAGGCCTTTACTCACTAACAACTTAGTCATCAGTGGAGGAAATGGAAATTTAAGAGGTTTGAGGGAACGTATCATCAAAGATTTGGATCAGGAGGTGCCTGAGGAAGCGAAAGTTAGAGTTTGCGAGTACGAATCATTCGATTTAAGTGAAATGGGATTCAAAAGCGGGCAAAGTTTTTATAAAAAGGGTGGTTTTGATAGTGTCAAAGTTAGTAAAGAGGAGTATTTTGAATTCGGATGTGAATATGTGGAAGATAAATTTCGTGTCAAAAGATAAGTAGTTTGAGTTGTGTATATTAGGGTATTATTTACATTGTAAAAAGATTCAATGAGGAGGGGGGAAGGAACGAAGAGCTATTCAAATGTTGTTTTAAGCATTTGTACAAGGTAAGAGCTATTGAAAATGAGCTATGGGAAGCATAGGTTTTCGTCCATGAACATGGATTGCAACCATACTGTTCTGAAAATCATAAAAATGAATTTTGTAAACATTTGAAGGCGGCACTCAGCTTGGAAGAGATCAACAGTTAGTGTAAAGTCGACATTTGTACTCGAAAATACTGCTGGTATTATTATTCATTTGGCATCGGAGCATGTTAATTTGTATGCTATTTCAATTTATTCAATTTCATACTACGCTTTACTTTGTTAATTCGAACGATGGCTTTGTTATAAAATAGCTCAATCGCTTTGCAGTTAGTTTAAATTTATAGTGGTCATCTGGATGCTAATGAAGTGGTCTAATAAATTGATGAGATTCATGTTCAATCATTTACTGGAAAAAATGAGGCGGCAGTTCACTCCCCCCCTGAACAAAACCTAAGACGTATTTGAGTATGAAATGGGTAAGAGTAGACTCTGATAGCTAAAATCATGTGCTTGATATTAATGATATTTATATTTTGTAACAAATCCAAAGTATAATACTAAACCGTTAATTTTTAAAGTAAACATAAAACAAATATAAAATCAAATATGACGACTATTTATATTGTTTCGGATCAAGGGATTTGTTTCTTGATTGATAAGACTAAGGTCACGAATGACTTCCGCAATTATTTACATCACCGACACACTATGGTTTATCTGTAAATGATGTTTGTATTTATGTCTTATGCTCATCATTAACAAATCTCTGTAATATTTTATTTTAGCTTATTGATGTAAAAACCTATATCTTAGTTATTTTAAATAATATAAAGATAATTAAATAAAGAGGAAACTGTAGTTCCTTTTATAGTAAAATATTGATTATATAAATAGAGTTTAAGTTATGATTTGCT
>JAJLVS010000032.1:0-104128 GCA_030570415.1 Saturnispora serradocipensis | reverse complement strand
CTAATTAGATAACAGATAATGTAGGTCAGAGTTGAAGTGCATTTAATGCATGAGCATAACTCTTAAAGAAGACATCTTATTGTCTGATCAACAATTTAGGTAACTGTATGTAATCGAATCAGGTAATCCAATTTGTATTGGCTTGAGATAGCAGATAAGGTTTAATTTGCTAATTAATTAAAGTCTCAGATAAAGTCCCACTTGATTTATCCTAATTTAATTCATAATTTGACAATCTCAAGCCAATGCAAATTGAATTACCTGATTCGATTACATACAGTTACCCAAAGTGTTGATCAGACCATAAGATGTCCTCTTTAGGAGTTATGCTCACGCATTAAATGCACTTCAACTCTGACCTACATTATCTTTTATCTAATTAGTATCAATTAGGAAATTTTATCCTTTAGGATTGCTTTACTCATTGTATTAAAGTTTCACTTGTCTAATTCAGATATTCTAGAACCGGAATTACAGTTTATATTCTAATTTATATTTTGTGTATAAAAGGCCTTTATTTTACCTTTTACTTTATAATTCTTTTATAGTTTTTTAATCATTCAGAACATAGTTTAAGATAGAACCGGAATTACGGTTCGTATTCTAATTTATACTTTGTGTATAAAAGGCCTTTATTTTACCTTTTACTTTAGAATTCCTTTATAGTCTTTTTAATCATTCAGAACATAGTTTAAAAATTGGTAATTATTGTAAACAAAGGTATGAGTAATAGCCATACTTGACATATATATGGGTCAGCAACGATGTTTACCATATCAACATTACATACTTTCATATACAGTCTAATTAATTATTGCGAACCGAACAACTAATATCGAGCTTAGTTGTTAATTGTATTCATAACACATACTATTGGAGTTTCGAAAGAGTAAATTGTCGAAGATTACTAATTATACATTACTATATTAGGTATATGATGAGCATTGACAAACAATTAAAGTTACATTGTTATTTAATAAGCTTTAATAAGCTAAAATAAAATATTAAAGATATTTGTTTATGAGCATAAGACATAATACAAACATTATTTACAGATAAACTATGGTATATCGGTGATGTAAATAATTGCCGAAGTCATTCGTGACATTAGTCTTATCAATCAAGAAACAAATCCCTTGATCCGAAACAATATAAATAGTCGTCATAATTGACTTAATATTTATTTTATATTTACTTTAAAATTAACGGTTTAGTTTTATACTTTGGATTTGTTATAAATGAGCACTGTGGATGTGTCATTTAAGATGGTATAAGATAAACAGTAAAAATGATTGGCACGGAATCTCGGATAGATCAAAGAGTAATCAGGTGTTAGACGTCTCGAAGAAGAAACGAGAGCTCGTAGTATATAACGAGCTGAATCCACTTTATAATGATATTTCAAATTCAAGAATTTATAAAGTAATCATAGTAACTCGTTTTCTACTTATTGTATGAAACTGCTCTTATGTAGAGACCCAGTATTACAATACATACTGTTACAAAGCCGTGCTAGGTTGTTTGTAGAATTGGAATTGATTTTTATCAGTATAAAAGTTGATTCTTAATTAATATAAATATCATGAGCAAAGGTATTTTGTGAGCTTTTTATATTGTTTGGTTTATCAAACAAATATGAAAACATCTGACCTGTAATCTCCTGATCACCTGGTGATTCGGTCGACAGAACCTCGTGCCGGAGATACTGTTAAATCCTTTAATAGATATGATGAAATCTATGTACATCATAATATTAACTGAGCATAATACATGCAGAGTAACAATAAGATGTTAAAGATTTCGTAAATATGCATTAGTCATGTAATAAGCTGAGCATTAATACATGAATGTCATTATACGACATGAGTCATATGATATTTATCATACAAACATATTTAGAGTAAACATTAGATCTCTTTCTATGTTGACTCATTAATCCATCAAGTCCAAATTAGTATAAATAGTCGCTATAATTAATGATATAATAAATTTATATTTATCAAATATAAGCATTAGTAGAACTCGGTAAATACCTAGTTGGGTTAGCTAAGCAAGTTTAGCGTATAGAGTTCGTAAACGCAAATATTTATAAAAGAGCGAAGCGTCGCATTTTATTTATAATCCTTATGTAATAGCTTATAAAGTAACAGTTTAAGTATTATTTAGAGAATTTAATAATATTTAATTTATAATTAACGGTTTGAGTAAAAAACTCTGGATTTATCAAGATACGCTTTCCATTAAGTGTCAGATGCTTCTCCATTTTGCCAATTGCTCATTCACCAATTTAAGCGGGAAGTCTGTTCACGTGACTAATTGTTCCTACTTCGTAACACATACTATTGTAATACTGGGTCTTCAAATAAGGGCAGTTTCTTACAATGAGTAGAAAACGAGTTACTATGATTACTTTATAAATTCTTGAATTTGAAATATCATTATAAAGTGGATTCAGCTCGTTATATACTACGAGCTCTCGTTTCTTCTTCGAGACGTCTAACACCTGATTACTCTTTGATCTATCCGAGATTCCGTACCAATCATTTCTGCTGTTTATTTTATACCATCTTAATTGACACATCCAAAGTGCTCATTTACTCTTTCGAATCTCCAACACATACTGTTACAAAGCAAGGCTTTGATGGAGCACAACTAAAAGGATAACTATCAGATGTCGGATACTAAGCAAGATGCGCGATTTGAGATCGTATAAAAGCGCACAAAGTTCCTTTAACATCCCATCTTTTTGATGTATCGTAAGGAATGATTTTATAGCAATTTCACGAAGATTATCAAATGTTACAATACAGTGCAATTGTAACAATTGGTAGCACCGACTAGTTAACATATGATATCACATGTGACTCAAACACGTGTATGCTAACTAGTTGCGCATAGACGAAGAAAACGTAAAGGTATCACTTAATTAGGTTTGCGGGACAGATCTGCAAATCAACAAGCTAGAAAGATCAATAACACCAGCGATGATTGTCAGTGTCATTGATGGAGAGGTTATGAACAGTCATAACTGGAGCGTTACTGTTAGGATATCAAGAGTAGATGTTGCTTAGTGTGCAGTCCAGTGTAACGGAAGTAAAGGGGTATCAGTTGCAGCATACAAATGGTGTCTAAGGCAACTACAAAACACGATCTAACTACTTTCATCGCCAATGAATAAGAAAATGAACTTTGGAATGTCAGTAGTATCGGTGTCTGCTATGAAAATAGTTGTTCTCTGATTACTTGCACCCAAAAACGTTTGACACCAGAGCTCTTGATTTCTTACCAGATAAGGTAGCGTTGTTGAACAGAAAAGGGTTCCGAGACTGGCCCGGAATAGCCACATGGGCTTGTTACTAGGTAACCAGGGACCAGAACTCTAGGTGAGTTAGGAATTGTAAGTCTTGTGTAGACTCAATAGGCGCCGGGCGTCGTATAGTTAAGTTAGCAGAGAGTTGGATGTATTTGTTAAACGGACCTGATAGATACAAGTTTTACCAATTTCTGGCTATTTCAAGTTGAGAAACGTCAAGGGAAAGTCCATAACGCCTTATTGATACTGGTTTGACTACCAATGTCATTAGGGGTGAGACTGTTAGGAGACTTGGGCTAGAAAGCTACTGTAAGAAAACGCTGGGCGATGTTTAATAAGGGCATCATCGAGCGTTATCGAAGTGACTAAAGAGATTTTAGTACCGGTCCAGGTGGACTTGAGAACAACGACAGTGAAGTCCTGTCATATTGCTTTCATTAAAAAAGATGTAAAAAGAGAAGTCTACCTAGGCATGCCAGTTATGGACTTCTATGGCAAGGTAGTACTGTCATCTAGTTATCTTTTGCAACAAGAGACGCACCGGGGTGCTCTTGATTCCTTATCCGTTGGAGTAACATCAGTGAATGAAGTGCAATTCCTTAGATTGGCCCGGAAAAACCATGTGGGTTTGTTATTAGTTAACCAGGGACCAGGGATGAGCATGGAAGAGTTAGGTGCTGCCGGTCTGAGACTGGAATCGATAGAGATCGATCTACCGATTCCCGAGATGGAGCACAGGAAAGAAAGAGTTCTTTCCCAGTTTAAAGATGTGGTAACAAACGAAGAACCGACCGAGTTACCAGAAAGAAAGGTAGATCACCGGATTACCTCGATCGAGGACAAGAGAGCTATTGCCAGACCTCATTATCGACTAACACACGTCGAAAGAGAAGAATTGGCTTTTGAAAACCAATTCGTATCTACTCTTACTGGTAACGGGGCTTTATTACAAGGTCTGAGACAACACTACGCTAAAGACAAGGTGAGTTGGCCAAATTACCAAACGTTAGTACACCAAACACTGCCACCACCAAACATCACAAATCATATCAGACATTTCAAGTTGCTTGATGGTCTTTTACGGTTCCCCTCCAATAATCGAGAAGACATTACGACATTTAATAGGCTTTGTGTGCCTGAATCAAAGTGGAGAAAGAAGCTAATACGGCATTGCGGTTACGAAGACCAGTTTGGTGATTTCAAGACTTATGAACTGCATTCGAGATTTTTCTACTGGCCAAAAACGATGAAAAGAGTGATCAAATTTATTAGAAGTTGTGGCACATTTCAACAAGCAAAACCAAATAGAAGAGCAACGCAAGGTCTTTTCAAACCATTGGAAATACCAGTAGGCAGGTGGACAGACGTCATCTTAGACTTTGTGGGAGGTTTACCGACGACAGTAAATGGTTTGGACACGGTAATGGTGGTAGTTGACCGGTTGTCAAAGAGAGCTCATTTCATTCCAACCAAAAAGCAATTGAGTGCAGAGGAAGCTGCAATGCTGTATTTAGACAATATCATCAAACTGCATGGGGTGCCAAGACGTCTCTATTCTGACAAAGACATACGCTTTACAGCTAACTTCTGGAGGACCATACATCAGAGGTTAGGGTCGCAAATACTATTTACAACAACAAACCACCCGCAAACAGATGGTCAATCGGAACGTACAATTCAAACCCTTGTACATTTACTACGCTACCATGTGGGTAGCGAATTGAGCCAGTGGCATACACTATTACCGATGCTAGAATTTGCATATAATTCTACTTATCACAGTGCAATCAAAGAGTGTCCTTGTAAAGTTGATTTAAGATACTGCCCCGATGGTCTTTCTTATGTATCGGGAATAATAGTTGAGAAATTTAGCGCTAAAGCTAACCACTTAGCAGATAGATTGAAGGCGATAGAAAGACGGATCGAAGACCAGATTGTGAATATAATAGAACCAGAGAACGACTAGTTAATGGCCACCGGACAGCAACACAATTTAGGGTGGGAGACTGAGTATTAATACATAAAGATGCATTAGCGTAGCGGGTTAGAAACATCACTACAAAAAGCACCCAGCAAATTTTGGACCGTACACGCAGGTAAAGGAATTGAATACGCACGCGTTTGAAGTTGACTTGTCAGTACTAACTAGGAACCACCGAGCTATCAATGTACAGTGGCTCAAGGAAAAAGAATACCCGAGATAACAGGATTGCAGGGATTGACAACGGGAATCGAAGGGTTGTAGTGTTCTGAAAAGAATGTCCACCAGGGCTCAGTTTGATGATTATATATGAACAGTTTCATAGAACACCTAAGGAGCTGCAGCACCTTTGGTGGATAGAGTAAAGGTCTTAGGAGAAGCTTAAGTTTAAGGGGAGGAGAATGTTACAAAGCAAGGCTTTGATGGAGCACAACTAAAAGGATAACTATCAGATGTCGGATACTAAGCAAGATGCGCGATTTGAGATCGTATAAAAGCGCACAAAGTTCCTTTAACATCCCATCTTTTTGATGTATCGTAAGGAATGATTTTATAGCAATTTCACGAAGATTATCAAATGTTAGAATACAGTGCAATTGTAACACATACACAAAGTGGCAGTTTGGCCGAGTGGTCTAAGGCGTCAGGTTAAGGTCCTGATCTCTTCGGAGGCGAGGGTTCGAACCCCTCAGCTGTCATTTTTTAATTTTTGCGCAATAAACTATAAGTTATAGTGCACAAAATATTTAAATGAATTTTTTGACATGTCTATCAAAAATTTCTATTCTTGAAAAGCTAAAAAAGAGCTATAAGTTTTTTAAAATATTACAATTTTTTTCCGAGACAACTTTCAACTTAGCAATAATTTCTTTTGTGTTCAAATTATTATTAGTCTCTTTGTCTTTTTTACTAACAGAGTCAACTGTTGATAACCTTGAAATATTTTTGTAACCATTGATTCTAACACCATTGATTTTATCAAAGCCTGCTAGTGTGAATAATTTGAATAATGGTTCTGGAATTATACTTAAATCATCATTATTCTCGATTATTTCATTAATGACTTCAATTGAGAGGAACTGATTTTCACCATTGCTATTATCAATAATAGAGGCAAAAGGCCCTACCTTAACTGGAGTGCCACTTTTAATTGCATTGGAAGAAGAATAAAGAATATTTGGGGTCAACACTGTTGCTAAATTATGTGAATCCATTTTAGATCCTCCACCCATTTCCCCTGTGTTACTTTCCAAATGAGCAAAAGTGGCAACCCAAGAAAGAAATGCAAACAAAACTTCTGTCAAGTCCCTATTAACTTTTGGTAATAAGGCATAACAAATCTTCAATAATTTTTCACGCATTTGATACCTTTCTTCATTTTCATCCTTTACGCCGATTCTTTGACTTAGTAAAAACAAATCATACAGTTTGAATGTCAATAATGGAACAGGTAAATCCCTTAAAAACTTTTTCAGAATCGCAGCTAACTGAATTGGTGTTTCATTTTTCAAATTTATCTTTTGTAAAACTTCTTCAGGTTTATTATGTTTACCATCTAGCTCCTCGACTAGTGAACGTAGTTTCCTGATATTACCATTCAATCTAAAAACTCCTTCGGCGCTTAGATCTTGTGTCTTCATTGCTCTTATCAATTCATCGATTAATATCGGGATTCTGACTCTTGATTCTCCAACACCCAAATCACTGTCAATACCATATTTATTGACAACAGTTGCCAATGCAACACCAAATACACCTTCACCTGTTCCAGATGTCGTTGCCGAACCAGATTTAAATTCGTTTTTGTTTTCAGCATTATTAGCGTTAGATTCATTCTCCTTACCGCTGTCCTTACCAAATATTTTATTCCAAAATGATACATTCTTTTTTATCTCAATCAAAGCAAGACAATCGTCTAACGTAATTTGATATTCTGCAGATAATAACTGCCATAATGCAAATGCTGCAACATGTCTCATATATTCATGTCCTAAATCATTCAAATCTGAGTACCTTCGCCCTGCTTGTGGATCTTCAGTTCCCTCTGAACCTAAGATTTTGACTTGTGGTTTGCTTATAACGCCTCCGTTATTGATCTCAATTTTTTCTTCACGCTGGACTGAGATTGATGGTGGTAAGTTTGAAATTGCTGGTGAAAAATTTCTTTTTTGGAACCTAAAAGCATTTGGTCTGTACTCTCTAGCTTGTTCTGTTGAAACAATTCTCGGAATATCATCCAATGTTAACGATTTTTCATTTTGTAGTAATTTTGAGGTCATTGTGGCATTCACTGTTGGTGCCTTGGTCTTCTTATTTGGTAAATCTTGAATAACAATTTTTTTGGAGCCTTTTCTACCAACTGATGATTGTTTCTTCAAGTACTTCTTCGCACTATCAAGCCTTCCAAGTTTACTATCTTCACTTGCTATTGATGCATTGTTGCTATTATCATCTTCAGTATTTTCAGTACCTGCGGCATCTGCAACAGGTGCAGTTACAATTATTGACTTTTTAATTTCTTTGCTAACATTTTGAATTCTCCTATCTTCTCGCATAGATCTTCTTCTTGTAATATCATTAACAGATTTATCATAATCATCATTACTATTTTCTATATTACCTCCTCTGTGGTTTGGATTCTTATTTTGAGTATCATTAACATTGTTTTCGTGTTTGTTTAATGCAGCTCTAGATCGCAAAAGTGCTATTTTCAATAAATAGATAAATTGAAGTAATTTCGATATCTCTTTAAACCCAGTTCTAGCGCCAACATCCTGCGATGCACATGATGCACATAAGACAATTTTAGTACTTGGATTATAAGTAGTCTCTGCTAATGATTCAACTTGATTTGGTCTCTTGTTACCATTGCTGCTATGATTATTATCATTGTTAATATTATTGTTAATTTTACTATTATTACGAATACCCTTATGACATTTGTTACATTTCAAACACTCAAAATGCCATCTTCGATTAATTAATTCAGAATCTAATTTACCCGACCATAATGCACATGAATCTTCTATACTTTTCTTACAAGTCTCACAATAATCATTTGAACGCGAGGTGACATTTGTTAGATGGGGAAAAACACCTAATATGTTTTTATCAATTTTATTGTTGGAAGACAAAATTTCCCGTAAAAATATATCAGTCCCTTTCATAGTTTTTGATAATTTGTTATATTCTAATGCTAATGAAATACCAGTTCTAGAAATCAATTTGATATAATGAGCTAAACCCGAAACTAGAGATAGAAGATCCTGTGAATATTTTGTGCTTTTCAATTTTTGTAGAGTTATATCCCTTAAGAAGCTCAGATAAAATAATAATTTGCCGGATAACGATCGTGGCTCTTTAGATAATTCAATGATTGTCGAATGACGACCTATGTGTAATCCTGATGCTTTTGCAAATTTATCAAGTGAGTCAAAAGCAGTGAATAACGTTTCAATTCTCAATACTAAATGTGCAGCAACAGCCAAACCACGATGTTTATTACACATTGTTGCCGCATGCAGCATTTCAGAAATACACGATGCGCATGATTCTTCAAACTCTGACAAAGTGCACCAGATATCAACAGTCAATTTCTCTAGGAGGTTTTCAGCGCTTAATAACCTATTGGCGTTATTTGAATTCTTTACATCATTAAGGTTTTTGAGCTTCATACCGATGCAATCGACAGTGACATCAACGTTCCAAAACTTATGAACCATGAAACATTCAGGATGCCACTGTTGGTCGTTACCACCACGATGCAGTTCGACATATTGCTTTAATATTGCAGAATGACACCCGGCGCAATTAAATGCGTGCAATTGTGAATAGTGATAATGGCAATATATTTTGCCATCATTGGCATAATAATCATCAGAATCAAATAGCTTATGACAAATTTCACAATAGAAGTGTTCCGGGTGATATTTTCTTCCCAACGCCGTTATGTAAGACCCTCTAATGGCTGAATCGCATGTGTAACAAATTACATCAAGTCTTTTAAAGTAATCGTATTCACAAAGAGGGTACGATTTTAGTACTGATTCATCTTCAATGGAGGGCAAATCTGCTGAGAAGAACTTTTGCGAACACGGCTTTCCACAATCGTAACATGTAAAACAATTGATATGGTAGACGTTGTCAAGTGCTCGAACAAGGGTGCCAATGATTGGTGTTTGACATTTCTTACAAATCTTGGCCTTTTTCTGCCGTTGTTGATAGTTGTGGTGACTCGCATTGAGTTGTGGTTGATTCTGCAAATTGAGATGATTGCTCATTTTCAACGGTGATCTGCTATTGGATTCGAGACCAAGATCGGGTTTCTTCATATTGTATTGCTGATCATTAAGTATACGTGATTTTGATGGTGAGTTCTGATTGCTTTTAGGAACAGTTAAATTATGATACAAATGACCTCTAGTATTAGGAGAGCTGCCTGTACTTTCCTGGCTACTAACAAAATTGGTCTGCTGTGAAGTCGCCATCACGTTTAGTGTATGGTGTGAATTGTCCATTCACTTAACAACAACAACATGCATGCAAACGCTCTTTGCCGTTTTTTTATAATATATTTTTTTCAGAATAGTCTGCTTCGCTTTACACTCGACAAAAATAGAATCAGGTATTTACAGACACCGGCTCAAAAGCTGAAGAGGTGTAGTAAACGAAATTAAGCAAAGGGAACACAATCACTTTCGTCATCACTATAATAAGTTTCTCTTTCAGTTGAAAAATTGGCCTTTTTGTTACATGGCGTTGTGTGAGTACGTCCAAATACATTAAATAATGGGTCCTCAACGTTAAAAGAACTTTCTCGTTCTATGTTCCACACCTTTTGTAACTTCTTCAAAGATAACTCACCGCTACCTACACCTAGTTTCACCAAGCCGTCGAAACAGCACTCTACTATTGCCTTTTCCTCTGGTTTCAAACAACATAGTCCTAATATATATAGAGGCCACTGCACCATCACTAGTCTATTATCGATGCTGAAATTGAGATATTTGTCAAACCTGAAAATTGGCCACTTAGTAACACATTCTTGCACGTTAGTTACACTCCCATATCTTTCTTGTAGTATATTTTCAAGAGCTTTACTTCGACCTGCATATTTCCCCTTCCAGTACACAATAGGTCGCAAGCCTGCTAGCATTCTGTCAACAACGTCTCTGATGAATGATGATCTGATGCTCATTGTGCGGTGTACCAACAGCCTCAATAATATTGCGTCTGCAAACAATTGTTGTGATAAATCTATCCACGAATAGTACTCCCCATTGCTTGTTTTGATATATGCAGATGTGAGAATGTTTCCATTGTTGTCGTCCGCAAAGGCTTGAATTGGATGTAGTGGATGCTCCTTTGGGATATGATATGGTAGCTTGTTCGAAATATATTGGAAGTTTCTTGCCCGTTCTATCTTACTTAGTACTTGTAAGACAAAGCTTGCATTTAAATCAACCAAAATAGACTTATCATCTTGGTTGGTACTGATTATTGAACTCAATTCCGGGTGATCCAAATTTGATATTAAATTTTCGTTTAGCTTATATTTCCTAATGCATTCCAGGCCAAGAACCAAGTCGTTGAATGCTTCAATGACACACTCGTCATATCCCAGATACATGTTAAATATTCTAGGATCATCCACTGTACCACATCGAATGGAAAACCCAAATTCAAGCATCGCAGAGCTAACTGATCCAGGCGATGAGTCAGTGGAAGTCAGCAATACTGGTAAAAATTCCTTTAATTCACGTACATTATGAATCGTGCCCCCATTTGGAGAAGACACTACAGCAAGTACTTCCATAGCGTAGAACCACAGCCAAACAATTACCAACTCAATGGAGCATGACTCTTTTGCAACTTCTGCTTTTTCCATAGTGCCCCACTTGACGTAGTTAGTTAGCAAATCTTTGGCCCCATGTAAATGCTCTCTCCATTTGCCACCCTTTAAACCAGAAAAGTCTGAAGCAAGCACAACAATAGTTATGAGTAATGACTCAATGTTATTTAGTGTCTTCTCTTTTGACAATAAAATGTCAGAAAGTGATCGAAGACAAGAGCATGAATAAAAAGCCCGGTAGTTCTGGTGATATTCAATTCTTTCATTCTCCTCGACTTGCATCAGATCTCCATCTTCATTGGTTTCATTGTTTATAAATTCATCTTGTTTAAGTTTGGCGAATCTTTGCTGAACCTGATAATGCTCATACCTTGCTGACATCCCTAAAATAGCAAACAACAAATGGGGAGCATTTTTTGCTTGACTCAAAAATGTATTGATATATGCATTGTTGATATATGTTGTGGTAAATGGCGAAAGATTCAAGTGTATTTTATTATAGTAGATGCTTAAATAAGAAAGTTGCGTTGATTCTATAGGCCAATTGAAGTAATTTGCCAACGACTTTTTGGTATTTTTGTCCACAGTGGTATCCAAAATTTTGACATAGTCAAAATTGTTAACATACAAACGTGCTGACTGAGGACATGGAAATGCTTTCAAACCTACAGACTTAATAACATCGGTACTACTCTTGTATGGAGCAGCTGAAGCTACTGGCGACTGAGCAATTTTATCCATCAGATAGCAATTTGTCAATGTCATATTAATGGTATCTATATATTTTTCATTGCTATCAAGTTTGGGTGAGAGTTTTGATGTGTTGCTGCTAATTGATTGTCTACTTGACGGTGTAATTGATTCTTGAGCATTTGAATTAGTGAAATATGGTTTCAGTTCCTTCAAATTTTTGACATCTGCTTTTTCACTTTGGGTATTCGAATGCTGTTCTATAATAGGCTTCTTAGATTCAATGCATATTGAATCTGATTCACCAGCGCTATAATCTGAGTTTTTGAAGTCTTCCAACTGATCACCGAGCTGATAACTCATTGAATCAAAGTTGGAGAATATATCGTTTAGGTCAGCAATCAAATTGGTTGCACCATTCAGCAAAAAGCTTTCAAGTTCACTTTGACTGGGATTCTGATTATTAATGTTTAAAGGGGAAGTTATCAAGTTGTCATTGATGGAAACTGAGGCTTTATAAAATTCTGAAGGTGGGTCTGACGTGCTATTTTCAATGACCGTTGGCCTATTTCCAAAAAATGGATTAATACTCTGTTTTCTGCGTTTACTATAACTGCTATGCACTTCACTATCGTTGAGTGCAGGAAATGTGTCGTTTTTCATTTTCACATTGGTTAATTTTGGTACACCATGTGTGCCATTTGATTGCACCACAAAAGATCTCGCAGAAGAAAACTTTATACTTTTGGTATATGAGCACTCTCTACCTGCCTTGCTGCAATTGTTGCACTTGGGTTTTGTTTCATCACATCTTGCCCTTCTTTTTTTGCATGTTGAACAACCATTTATGGAGTATGGTCTTTTTTTCCTTACTGGCGCCATCACAAATGCGAGAGAGCCTTTTACAAAAAAGTAAGTGAGAAATAACGATAGATCCTGCTAGACCAAACAACTCCGGGAGCCACTGTCCACTCTTTGCACATAAATAAGCTAAGTGATAGGAACAAAATCCGTTGAGGATTCTGAATCAGAAATATATACTGGCTCATTCGCTCAGTGTAAATAGGTAAAAAGAGAATGTACATTTTAAGGTCTACACAAATTGTTGCAAATGTAAATCAAACCTCTGGGTCTGCTATCCTTCTGAAGCAAGCAATATATTTGCTTCCATTGTTTCTGGCAACCTTTTTACCTTCTTCCGTAGCATGGGTCATAATTTCGACACATTCATCTGCCTGCTCTTCTTCTGGTGTAAGTCTTTCAAACAGAGGATGTTCTTCAAGATGCTTTTTCATCCATTCATGTAAATCAAGAACGTCAGTGATAGTGTAAATAATACCACCTTCCTTCAAAACAAAAGCGTATTCACTTAGCAATGTACGCGTGACAATTCTAGCTTTGTGTTTTCTTTGCTTGAAATGTGGATCAGGGAAACAGAAGAAGATCTTTTCCAATTGTGACTTGTGAAAAAAGTTTGGTAAAAACTTCATAGAATTGGCTCTAATGACTGAAGCATTTGTGACACCATGCGATGCACGCAATGCACGAAGCCTGTCTTGAACATACTCCGTGACTTGGACTCTAATTTCCATACCTAAAATTCGACGTTCAGGGAATTTTTCTGCAAGGGTGACAGTTAAACCACCGTAACCACATCCAACATCAGCAATGGTAACTTGTTCATTTCCAGGAAATGGTTGAATCTTAATGTCCGGGCTCTTTTCTAAAAGCTTTTCCTTCTCAGCTTCTGTCAGTGCTTGATATAAGGTTGACCAATCCATATGGTCTGGAGAGATAGGGTACTGTAACTTGTGATCCGAAAAGGGATTGGAGTGAGCACGTTGACGGTAGTATCTTTTTTTTGGTAACGCTGGAACGTCTTCAACTCCTGATTCTGGTCCTGGAGTTGGTGTCTCTGAAAATCCGACTTTTTTTGCATCGGCTTGTGCTTTACGATAAACTTGCCTCTTTGATTCTGGTTTCAAAACTTTACTTTCAGCAGTTGACATTGCTTGGAATACTAAAACTAAATTCATAACTTTCTCCTATTGCAAAGTTGAAATTTTTTTTTACAATTATGCAAGAGTTGAAGATTTGTTACGTAAGCAACAGTTAAGTCTTTGGTATATTGAAAAATCAATCACAGTCATTAAATACCGACATAGTTGCCAAAGATAAAAGGACTGTTCTTTATTTATTCGTGGACTGAGTAATTTTCTTTTCTAATCTACTTTAGTGTCAACTATATACAAATATGGTAATCTACACAGTTAGTGTAGCTAATAGCTTAGAATAATTATTTAATCTTTTGATTCCTTGCCAGAATCACCTTGCTCTTTTTCCAGTTCGTTTTTTCTGCTTTCGAATGTCATTACCAAGTTTTGTGAGGCTGATTCTAATGTACGAACGATACCAGCTCCACTAGCCATAGTCAACAGACCAATCAACTCGGCTCTGAGTTCAGGCAAGCTCTTCAATTCAGAGAAGTCCTTAACTTCTGCAAAATTGAAATAATCATCCCCAACTTTACCACCCATGAGGAATAACTTCTCTTTTTGTGCTTTTAAAACTTTGGCAACATCTTTGACCTTTTTAGGATCTAAATCTGGGATCAAAATAGCAGCAGTTGGTCCTTTGACAAGTACTTCAAGTGGATGATGAATCTTGTTTCTCTTGACCATTCTATGTGCTGCTTTTGAGCATGGATCCTCATGACGTGAAGCACGAAGGAAGTACTTGAAAATGGAACCCTTCAATTTCCTGAATTGAATATCTGGTGAAATTTTATGGAGTTGCTTTCTCACAGTTTCGTTTTCACCTGCAATCAAGTTGTTATGATGTGCCAATAGCACAATGGAATTCTCCCTCCACATGTGAGTGTAAATATCTAAAAGGTAAGTCTTACGTGAATTAGCAGCTTTATAAGTGCTTCTTGTCGATGCTGCGACAGTAGCAAAGGCTCTTGTAATCAAACTATTGAATATCATCCTTATCCTATCGTCACCGGTAAAGTTGAACCAAACCTAAGCTATTCTTTCTTACACCTGTTTTTCACCTTGCAACTTTTTTCCCACTGAAAATTTGAAAATTTTCCCCAGCTTACGTAAGATACCAGTTTCGTTGGTTCACAACTTCAATTTGAAAAAGTAAGAATACATAGTTGGCAAGGAACGATAAAGTATACAATAATTAGCTTAAAACCAAATTGTTAAACACTAATGAAGGATCTTCTTGCTTCCTCATCCATGTTTGAATTGATCCTGATTTAGTGTCGACTTCGAAAATTCGAACTCTTCTATTAAAACCTCCATAGCCAGCGTAACCTCCCTCTCCACTACCACCACCGTAACACATCCAAACACCATCTTTTTCGGTTTCAGGATCATTTTCCCCCTTGAGGCAGTAGTCGTTACAGTGGTCGTGTCCCACAGAAACGAATTTGACTCCTATGTCCCTTAAAGCAGAGTACATGCCCGTGTTGATAACCCCAGCCATCACACCTTCTTTTTGTGTACCTACAAACTTTTCCGAATCTTGCTGTTGATTTACCGGAGGAACATATTCTTGAAGCGGAATGTGGAAAAATGCAAGTTCAATAGGGTTTTCTTTTTCTTCATCGTGATATGCTTTTACTGCTTCAATTTGGTCCTCCTTGATCCAGTCGTATCCACGAATTTTACCTTTTGGATAGGCATGCGAATCCAAAAAGTACATAACAATAGGTGAGTTTTTTGTGTCACCAGCAACATTGACTATGTAATTACCCACACCACTCATTTCAGAAGGTCCAGCTTTGGAGAGAGAGTAAGGTAATTGTTCGAGTAAATTCATTAACCCTTCACGGGTCAAAGATCCACCTTCATCGTCATGATTTCCAAATACCACTGCATATGGTATGCTTCTCTCAATCAATGGCGCAACTACCTTCAACATGGCAGTTTCAGAGTCTGGAGAAGCCTCTCCAAAAATTTGGTCACCCGTTAAAACGACCACATCTGGCTGTTCGATGTCTAAAACTCTATTAACGAATTGTAAGGTAATTTTGTCAGCTAGACAATGGTTTATGTCACCTTCAAAAACTGGCCAAGGATCCTGACATATACCATAACCAGTGGAAAAATGTAAGTCTGCCAACTGGAGAATTTTAAATGTACCATCAGACTTTGTAGTCGCCTTAACTTCGCTTATTTTCTTTGTCCTTCTGGGTTTGTAAAAAATATATGCTTCATTATCATATTGATGATAGTCAATGTTTATTATATCCATTTCAGTTTCACTTTCCAATTTACCCTTTGATTTCGTAATATCTGTAACAGATAAGGGCATTTGCAAAGCTTGCCATCCAAATCTCGGGTCAACACTTTGTCTCCCAAATAGTACATTCAAATCCGTCATAGAGGACGAGCTCACCTTAGCTCCTTTTTTAACCCAAAGTCCGTAACCTGCATTATACCATCCTTTGTAGTTGATTTCATCAACTGAGACTTGAGATCCTGAAGTACCGGCGACTTGTTTATAAACTTTGAAAGGAATTTGGTGTCTAGTAAGATATGTCTCAATGGCCTTGTTTTCACCAACGGATCGTTGATTAACACTAGGGTTAAAAATGACCATATCTTCAATTACTTTGATGTTGTGTTTAGCAGCTGTGTGAACTTCCGTTTTGATTGATATTAAGTAAAGTTTTTTGAACCAACGCTTGCCTAGGTATAGATCTTTGGGGATTATGTTACCATAAAACTTGACGTGTCCAAAGTCATCAACATCGTCAACATTGGACAGTGTTAGGTCTTCATCCGCTGATACCTTATCATCTGGTTGACTTTGATTTTGATTTTGTAAATCTTCACCTTTGGCGAGTTCTTGATCATATTCTTCGTCATCACTGTCGGAACGTCTTCCCTTACTTGTAGCTTTATTCCTATATTGACTGTCCATAAGTCGCTGTTTCACTTCATCTTCCATAGCAAGAGCTTTACTTTCTTGGGAGCTGTATTTGACTTTGATTGAACAGCTTTGGTAAAGGCCCAAAAAACTAGTACATTCCTTCCAGGCAACATCAGTCAACACGTGAATGTCCTCTTCCCACTGATTGGAAATGCTGGCACCTGTTAGATCTTCTATTGAGTTGACTATATTAGCAACTCTTTTTGGATGTTTGTAAATGATAGCAGATGATCCAATGAAAACTAAGAGAACAAGAAAAATCTGAAGTAAGGTTCGTCTCCAAAGTCTAGAAAGACTCCATTTCATTTTGACGATAACTAGGGTTACAAGGTTAGAAAGATTGATGATAATAAAGAAAGTAATCAAAAGTTCTTGACTAAAAAGAAAAATCTTTATACAAAAATATCAGTTACGAAATTGGGAGGCTTTGTAAATAGCATTTGCCTCAGTAAATTACCAGTATCAGTCTTTTTTAGGCGAGGAAGAGCTCTCTGGCCTATGATCTCCTGTTCTCAGCAATCCCGATGAAGAAGGATTAGTGCGTGGAGGAATGATGCGATGATGTGGGTGGAATATTTTATTATCAGTTGGATCAACTATTTTATCTCCAAATAAAAGCTTTGATCCACGTAGTTCACGTTCTTGTTCATCAGAGAGACTTCTAACAGCTTTATTAGTAGACTGTTCTTCTTTTTTTTCGCTTTGTAGGTTCATTTGATGTCTATATTCGCTATGAGAGGAAAGGAAAGGGCTTGTAGATAAATTTAGGGGATTTGTAAGATTATATAACTTCTGTGAGGAATTTATGTTGCAATAAATCAGAAGCGCTCGGACGAAGCTTCCAATCCAACTCAAAAGTGCCTTTGAGGAATTCCACACATGCGTCACTGGCGCTGGTGGGGGTACCTGGCTTTGTATCGAGACCAATTCTGAAGATTGCTTGCATTTGTGTGAATGCAGGGTATGGATGCTTTGCTGTAAGCATTTCAACAATAAGGCACCCAAAAGACCACACATCAGACCGATTGGTATTGGCTTCTTGTTTAACTATTTCAGGCGCCATCCAGTAGGCCGAACCTTGTAACGAAACCCTTTTACTGGCTTCGCTTGTTTCTTTACCTGACTTTAGTGCTTCTACAAGAGCCTTACCATCAATCTTTTTGGATATACCAAAGTCACTGATCTTTACAACCCCATTATTATCAATCAAGATATTTGCACCCTTGATGTCTCTATGAATGATGTCTTTACTATGAAGATATTTAAGTCCGACCAAAACTTGCCTGCCAAAGTTTTTCACTAGAGGTTCTTCAAAAGCACCATAAGTTTCGAGCATTGTGTTTATTGAACCCCCTGGGATATACTCAAGAAAGATGTACATTCTAGTAGAATCTGATGAAGCTCCAAGGTATCTAACAATATTTTCATGATCCAATTCTTTCAACAAAGAAATTTCTTGCTTATGAGCATCAATCATCAAGTTATTGTTGTTACTATTGTGAGGGATATCAACCTGTTTCACCGCCATTAGTTCCCCAGTGAGACCATTCAATCCGAGATAAACAAACCCAAAGGATCCTTGGCCAATTTTGGCACCCTTATGCCAAACAGTAGGTCCATGTTGAATTTCACTGCTCAAAACCTCCTTGACTTTGACCTTTTCTGCTTCTAAGGAAATAAATTCTTCATGAAATATACTGTCACCTATATCTGCGTACTCATCATCATCGCTGTCATCTATTAGTTCAATTATGCTTTGCTCACCTGAACTATTAGGTTTGATATGTGTCACGGCTGACGAATAATCGTCCAAGATGTCCTCTGCAAGATCATGATTTTCTGCTTCGCCATTCATTTCAGTTGTGTTTGATTTGATGGTTTCTACATCTTCTTTATCTTCAATATTAGAAAGTAACATGTCACCAACTGTTTGGTTCATCTGTATAGGCACTCCAACTCCTATACTAGCAACACTAAGCAACGAAAACCTTCTGGACAGTTTTGAAACGGAAGTGAATTGTGAATACATAGAATCTCTTTTGTCAATCATACCATTGTCCATCTGCTTTATAATATCATTGCCATACATTGACAGCCGAAGGGAGTTTCTGGCAACATCTTTTAGCGATTCTTTATCGACATTGGGAAAATAATCCTTCAAATTAGTCGTAATCAGTTGACTTGGTGGACGTTGTCCCATAAAATTCTTCAATTCAGTAACTTCACCTAATCCAGCAAATGTGCTATTGGCTTTTTTTGTACCAGATACCAGTTTATTATACGAGTTTATTGCATTGATGGTGGGAAGCTGGTTGTTTTGGCATAATAATAATACGTTATGTGAGTTTGGCAAATTTGAAAGATCAATTGATTTCAAAAAAGATGCAAGCTCAATGTCGTACACTTTCTTTGGTATCCTATTTTCTCCCATTGTATAAAATGTCCATTCACTACATACAAACTCTAATCCAAAACTTTCACCGAATATTTGACATAAAATGCCTCTTTTTAAATCATCCGCATTGTAATGTGACTCTATTTTAAGTCTAAAATGATAAATGCTACCATCTTCGGTGACTACTTGAGAAACTACAGTAATCCTATCGTTTATTTCACCAATGGTTTGTTCGATTTTATTTAATGCTTTTGCTTGCTTTGCAATGGACTCTCTCAAGACGTCTAAGGGAAGCTTTTTTTTAGCCAATTGCAATCGAAGTATCTTAACAAGAAGTTGTAAACGTAAACGATCTCCGATGACGTGTACCCCCAATTCAATCAATGCATCCCTATCTAAATTTGGAAGCAAATCTGGAGTAATATCATTGTCTACAAAAAGAGGTAGATAAGTCAAGCAGTTCACGCTGGCCAAAAGCCGACTCAACTGAGAGGTTTCAGCTAATTTCATTATCTTCTGAGATGTCTTTTAAGAGTTACTAAAAACTATTGATAAACAATGTATATATAGATTCGCAAAGACAAGATCGAAATTTTCAATGGTGCCTTAATTAACCGTTGTATCAAAAAACCTATTAATTAGATACGCATTAACTTTTGAAGTAATGGAGTCTATGGAATCTATCGGGTTTTCTCTTTCTAGGATACTGTATTGTTGACTTTTACTTAATTGCCATCGCCTTATCAAATATTTTGCATCCAATTTCGGGTCATAATTATTTGTAACACATATGGCATTCAAATAGCAAATAACGAAATACTTAAATCTTTCTAGGATGAGTAATGTGGCTCTTTTCAAGAGTTTTTGAAAATATTTGAACTGATAGAGCCGTTCTGTTTTGAACGTTTTATCGAAATCTTGGTTGCTCAATAGATTTTTACTACTCTCTAAAACCATCAAACAAAGTGAATTGAGTTCTTGAGTTTTTTTGTTAAGGTATTGGTCAAACTCGTACAGTATTCCATATATGCATTTGTTTTGAAGGTCAGTTTTGGTTATGTACAGTTCATATTTTGATTGAATCTTTTTTTGTTGAAAAAGCAGTGTCTTCGGTGTTGGCAGTTCTTCTTTAATGTTGATAACATTCGTGCTTGAAGTTTCAGCTTTGGGTTCAAACCCTGATGTCATTTTAAAAAAGGACCTCGCAATTTGTATGTTGCACGTTGAGAGGTTGGCTATTTGAGTTACCTGTTTTTTAATCAAATCAATGCAACTGTAGTACTCTGTATATTGAGATCTAAACTCAAGTCTAAAGCACATAATAAATTGGTCCTCTAGCTTTTCATCTTTGATGTGGGTTTTATTTAGCAGCTTCGCCGTTTCTGAAAGGTCCAAAAACACAGGTGTTGGTGATTGTAATAACGAAGGCTGCTCATTGACATCGAGACAACGAACGTTTGGTGATTTAATAATAACTTTCCGAATTTTTTGAACTAAAACATCAATTCTAGGGCTAGTGGAGGTAATGAAACTATCTAAACAGTCTAAAAACCGCTCGAGCTCAAATGTTGGTTCATTTAAAAGATCCATTAAATCAACAATTCCACTAATCGTTTCGTGATCGTCAATGTACATTTGTACTATTTCAAAAAAGCCCTTGAACTTTTCTTGCTCCCTCATAACTTTGTTTGCATAATAAGTTCTGTTATTTGAGTTTTGGAAATACGACGGATAAACATGTGACAACCTTTGCAAATGATCATAAATGAGATCTTCGATATCATTCATATGTATTTTATTATCATTAAGTTTTTGCCAAAACATGCTGTGAATGATTTTCAAAGTTTTGACATTTCCAAATACTGCAGGAAATATCTGTGGATCACATAATAACCTGTTTTCATCTACAAAAGATTCAAATTTTGCTGAAAGATGACTTACTATTTTAAATAACTTCAGCATCCTTTTTTGTATTGCAACTAATTGATGTGGAATTCGGTTATTTACTTTAAAGGAGTCAAGGGTACTGACTCTTTTAAGTATGCTTGTTGATAAATTTCCATATGCTAGCTCTGAACTGGGCATTGAGAATTTTAGTGGAATTTCACGTTCGTTTGCCATATTTGAGTCTCTAATTCCTTTTAAATTTAGTAATTTAACGGAATGATCCGATGAAGAAAGTAATTTGATGTTGGAAATTGCATCTGATTTGAGATTTGTTGACTTGGATCGTTGATTATTTGGTTTGCTTCCATATTTTTCCATTTCTTCACCTACGTTTCCTCTCGATGTATACCACAAAGACTGTGAATATGGGTTACACAAATTCAGTTTCAGGACACGATTTGATCTCTTGTTAGAAATATGCGTCGAAACTTGAAATGGTGATGGTGGTGTTATATATGGTTTATAGACGTCCTCGATGGTTTCTGGTGATTGTTCTTCTAAGTTGAAATTGCTACAATCTTTGAAAGAGATTAATGAAGATACCATTTGTATGTGTTATTTTATTTGGAGCTCCTATACTTTGAGAGGCTTTGTAGAGAATGAAACTGTAGTCGTGTGTTGCTGAGAAAAACTTCATATTTGTATTCGCATATATCAGACTGTCATGAGCGTGTTTCACGACTGTTTCACCACACTCAAAAGATCACCAAAAAAATTCCATAATAAAGAAGAATTACATATTAAGACGAGATACTTGAACAATGTCGTTGGCACATTGGAGACAGTTCCAATTCTTTGAATCAACCCCTATTCAAGATCCATATTATGGATCAGATCGTGCATTGTATTCAGAGCCAACATTGAGCAGCATTACTGCCACAAGCGATTATTTGGCCATCGTCTCTGATAATGGAATGGTGAAGTTGATATCATCGAAATTTGAGCAACTGGCTGAGTGGAGGGTAGAAGATGCTGGTTGGACTGTTTCAAGACTTCAATGGATCAATCCTTTAAAGATTGTAGAGTCAAAAGGAATATTAATAACGATCGCCGAAAGACAAGGCCAGCCTGTATCTCTCAAGCTATGGGATCTGGACAAGTTGTTGTCAAAAAATTACAATTGGATGAAGTTTGATCATAACTCAAGTTATAAATCACATTGTTCGATTTCCAATATAAACGGTGGAAATAATTATCCATTAACTTGTTTCGATGCCATAGATGATTACTCAATGCTGGCAGCAGGGTTTGCAAATGGAGCCTTGATTTTAGTCTCTGGAGATTTGGTTCATGACCGTGGAACACGACAACGTGTTATATATCAAAGTACAGATCCTGTGACGGGAATAAAATTTAAAGACGATTCCCTTATATACATAGCCACAATCAATAAGGTTTTCACAATTGCTACCACTGGTAAAAATCATGGTCGCTACGAACGCATGTTAGACGATAAGACAGGTGCAAATATCAACTGCGTTGATATATTGCCTAAGACAGGAAAAAGCAGGGATTTAGTTGTTGGAAGAAATGATTCAATTCAGTTTTACAATTCAAAGAGTAGGACACATTCTATTCAACTAGAAATAAAAAAAAAAAGGATTTATTTGTACAAAAAGGGATACCTTCTTTTTTTGACACCCTTAGCTTCAGAACTAACAACAGGAGCAAGTACTACGGCACATAGACTAATCATTTTAGACTTAGCTCACAAATTTGTTGTTTTCAGCCAGACTATTACTAGTCCAGTTATTGAAATTTTTGAACTATGGAAAGACCTTTTTATGCTTACCAGTGATGGCGTGCTAATTAAGTTGCACGAATTAACGATAAAAGAAAAAGTTGAAAGTGTTATTCAACGTGAGTTATTTTCAATCGGTATCAAGCTAGCATATGAAGATGCTAATAAATTCACTGAAGTAGAACTGCTAAACTTGCACAAGCTATACGGTGAATTCTTGTATAAAAAGGAAGATTATAAAGACAGCATTAAACAGTTTATCAAATGTATCAAGCTTGGGAAGACAAGTGAGGTGATTGCTAAGTTCAAAGAAAGCTCTAAGATTCCATTTTTGGTTGAATATTTGGAAACGATGTGCGAATTCAGAGTCTCCAAATATGATCACGTAACTCTACTATTGAGTTGCTACTGTAAATTGAAGCGAAATGAAAAAATACTAGAATATATTGAATCAGTAAGAATTGATGAATATTATGACATTGTTGAAGAGCATCAAACCTTCGATCTAAAAACAATAATACGTTTATGCAGGGAAAGTGGTGATTATAAATTGGCATCAGTTATTTCGCAAAGATTCAATTTACCAGAGAACGTTGTCTCAATTCAAATCAATGATTTACACAATCCAAAATTAGCAATGGATTATATCCAAACCTTAAAAATTGATGATTTGTTACGAGTTTTAGTGGAACATGTAAGTCAACTCCTCGACATAATTCCGTACCAAACTACAAAATTATTGATTGAGGTATTCACTGGTCATTATTATCCAAGACCATCTTTAGATAACAACGCTATCGCGCAGCCGAAGGACTCTAATGATACCACGGCCAACTTAGAATCAAATCCTTTGTTAACTTCATATCAACAGTTTGTCACTTTTATGAAACTATCAAGTTATAAGGAGGCAGAAGAAAAAGAAGATTTAGAGGAATCATATCAGCCTCCTAAACCGAAAATAATATTTTCAAGTTTTGCCAAACACAATTATGAATTTGTCATTTTCCTTGAGGCATGTATTGAAAGTTACGATAAGTTTCAAGGTAAAGAAGAAGACAAAAAAGAAATTATAACAACATTGTACGAAATGTACTTGACTTTAGCTAATTCTGGTCACGAAGACATGAGATCTCAATGGGAGGGCAAAGCAAAGGCGTTGCTACTAGGTAAATCCCAGTGGACTTTAAGCGAAAGTAACTCTCTGTTATTGGTGTCCAATTTGTATGATTTTACTGAAGGAGAACTCATCATTCGATCAACTTCATCAGATAAAGGCCTATCTGGGTATGAACTGGATATGTTCAGATCTCTACTATTGTCCAACAAATGGAACGATTCGTTTGAACTATTAGAAAAATATGGCGACAGTGAGCCTGAAATGTATCGTGTGGCCCTATTATCATACACGAGCTCAGAATCTATTTTCAAGACCATTGGCGAAGAACGATTCAAGTTTATTTTAGATAGCATTGAAAAGAGCGAATACATGTCGTTGCTAGAAATGATCCAGACGATTTGCACGGGCAGCGCCAATGTTGAGCTAGGACTTTTGAAGCCATACATAATAAAGAGTGTTAATCGACAAAGAAATGAAATTAAAAAGGATAAGCAGCTAGTTGAAGCTTACTCTGCCAAAGTCAAAAGCCTCGATGCTAAGATTCATAACCTTGAGAACGTTGCAACCATTATAAACAAAAATGGTAACTCCAGCTCTGGTGGATGTGAAGTGTGCAAGGGTCCCGTAGAATTCCCTATGGTTTTCTTCAAGTGTGGTCACCAGGTCCATGAAAGTTGTTTGATCGAGACAGTTAGCAGTATAGGTGGCTGTCCTCAATGCCGAGGCTTTCAAGAAGCTTTAGAAGTTGGTAAAAAGGAGGCAAGTGACGAAGCCGTTCGATCTAAGGTGTTACTTCAGGGCCTAGGATCTAAAGATAGGTTTAAATCCATGATGGGGTTCCTTGGTCGTGGTGGATTAAGCGTGAAAGGGAGTACAAGGATTGAATGAACAAAAAGTGAAGAAAATTGCTGTAACATAAGACGGGCATAAATTAAACATTTTCCAACGTTAAACAGCAGCATGTACAGGTATATTAGCATGTTAGACATAATTGTTCTGTGTAATTCATATTCTTGAAAGATTTTAATGACACGGCATTTACAATGGCAGCGCTTTTTCTCTTTTTTTCATAAGAAATATAGTGTAGGAAAAATCAACAAACGCCAAAGCAATACCTATTTTAGTGCAAGCGTCATTATTCTTTGCACCTAGGATGGACCCAAACGCGTTTGTTCAGGCCGGACTTTCTCTCCAACAGATTCAAGAGATTACGGCACGACTCCGCCAGCTTAAGGATCAACATGGCGACCAAGTAACACAGCATCCTCATTATTTAAGGCTTGTCCAGATGCTTCAAAATGACCCTAACTACCAGAGGCTGCAAGCTATGCGACAAAGACAATTGCAAAAGAATATTGAGCCAGATGCGACTAATACCTATGGTGCAAGACAACCACAGGATATGCAACCGCAGGATATGCAACAGCGACAACAACAAGTTCATCAACAGGTTCAACAACAACAACAACAACAGCAGCAACAGCAACAGCAACAGCAAATGTATATGAGACAACAACAGCAAGAACAACAACATAGGAGTCAGCAGTCATCGCAGCAACAGCAAATGTTATATCAACAGCAGCAGCAGCAACAACAACAAAATAGTCCAATGGCTAATATAGCTACACCTGCATCTGGTCCAGGAACACCTTCATCTAATGGTTCCCGACCAGTCATGTCTTCAGTGGTGTTTTCTGGGCCTCAGTCTCATATTTTGAAATCTCAGATTTCTGCTTTTAAATGCATCATGCAAAACAGGGCAATTCCCATGGAACTTACTCAATTACTTAACATCACGTACGAACAATTTAAGCGTCAAGGATGCTACACGATGTCAACTGAAAAACAGCAACAGTTTAATCAAAAGCCGTTTGACCAACAGCAGCCCCAAGTTCAACAGCAACAATCGCAACAACCCCAACAATCACAGCTACAGCAACAGCAACAATCACAGACGCAGTCACAGCAACAATTACAGCAACAACAAATCCAGCAGCAAATGCACCAGCAGCAAATGGATCAAAGAAGAGCACAGGCCCTTGCTGAACAGCAAGCGCTTTTGAAGCAACAAGCACAACAACAAGCACAACAACAAGCACAACAACAGGCACAACAACAAGCACAACAACAGGCACAACAACAAGTACAACAACAAACACAACAACAAACACAACAACAAACACAACAACAAACACAACAACAAACACAACAAACACAACAAACACAACAACAAACACAACAACAAGCACAACAACAAACGCAGCAAAACACAACAATTACAAGCAAGCACTCTTCTTTTAGTCATGACAATAATGGGACTAGTATAAATTATTCACCTCAAATGCAAACAAGTAGGGTTACTCCTCCAGCATCAAAACGTTCAAGCCAATCAGGTATTAGCATGGGACCAGCAGGTGCAAACGGGTTACCATTTCATCCTCCTATGCTGTTAAATGAGGTTCAAGAACTTTTTCCGGACGCTAATCAGCTCGTGACTACCAATCCACTCGAGTTTGTTGATGCGTTCACGTTACCAGATTTGGATTCTAGTATCAATTATGCTATGATCAAAGAAACAAAAAATCATACTTTTATGCCTAGTTTGTATCCAAATACCACTGCTTTCGATAATTTCTCAAATTTCTCAAAAAACGATATTAAAAAGACATTGGAAGCTTTGGCTTTAGATAAAACATATAACGAATTAATGAAATTGGCTACAGGTGATCTAAAGCTAGAAAATCAAACGTTAAAGGTTGTAGACTGGAAATCAGAATTTGAGGCTTTCAAGTTATTGCCATATCAGAAAGCATTAAGAGGCTATGTTTTGTCTACCATGTTTCATCAAAACATGCTTTTAACCAATCATTTGCCAAACTTTAGCGCTAAAATTCGAAGCATAACCATGAATGATGCGTCTCTAGTAAATACCCTATATGTTAAACAGAAGGAATCAGTTACTGTAACCAAAAAAAATGAAGTTATTGAACATCAACTCAATATGTTGAGTGTAAGTAATGATTTTAGAAGAGGATTGAGAAATAGAAAGAACAAATATCAAAAGTTGGGGAAATCTATTTTGAATTTTCATCAGGCCACCGAAAAGGAAGAGCAAAAGAGAGTTGAAAGAAACGCCAAACAAAGATTGCAAGCCTTGAAAGCCAATGACGAGGAGGCTTATGTCAAATTGTTAGACCAAACCAAGGATACTAGAATCACCCATTTATTAAAACAGACTAATTCCTTTTTATCAAGTTTGACCCAAGCTGTTAAAGATCAGCAGAAAACGTCTGTCATTAGAATGGAAGATACTGCAAACTTGAATGATGATGATGACGACGAAAAATCGAATTTAGATTATTACCAAGTTGCTCACAGAATTAAAGAAAAAATTGAAAAACAACCTAATATGCTAGTGGGCGGAACATTAAAAGAATATCAAATGAGAGGTTTAGAATGGATGGTATCTTTGTACAATAACCATTTGAATGGTATTCTTGCTGATGAAATGGGGTTGGGAAAAACTATTCAAACAATTTCACTTTTAACATACATTACAGAAGTTAAGAAAGTTAGTGGGCCTTTTTTGGTCATTGTACCATTAAGTACACTCCCAAATTGGAATTTAGAGTTTGATAAATGGGCTCCGGCGTTGAACAAGATTTGCTTTAAAGGTAGCGTTAATTATAGAAAGTCACTTTATCATGACATTAGAATGGGTGGATTTAATGTCCTTTTAACAACATATGAATACATTATTAGAGATAAGGCCCTTTTATCGAAAATAAGGTGGGTCCATATGATTATTGATGAGGGTCATAGAATGAAGAATGCAAAATCGAAATTATCTCAAACTTTGAATGACTTTTATCATAGTGACTATAGATTAATCTTAACAGGTACTCCACTTCAAAATAATCTACCAGAGCTTTGGGCATTGTTGAATTTTGTGTTGCCAAAGATTTTCAATTCGGTCAAATCATTTGACGAGTGGTTTAATACTCCCTTTGCCAACACAGGTACACAAGACAAAATTGAGTTATCAGAAGAAGAAACTCTATTGGTAATTAGAAGATTACATAAAGTGTTGAGACCATTTCTTTTGAGAAGATTAAAGAAGGATGTTGAGAAGTCGTTGCCAAGCAAAATTGAAAAGGTTCTCAAATGTAAAAAGTCCGGTTTACAAGTTAAAATGTACAATCAAATGTTGAAATATAACAAACTATTTGTTGGTGATAAAGAGAATAATGCAGTTACTTTAAAAGGTACAAATAATAAATTGATGCAATTGAGAAAAATCTGTAACCACCCATTTGTTTTTCCTGCAGTTGAAAATATGATCAATCCAACACAAGAAAATAATGACTTAATATGGAGAACTAGTGGTAAGTTTGAGTTATTGGATAGGATTTTGCCAAAATTCAGAGCTGCTGGCCATAGAGTGTTGATGTTTTTTCAGATGACCCAAATTATGGATATTATGGAAGATTTTCTGAGATTCAGAGCCCTTCAATATATGAGACTGGATGGTGACACAAAAGCAGATGATCGTACCTCTCTTTTAAAAGAGTTTAATGCGGAAGGATCACCTTATTTCATATTTTTGTTGTCAACGCGTGCTGGTGGTTTAGGTTTAAATTTGCAAACCGCTGATACAGTTATAATTTTTGATACAGACTGGAATCCACATCAGGATTTACAAGCTCAAGATAGAGCACACAGAATTGGTCAAAAAAATGAGGTCAGAATTTTGAGATTAATTACTAGTGACTCAATTGAAGAGAAGATTTTGGAGAAGGCTAATCAAAAATTGGATATTGATGGTAAAGTTATTCAGGCTGGTAAATTTGATCAAAAGTCAACTAATGAAGAACAAGAGGCATTGTTAAGGCAGTTAATTGAAAACATTGATAATAGTGAAGAAAATGAAGATGAATTAGATGATGAGGAATTGAATGAAATTTTGGCTAGAAATGATGAAGAATTGGCAGTATTCGCAAAGATTGATGACGAAAGAGAAGCAACATGGAATAGTAGCAAGCCAAGATTATTTTCTGAAGAAGAGTTACCAGAGATTTATAACAGGGAGCCTGAACCCGAGGAAGAAAAAGAAAAAGATGAAATTTTGAACTACACCCGTGGTTCTAGAGAGCGTAAAGCAACAGTTTACGACGAAAATATAACCGATGAGCAATGGTTACGCGAAGTAGATGGTATCCTTTCTGATGACGGTGATTTACAAGAAGATGATGACGATGATCCACGAGGCAAAAAATCAAACAAAAAAAGAAAAAGAAAAAGAGGTGAGTTTGACGACTTCATAGACAATGATAGCGACCTTGGTAAAAGAAAGGTATCTATTTCTACACCAACAAGTAATTTTGGAGGTCAACGTCGTAAGATTAAAACTGATCCATTATTTAGAAATCCAAAGATGATGCCTCCAACTGAAGATCAGTTACAATCTGTTTACAATATTGTCAGTCAAATTTTTGATCACATTAAAGACTTTTCACTTGATGGAAGAAAGTTATCGAAGATTTTTAACGTCAAACCAGTCAAGAGAATTTACCCTGATTACTATATCATCATCAAATATCCAATGGCATTGAATAACATCAAAATCAGAATGCAAAATTATGGTTACTGGTCAGTCGAAGAATTTGTCATGGAAATTCATTTAATGTTAAAAAATGCCAGAATCTATAATCTGGAAGGAAGTATCATTTACGAAGATAGTCTATTACTGGAAAGGGAATGTTTAATAAAGTATCTGGAGTGGAGACATAATGCTGGAGAATTTCATGGGCTAAATCCGAATGGATCCACATTACCAAGTATAACATTGTCAGATGACCAAATCAACGGCATTGAAGGATTAGACCTTTATGATTTTGATACCAAGTTCAAGTTGACAAAAAACACGGGAGAACATATCGTTAACCCCGATGTTGTTTGGGATGATGATAGTAAAAGAGTTGTTGTCAGATCTTTAAAGGGCAAAATTCCACCTTTTGTTCCTTCACTCAACAATGAATCGAATAATGATCCTATAGGTCTTTTTGCCACTGAGTTTCAATAAAAGTTAACTTAAGGATTTTGATTTTATATTGTGCATTTAATTAAATTTGTATATTTTAGTGTTTGTATTCTTATAAAATAGATAATAATGGAATACGTTAATCAAAAAATATTCACTAAGAAGATGTACTTTCATTCCAAGTAAAAAAGATAGTCAGCCCTGGTTAAAGGACCAATTTCAAAATTGAGAAACTCATTATGCAATGTGCTCGAGTGAGCACAATTCTAATGACAGTTTAAATTACTTACATATTAAAACAATGACAATAAAAAATCCTATTTTCTTGTCTATATCACGTTTTTCCATATTAATATAATTATAATACCACAAACGCATTAGTGTACATTGGTAATTTCATTGATATGAGATAAGGAACAAACTTTGTTGATAATTCATTTAATTTACATTTTTGTATAATTGGAAACAGGACGTAGACAGTAATTGGGTTTAAAAATGGTGATTGGTTATTTAAGCTTTCAAAACGTTAGATCCAGTTAAAGCCATTGGAAGGTTCAATAGTACTCTCAACATGAGTTCAAAGGGAAGTGAAACAAGTTAGCAAAAATTTAATTTTCACAGTGATCATTTTACTATCTAATAATCATTTTTGCTTTAATAATGAAGATTAGGTTCGTATCACTGATCTCAAAAGAGGTATGAATATAATGTTCTTTGGAGAAAAATAGAATTGCCATACTAACAAATACATTTGATAGAATCATCCTTTATACACACAGCAATTCACAGAAGACAGTGAAGAGGAATTTAACGATATTTTGAAATATAACTTCTTATCTCACATGGCACTTGATATATTTGAATCACCATATGGACCAGAAGCCAGCAGTAAAGCCAAATTATTGTTTGTAAATGACGATATTCATGTGTTTGGAAACGAAATGCTGACAGGATTAAAAATAGTTATAGGATGTCATAAAACTGAAAGTGAGGAAGTGGAGACATCAATTAGCAAATTGAGTGATATAATGAATGGAATTAAAAAGGAATATGTTAGGTATTCCTCTAATCCATTCTTCAAAAGCAATTCAGTCGAAGTCAAAAGCGTAAAATTTGATTCAAGCATTAAACAAATTGTTGATGTATTTAATAAAGGTATATAAGGTAAGGTAATTTTACTTAAGTATGACGTTGGCACCTCTAAGAGCTAAATACTGTTGGTCGACACCAGCAGGCATACTCTTAACGATGCTATAGCATTCAGTATCGTAGTACCTAATTTGATTGTGTGGACTTTTATAAGTAGTTGGCAACCCAGTGATATCACAATAGGTTTTAATTGGCTTTATAGAGGGAGGCGCTGCAATTGTAAAGTAGGAAATCACTTCCTTTGGAACTTTACCGTTTGCCTTTGATTGTTCAATTAGCTGCTGAACCCTTCTATTTTCATCATTAATAACAAGCTTACCACCTTTGTAACGTCTTGACTTTGAGCTCTTCTTTACTTTTTTAAATTTCTCTATCTTGTTCATGAGTTCACTGAAATTCTCAAGTGTAGGCTGCACCACCTTTCTACCCATTTCTGATTCAATAATTCAAGAAAAGTATTTGAAGTTTGTTGATAATAGATTTTTTCCACTAAAAATAACCTAGTAAGCATTATGCGAGCGACCATGTACTATTAGGAGTACAATCTAAATTACATAAGAGTTCAGATTTTGTCTAGATTTAATGATATATTCTTACAAATCGTATATATATGAATTAATATTCAGTAGGTTGTTACCGATGGTGGCACCTTCAGAAAACAGTGCGTACATTTATCAACATTAGCAGCTAGCGTCGTGCGTAATGTTCTTACCAGCATTGGTAACCACCGTCAACCATTATGTTTTCACCGGTGGTGTAAGGAGAAGCAGAATTCGAGAGCAAATACAAGACAGTACCGACGAAGTCTGATGGAGTGGACATTTTTTGCATTGGGATCATTGATAGCCATCTGTTATGCATTTCAGCGTTGGTACCTATAACTTTTTTGGTTAGTGGTGTTTCTATGTACCCTGGTGAGAGGGTGTTGACTCTAATACCGTATTTGGCCCATTCAACACCAAGCGACTTCACCATGTGAATTACACCGGCCTTAGACATATTGTATGCGATTTGGGGCTGAGGGTCGTTGACAATAACACCGGACATTGATCCGATCATGACAATCGAACCACCCTTGATTCCGTTTTTGATCAAAGGTTTTGCAAATGACTGGGCAATGTAGAGAGATCCAAGCAAGTTGACCTTGACAAGGCTTTCTGCATTTAAGGGTGGATATTCCTCTGCAGGAAAGTTTTCACAGTAACCAGCAGTGTTGATGAGATTGAGTGGGTAGGCTCCAAAGTCTTTGAATACTTGTTCAACACAGTTCTCCACTTCCAGTGAGTCGGCGATGTTGCATGCGTAGCACTCCATTCTAGGTATCTCGGTCTCACTGAGCTTTAGTTCTTCTTTGCACCACTGCACCAGCTCTGCTCTCTTGGCTTTGATCATTTCCACGTTGATGTCGAACATCGCAATCGGCGTGTCGTAAGCTAACAAGCCTTTGATCAATGCGTTTGACAGAGCACCACAGGCGCCAGTAATGATTGTAATTCTGTTGCTTTGTTTGAAGGTAGGGACAAATGGTGAAGACATGTTTTGCTGTATCTATCTCCATCCACTAGGGTGCTCCAAGTCAAGGATTGGTGAATCCTTTTATAATCATTTCGGAGTTGGTCCGCGTGGAGTTCCGGGCTTCAACGGCGACACAGAAAAATTATGGAGATGAACCTCCAGAGAGCACAAAAGGACCATCGTGATCGGGATTCTGCAACAAAGCAGACGTGGTACCAAAGACTGAATTAACTGCTTGGCCTTGAACTGGGGTACGTGCTTGCGGGGTTGAACTTCGTTTGCTAGCTTTTCGGATTATCCTTTTTTCTTTCCATGCCAAACCGTTAGATAACCGTTGATGAGATCATAGTAATTCCCGATGAAAACATTATGTAACAACAGCTTTACGTAAGTAAACAGACTATTGTATGCACAAGTCCCTCTGCAACCAGGTAATACGTGCTGTGGAAATTGACAGGGCCAACTTTGTGCCATTTGAAACACCAAGTATATGTTCATCGCTAGCACCAGCTGTTGAGAATGGTGAGTTTAATTTTGCTACTAAATGGTTACTAGCACCTTTAGTTTTGCGTAAAGCTCTGTTTACTTAGCTATGTCCATAGCTATTCAAACGGCTGTTCAAATTAATGCTGGACTCAACAACAGTTTCTTGTGGTGACTCAAAATTCATCGATTCGCTGTTTCCATGGTTTTTCAAGATAGTAGCTTTTATAGCTGTCAAAGTTCAGCTACTTATAACTTTCTTTAGCTATTGGCTAGGTAATCGATACATTAGAGTAGTTACTAAGTCTAATTTTCGTTCACTAAGCTATCTTTAAATGGTGATTGCTGGTCTGTCACCTAGTTGTATTCTACATTCACTATGTTTGAATATTTTATCTGCACAAATATCCACTTAGACTTTCCAGCTATACGCCAGTATGAATCAGCAACACTAGCGGTGATATTTCTTACATCTTATATTTCTTTTTCGTGCTAGTCTGATAGTAGACTCTAATGGTGTGGATTTCAAAGCTGTCATTTTTTGTACACAGTCACTTGAACACCAAAGATCGCCATCTCCTATTTCAAGCACATCACCCCCAACCATTTTTATGAAATTCATATCATGATATTTTTTCTTCCCTGCTACGATCACCTTCTTATCAATACCCTAAAGATGTCCACAGACAAATACAAATACAACAGCCTTTCCCTGGTATACTCTGTCGCTTTCATATTTGTGGAATCCTTTGCATTCAAAGGACTGGCCAAACTACAACTCCCCCCATTTCTTGAACAAGGTGGTCATTATCAATTTTTGACAAATATTGCACTATCGCTTTCGACAGTGTACTTTTTCATCAACGTCCTGTACCATGGGTTTAAAGTCAAGCAGCTGTTCATAGTCAAACAGTACTTTTCTGCCCTATGTTTATCGCTAAACAGCGTAGTTTCTATCGTATACTGGGGGCTAAAATTCACTCTAACGCATTTGATCATGTCAAATGATGGTGACAGAATCCCATTGTACTTGGACATCCTTATCCACGTGCTGCCTATTTCGTTTGTTGCGGTTGACTATTTTGTTTTTATGAACAGATGGTCCATCTCATACTTTGAGGCTTACTCAATAATCGCTTTTTGCTCCGCTCTATACTGGGGTTGGCTAGAGTATCTTTTAGACGGCCAGGAGTCTTATCCATATCCGTTTTTGAATGTTGAAACAACTCATAGAATAGTGATTTTTTTCCTGGTCTCCATGATTGCTTTCATTGCTTTCATCTGCGGTAAACTGCTCCATCCCGAGTTCATCGAAGAGCTTGAGGACGCTGAAAGAGACTTTTCCAAAAAATACGATTAAGGGTTTTTAGAACTGTTTAAAGCTTAATTACTTTTATTAATTTCTTCATAATAATCCTTTAAACACTATTGCAACTTTCAGGGCTACTTTTCACTACACTGTTACCAAATTTTCAAATTTTAATAACCTTATCAAAGAGGGGGACTTAAAAAATCTCAGTGAGTACGAAAAAAAAAGGCCATGATAATTATCAATAATATTGTCACTCATAGACGTCTAATAATACATTACTCAAAGTATATATAGAGTAAAGTGACATATATAAAAGCACACATCAATATAATGATTATCATAGGCATAATTTTATCCTTGATGCGTCTATCACATGCATTCAGCGGGAGGTTTGAAGCCAATAAGTATCAGCAGTCAAATGAACAAGGACAAAGAAGTATCGAAATTGAAACTTCAAAAGTGACGGAGTTTGAAAATGCAATTAATGGTTATTTGGAAACCAAAGACAATAGTATGGTTTTAAATTTTAATGAAGGCATGGATTTGGAACTTTATGATGATACGTATGTTTTGAGACTTTCAAATTGGGTCTCTGAAGACTTTTACGCTATTGCACTTTTAGCAGTCAAGCAATCAAAATACAATCTTTGGGATTCTTCAGTCACTAAGAGTTTCATTGATGTTCAAGTTAGCCAAAGTGAAGGTTCTGAATTGTTAACTTTACTGGAACAAATGTTTGAAAGGGATCAATTCCAAAGTGAAATCTTGATTATGAACTTACCACATACAATTAAGGAGACTTTTCCAGAAGGAAGTACAGGTTTGGAAGAGGAACTAGCTATTTTAAACAACGAAGTTCAAAATTTAGGTGCATTGAATGAAATCTTTTTCAAAAACTACAGGACTCTTGATGCCATTTATGCCTGGTTCGACCTATTGGTTGATACATACCCTGATATTTTAACAGTTGAAAGAATCGGTAAAACTTTCGAAGGAAGGGATATGAAAGCTTTGCGTCTATCAGTGCATTCTGATAGTAAATCTAGCCAAATTAAAACAGTGGTGCTAACTGGTGGTATTCATGCAAGGGAATGGATTTCAGTTTCAAGTACCTGTTATGTCTTGCTAAGCCTATTACAAGATTACGAAAATGGCAACCCCTCTGTTATCAAGTATTTGTCGAGCTTGGACTTTTTCTTTTTACCTGTTATGAATCCGGATGGTTATGAATACACCTGGACAAGTGATAGACTATGGCGTAAAAACAGACAGAGAACTTACCATCCAAAATGTTTTGGTATTGATATCGACCATTCATTTGATTATCATTTTACCAAAGGTTACGAGTTTCCTTGCTCTGATGACTATCCAGGTGAAAATGCGTTTGAAGCCTTGGAAAGTTACAACTGGGATAAATATTTAAATGACACTAGGCACTCTCATCCAATTTACGCTTATCTTGACTTGCACTCTTATGCCGAGGAGATCCTTTATCCCTACGCCTACACCTGCGATTTGGTTCCTCGTGATGCAGAAAATCTACTGGAATTGGCATACGGTTTAGGTCAAGCCATTAGGCTCAACAGTGGTAAATACTACAACGTCTTGTCTGCTTGTAAAGATAAAGGTGCGGATTTACTACCAAGCATGGGTGCCGGTAGTGCTTTGGACTACATGTACCACAACAAGGCTTTCTGGGCTTTCGTTTTGAAATTAAGAGACAGTGGTACACATGGGTTTCTTTTACCGCCAAAATACATTGATCCTGTTGGAACCGAAACTTATGCTGCTGTTAAATATTTTTGCTCTTTCTTATTAAGCAACTCATAGGGTACCATACTTCTATTTATCTTAACACTTTTTCTTTGATGTAATGTTTCTAACTACTTTAGCTGAGCAACACAATCTTTGTAATCCCACATGTTTTAACAAGTACATTTTTCAGCAAACAAAAAATAAGTGGGATAACATCATTCTTACAAAAGTTGCTAACCCTCGTTGTAAGCACGTGACCAAGATTTATTTAAACCCTCAAATCTTTTGACGCAAAGAATTTTCACTCCTCACCAAATTTTTTTTCAAAGGAAATTTTTTCACTCATAGGTAACCTTGGGAATTTTAAGGTCTTTGTTAGTGTAAGAACCTATACACATTTCAGTACAATGGGTATGTTCAGGCAAAGAAACTAAGATAAAGAGAATTGGAATATGATAGTGATAATGTGAAGAAGTTACGATAGTATATGCAAGGTATAAAGAAAGTCGATTCAAAGTGACATCACAAATGAAAATGGAAAACACTAAATTATCCGTAGTATTGACACCAAAGAATTCAGCAAGTTTTATAAAGTCAATTATTGAAAACACTTAATATTAGTTTTGATTTAAAATATGTCCTTTTGTTATCATAGCAATTTTCAACATTCAAATTCAACATTAACCAAGTTTGAGTTACTAACATTATTGAACAGGTAGAGTTATTAGAAACCAAAGAAAGGGTGCTGGTTCCATCTTCACCTCCCACACCAGATTAAGAAAGGGTGCTGCTAAGTTGAGAACCCTCGATTACGCTGAAAGACACGGTTACATCAGAGGTGTCGTCAAGCAAATTATTCACGACCCAGGTAGAGGTGCTCCTTTAGCCAAGGTTGTCTTCAGAGACCCATACAGATACAAGTCCAGAGAAGAAACTTTCATTGCTAACGAAGGTATTTACACTGGTCAATTCATCTACTGTGGTTCCAAGGCTTCCTTGAACATCGGTAACGTTTTGCCATTGGGTTCTCTTCCAGAAGGTACCATCGTTTCCAACGTTGAAGAAAAGGCTGGTGACAGAGGTGCTCTTGGTAGAACCTCCGGTAACTACGTTATTGTTATCGGTCACAACCCAGAAGAAAACAAGACCAGAGTCAAGTTGCCATCTGGTGCTAAGAAGATCATCTCTTCTGATGCCAGAGGTGTCATCGGTGTTGTTGCCGGTGGTGGTAGAATTGACAAGCCATTGTTGAAGGCTGGTAGAGCATTCCACAAGTACAAGGTCAAGAGAAACTCCTGGCCAAAGACCAGAGGTGTTGCCATGAACCCTGTTGATCACCCTCACGGTGGTGGTAACCATCAACATATTGGTAAGGCTTCTACTATGTCTAGAGGTGCCGTTGCCGGTCAAAAGGCTGGTTTGATTGCTGCTAGAAGAACCGGTTTGTTGAGAGGTTCTACTAAGGACAAGAACGATGATTAAATTAGTTAACTTGTTTTTATACCATCTCTTTACTTAAAAATCTTTCGAAAAATCCATTACTTTTGATTTATAATTAACTTTAAACTTCTATCATTTCATAATCAATTAAAATAGTATATAGCAATAGATAAAATGAACCTGTTTTCAAATTTTTGTTTCAGGTAAAGTTTGTTCTAGTGGGATTTCTTTAAGTGGCTGCTGAGCAGTAAAAACATTAGTATCATTGATTTTCCCATCTTCATATTCCCCTTCAGGCCTTTTCATTTCTTTTTGAAACGGATTGTTTCCATATTGGTTATTTGACTTTCGAACAGCTGTAAAATAATTGTAATTTTCAACTTCAAAGTTTGATGGCACTCTTTTTACATGGTCACGAGAAACTTTTGTATTTGCTCTAAATTTTCTTGGCTCTGAATAATATGGTTTGAATTGGTTGTCCACATTGGGTAATTGATAATTGTAGTTGAACTTTTGATGATTTTGTGTGGGGAAATCACCTTCATTATTAGTGTTCCATTTATTTTTACTATGTTTAGAAAATGAAGATATACTCCCTTTACCATCCTTTAGATTCTCGTCACCTGGCGCTTTATCTTCCGGTATGTTATTCTTATAATTTCCACTTCTTCTGAAGTGCAATGGTGCTTCATTTTTTCTTTTACTAAAAGATCTGTTTTCTTTTCTTAAATTTGCAATGTTTCTATGTGTATTCTCATTGACAACATCACTTTTAACATTGATTTTGCAATCATTTCCTTTTTTATCTTTGCTTTCAGTTTTCTGTTTGCTTAGATATTCTTCCTTTTTAGTACTAAACTCTTTAACTTCACCATTTTGGTTTCCTTCTCCGTTAATTTTAGTACTTTTGCTTTTCCTATGTTTGTTCCTATAAGAGTTCTTTCTATGTGGTTTTTTTTTTTTATTAACTGTTGTTTCATCTCTCTTAGTAATGCAGTTTTCGTTGTGTGTATTTTTCTTGGTTTTTATAGGTGTTGAAGACATATCAAATTGGTCCTGCTCATTATTAGCAGGGTCCAAAGGGATTGATTTGAAAGATGCACCCGACGAGTTGTCTAATGACTCAACAATTGAAAGCTTTTCAACCAAGAATACTATGTCGTCACTTTCCTTATCTGTTTCTGTGACCTTTACATTAGAATCTGGCCACTGTGTAAAAGATGTCGTTATTGTTGGTTCAACAGGGCGAATACGAATGGAGTCTTCTGTAATTTCGATACTTTCGTTTCCTAGCGCCATTTTTACTTTATCTTTTGTAACTTTAAGACTTGATTTATAAAAAGTATTATAAGAAGCTTCTATCAAGCAACAGCAATAGTTACTTAAGCTTTCCAACAAAGCGACACTGAGCAAAATTTGTAGTGCCCTTTTCTAATGCGCCACAAACGACAGAAAGTGAGTTGTAGTGGCTTATTAGCTTATGAAACAATATTTTAATTGAGTAAAGATCATAGTGTCCATTGACAACCAGACATTCACGTTAACATTGAATTAAAGGAAATAATCGCTATAATAATTACGAGATCATGATATTAAAGTCCTGAAACACAAATTTTTATTTCATTTGTTTTAAACTATGAAAAATCTATACAACTTTAAGCCTGAGCAGCTCTCTTAGCAGCAAGAGCCTTGGCAGTACCGTGCAAAGCGTATCTGTGGTTTCTCTTGAACTTAGCATCAACACCCTTCAAAGATGGGTATCTGTGAGTCTTAGGCTTCTTGATACCGTTCTTGTGAGCCTTCTTGGTTTGGTTGTGGGCTGTGTGGTTCTTAGACTTGGACATTCTGTTTTAAAGATAACTAAGTTAGTATTAAGCTACAACTGAAAAGGTGACTGTTGGACAATTATTCTCAATATATAGATTAATTGTTGTGAAAATCAGATATCTAATCATTGCTTCAAATCTCTTTCTTAATTCATTTGTCTATCCTTCAATTAACACTTTACAGTATTTTCCATTGGCTCTGATCATACTTGTCCTCAACACTGAAGTGAAGTAAGCTTTATAAATTTTCTTGCTTTATTTTCAGTTTAATCACTACATCCCTAATTTTGCTTACTAACACCAACTGATTAATCTCCCTTTTTTTATTGATGTAATATTTCACTTTTAATTGCCAAAATAACCTGAACCATATTCATAGGTTCATATAAACACCACATACTTGCTAAATTAAGATGAAAATACACTTAACGATATATGTGTAGAGTCGAATTCACTTTTTTTTTGTCAACTGTGTTTGCGCGGCAGCCCATTCAGGAGATTCCAACTGAAAAAAAAAAATTTGAAGCTGACACCTGAGGTGTGAGGGTGGAAAACACAGTCACTCACATATAGTCACGTGATGGATGAATGAAGTGGCAAGTATAGTGATTTTAAGTGTGGTGCTCATCCTCTTATAATAGAAATTAGTGAAAAATTCAAGTTAGCTCAGAAAGCAACACCAAGAAGTACTAGACTTAGTAATATGGCAGTGAGTTCTAATGTCCCTAAATAGAACTAAAAATGTTTTAAATAGTTGTGCGTATGTTGCTAGTGTGTCACTGACGCAACCCAAAGCGACCGGTGCAATGCCATTCTTGAAATTATCCTCCTTCTCACTGCAGCTTTTGCTGATAACTATTGTTATGATCGAAGAGAAGAGGTAAACAGTGTCCTTGCTATATAGTGCTAATGGATGGCCATATTTTAACCTGTCCGGTGAGTTAGGGATTGAGGCAAAGTATCGGGCTGCCCCAATGATAGTTTTGTCACTTCCGTCAACAACAGATGCAAGTGTCTAATTGTGTTTCTTATCCAAAAAGTTACCACTCCTGATAAAAACATTTTTCCAAAGTAGTTTCACCCAGGACATATGAACATGTTCCGCAGCAACGTTTTCAAAGATACCTGAAACTCTAAGCTTAACAAAAGAAATGTAGGCCAAAGCTTTGCCTTCATTCGCCCCTTGCAGTCTGGAGAGAACGTAACCCCAAGTCAAAATTAGGTTGATTGTTGAATCAACACCTAGACAACTTTGAAAAACGGCTTAAGGCGTCAGTCTAACGGCAACTTTTCAGCACCAACCGCTTCTTCACATGAATCAACGTCCTCAAGCATTTTATCATTTTATACACATTTCAAGCTCCGAGATGTATAAGCTGTAATTATTCCGCGTGCTTCCAAACTACAAGTTAACCCCAAGCAAAATTGTTCCTAGCTTTTAAGAATAAGAATTGCTAACGCACAAGGCTTTAGTGCTTCGCTTGAAGTATCTCTTATGCAGTAACTCAAGTCAAAGCATTCAAAAGTAGGTGATTGTTTTCCACTGTGATATAAATCGCTACCATAGGTTTGGCTTCCATGTTTTAGTCTTTACGCTGGCTTGCACTTTATGTGGTTAAAAGAGATTTTCAGTAGTTGTCCTTCTTGGAGTACAAATGCTCATATTGAACAGATCAAGTTTTCCATGAACGAATATTTAAGGAATTGAGTGCGTGTATGTGAAGAAACCAGAAAAAGAGTTTTGTAATTGGTGAGCTAAAACTGTTGAGTGTAGGGAAGATAAAGAATGTCATTATTAAACATTTACAAAACACGTTGTTACATTCTTATAAGCGTCATTCATTCTCTAAATAGCATTTTGAACTAAAAAACAGCTTTCACGTGTGGGGTAAAGGCACATCTAACTGAGTACCGAATTCTTTTTCGATCGCTCGTTTGAGTAGATCGTAAGTGTAAATTCAATTTTTAACAGTATAGGACTTCGTCTACCGTTATAAAAGTTAAAACAAGATTTATTAACAGTATGCTAAAGAATACTAGCAAGTAATATTCTAAAATATAATTTCGCAACTATTCATTCACTTTCGAAATTCACATTATTTATCAAGATCCGTCACACTTGACTGATGTTTTTCACCCGTGATTGCATGTAACTGGTACTGCAACACAGAACTAGTAATTTTTAATCTTTTTTGCTCAACCGCCTCTATTGGATTTCAAGTGTTTCAAATGTAGATAAGCTCTCAAATTATGACTTGAATACTAATCGTTTTTATTGCTTAGGCTTCGCGAAGACTAACGAGTAGTTCACATTTTGAACTTGTATTGTGTCAAGTCCAAAAAGCTCGTGAGCCATTAAACATTTTTATAAGAAAAACAGGTACATACAATTTCAGGGGCAGGTGCTTATGAGCAAACCAACGAAATTGGTTTAATTTCATCCTTGGAGTCATCCTCCTTTTCGCCATAGTTCTTGTAATTCAGATAACCTTTATTAGAAAAGAAAAGATAAAAGGTGTCTCTGTTGTATGGAGTCAGCGGGTAGCCATTCTTTAATCTGTCTGGCAAATCAGGATTGGAAGTGAAATATCTAGAGGCACCGATAATAGTTCTATCGTCTCTGTCTACAACAGATGGTAGCTTGTGAATGTATCTTTTATCCAAGTAGTTACCAGATGTTACAATAACACCTTTCCAAATCAGTTGAACCCAAGACATATCGACATGCTCTGCAGCAAGATTATCGAAAATACCGGACACTCTTGGTTCAACAACAGAGATATAAGCAAGCTTTTGGCCTTCATTAGCTCTTCTTTGAAGTTCTGAAATAACGTAACCCCAGGTGACAATTGGGTTGATTTTGGCACCAACACCAAGGGAACCTTGGAAAATAGCATATGGAGAAAGTCTAATGGCAAGTTTGTCAGCACCAACCGCTTCAATACATGCGTCAATGACTTCTAGCATAAACCTTGCTTTGTTTTCGATACTTCCACCGTATTCATCGGTCCTATGGTTGGCACTGTCCTGGAGGAACGAGTCAAGCAGGTAACCATGAGCACCGTGAACTTCGACAAAATCAAAGCCACATTCTTCAATGGCCCTCTTAGCACCTTCCGCATAGTACTTCACAACCTGCTTGATGTCTTCCTTAGTCATTGCTTTGATCTCATTGCCAGCTTCTTTTGCAGCCTTTTCGTTTGCTTCAGTGTCGTAAATTGCAGAAGGTCCCTTTAAAGGATAACCGGCTCTCTTCAAAGCGGCAGGGTCTGCAACTCTACCAATATCCCAAAACTGGATAGCAATATGCGAGCCTTCATTATGTACAGCTTCAACAAGCTTTTTGAAAGCTTCCGTTTGTTCCTTGGTGTATAAAACCGGAGCGTGGTCATATAGACCCATGGATGGATGAGGAGCAGTTGCCTCAACAATCAAAAGACCACCGTTATTGTGCGCTCTTCTTCTATAATATTCCAGCATTGAGTCTGTTGGAACACCGCCGGCGGTACATCTGAATCTTGTCGTTGGTGCATAAGCTAATCTATTCGTTAATTCAACTTTGCCAACCTTGATTGGTTTGAACATGTTAGTTTCTGACATGTTAGAGGAGACTGGGGTTTCGGTGTTGGATTTAGCAACCGTCATTATTGATTTCTAATATTTGTAGTGATTAAACATTACTGCAGATGTTAAATGGTGTGACAAGGTTTTGTACTTTTATACCTGCAACTCCGAGATACTGAACACGGTAATACTTCGGCGTGCTTACAAATCTCAAAATTTTTCCTAGCGTCTCACCGTTGGTGCCTTAGCAAATTGATTACATAATTGTAAGGCATTGGAGTTTCGACTAATTCCGAACAATTTATAATCAACGCTCATAAGTTTCTTTAATACGGTACCGAAAACTCGTAGCGCCAAATTCAGGTGCAAGACAACATTTTGCAAGTTCTTTTTGGCACGTCAATAAATTAATATTTTTTCTATTTGTTGCAGATTTTTAAGTTGAAGGCCGATTCTGATTAGCAGGGTTCAATTCATGCAGGCGCATTTGTCGTAAGAATTATACAGCCATAGTCCAAGTATAGAGCTGTAACTTTGTGGAGTATTAGTGCAAAATTATCTTAACAAGGCAACTTTTATAGGGATGGCAATATTTAACACTCTACGGTGTTTTTAATCAAAATAATGTAGATATTAATGCCTTTTCAATACTCCAAAGCTTAGGCAATCCTATAGATTTCTTCTGACAGAAAAAATGGTAATTCGTGAATTTTGGTTTTGTGCTTTTTTCTATAGGCAACACATCATTATGACTAAATCATCCATTAGCTTTTGTATCACTAGGATTCTGTAACTGTTTCAACAAAAGTAAATTGCAAATTTTGCTCCTCGATCAGTCGAAAGTACCTCAACACTAAACCACAGAATGAGTAGAAACATGCTCGTCAGCTCATCTGTTAATTTACCGATTGTTTCAGTTTAGTGAAAACATAACCAACTTTTTATTCAACAGTTAGCTAGATAACACTGTCAAAAATGTACACCATTCATGTATAAAGCAGAAAATTGATACATAAATACCAATATTATACGACAATGAACCATATGAGATTCGTCAAACGAACATATCTGGAGCTAAGTTAGATTTGTCTCTATGTTAACTCGTTAATTTTTTAATCCAAATTATTATAAATAGCTGTTACAATAACGTTAAAATTACTCAATAATTAATTTACAATTACTGGAGGATTGTATCTATTAAAAGATTAAGTAAACACTACTGTGTTTTGCAAGAAAAATATTTCGGATAACATAAACGTTTCGTATCTTTTGCTAATAATTTTTGAAACAGAGATAAAGTACGTTGATAAACTAATGTTATTTAATGACAAGTGCTTGATATTTTAATATCACCTTAACAAAATTTTTAAGCCAGAGCAATTGGAGTATGATCATCCAATGAATGATCTTCTTTTTCCCCATAGTACGTGTAGTTCAAATAACCAACGTTACTCCCTGGTTTATAAAATGTTTCTCGGTTGTATGGCGTCAGTGGAAAACCATTTTTTAGCCTATTTACTAAATCAGGGTTTGAAGTGTAATACCTAGCCGTACCCACGATAGTTCTGTCATCTCTGTTTATCACAGATGGTAACTTGTGAATATGTCTCTTATCCAAATAATTTCCAGAAGTTAAAAGTACACCCTTCCAAATCAGTTGAATCCAAGACATGTCAATATTTTCATAGGCAACAATGTCAGTATAACCAGAGACTCTTGGTTCAACAACAGAAATATAAGCAAGAATTTGGCCATCATTGGCTCTTCTTTGAAATTCAGAGAGGACATAACCCCAGGTGACAATTGGGTTGACTTTAGAGTTGATACCAAGAGAACCTTGAACAACAGCATATGGAGAAAGTCTAATGGCAAGTTTGTCAGCACCAACCGCTTCAATACATGCGTCAATGACTTCTAGCATAAACCTTGCTTTGTTTTCGATACTTCCACCGTACTCATCGGTCCTATGGTTGGCACTGTCCTGGAGAAATGTATCAAGCAGGTAACCATGAGCACCGTGAACTTCGACAAAATCAAAGCCACATTCTTCAATGGCCCTCTTAGCACCTTCCGCATAATATTTCACAACCTGCTTGATGTCTTCCTTAGTCATTGCTTTGATCTCATTGCCAGCTTCTTTTGCAGCCTTTTCGTGTGCTTCAGTGTCGTAAATTGCAGAAGGCCCCTTTAAAGGATAACCGGCTCTCTTCAAAGCGGCAGGGTCTGCAACTCTACCAATATCCCAAAACTGGATAGCAATGTGCGAGCCTTCATTATGTACAGCTTCAACAAGCTTTTTGAAAGCTTCCGTTTGTTCCTTGGTGTATAAAACCGGAGCGTGGTCATATAGACCCATGGATGGATGAGGAGCAGTTGCCTCAACAATCAAAAGACCACCGTTATTCTGTGCTCTTCTTCTATAATATTCCAGCATTGAGTCTGTTGGAACACCGCCGGCGGTACATCTGAATCTTGTCGTTGGTGCATAAGCCAATCTATTAGAAAGTTCAATCTTGCCCAACTTGATTGGCTTGAACATGTTAGTTCCTGACATGTTGGAGGAAACTGCTGCCTCAGTGTTTGAGGTAGTGCTTGTCATTAGTGGTTCTTTTGTATAAATGAATGTAAAGTTAAGTTTCAAGTATAGTGAGACTGAGCTTCGTACTTATATAGCTATCAAAGCGAGACAATATTTCCGTATTTGTGAAGCTTGCTTACAAATCACCACTTTTGACAAATGAAACGGCAGAGGTGCAACCTGGCTTACTAATGAATCTAACTTTCAAGTTTGGGTCAGCTGGCCATACGTGTTTGCAATCTGTATACTCGAAAGTTGAGCAATGATCGTTGTAATTCAGTCAAATTCATAGTTAAAAGCTAGAGAATCAATCGCAGAATTGTTAGTGCGGCACTGAAAGAGCTCGTCGTTTAGTACATATGAATATTTGTATCAACCAGGCTTAAAAGTTTGAAAGCAATTTGCTTAAAGGAATAGTTCATGATCTTTCTGTTATTTGCTTACCAATGAAAAAGATAAGATAATTGCATACTGAATTTGAAAATTGATAGTCATTCACTACATACTCGTATACGGCTTACAATTTGTCATTATTCGACTACTATCTAAGTATTTTGATCGAATAGAATGAGATTTAAAGCAATGTTCCCTCTTGATATTAAACTAAACTTCAAGTTTTCATTTCTTCTATACAACAGCTAGTAGCTGACTTATTGTATCTTATTGTGAGGGCCAAATTTATTAAAATATATAATACAAAATCTGACAATCTTACAAAGGAAAGATTGATATCAAGTTTTAGGTAACAAAGATCTGTATATTGAGTTTATTATGTTGCGACCTTCAGCAACTTCAAGGGCCAAGAAGTGAGATGACTAAAGGCTCATTAGCTTATTTGCAACATTTTTAATTATCAACAATTACTTAGCAAAGACAGCTAACATTCACTTGAAATGTGAAACCTTGAATAAGAACTCTTCTAAAAAGAAGTGTTTACAAAGTATTAAACAGGAGCAAAGCTAGGAACATATTTATTTGAAATGGTTTGCGCTTCTTTAGAATGTATTATTATCAAAATACCTACAAGTTATAAAAATGAATAAGGAAAGATATATACAATAGATTTTAAGCTCATCTGTTCATGCCAGAGCAACAGGGGCAACATTATTCATAAAGGGGTCTTCTTCCTCACCATAGTTAGTGAAGTTTAAGTAACCAACGTTGCTTCCTGGCACATAAAATGAATCTCTGTGGTAAGGAGTCCATGGATAACCATTCTTCAATCTGTTTGGTAAGTCTGAGATAGTAGTGAAATATCTAAAAGTCCCAAGTCCCAATGATAGTACTATCATCTCTATCAACTACAGTTGGTAACTTGTCAATGTACTTTTTATCTAAATGGCTACCTGATGTAAAAATTATACCTTTCCAAGTACTTTCAAACCACAAGATGTCAATGTTTTCATTGGCAACATTGTCTTCAATTTCGTTGACTCGTTTTCTTTGGTGGCATAAACCGCAGAAGGCCCTTTAAGCTGATAGCCAGCTTTTTCAGCGACACTGGATCTGCAACCCTACCGAGGTCACAAATCTGAACACCAATGTGGGAACCTTCCTTGTGAACAACTTCAACAATCTTCTTGAATGTCTCAATTTGCTGCTTGTGGTAAACACTGGGTGAGAGACCAAAAATGCTCATAGAGAGATCAGAAGTACATGACTCCATTATCAAAAGGCCGCCGTTGTTGTGCGCTCTCCTTTTGTAGTACTTCAACACCGAGTAAGTTGGAGCACCGTTTGCCGTGTTTCTTAGTCTAGCTGATGGCACATATACTATCCGATGTGATAGCTCAATATCAACGACCTTAATTGGCTTGAACATGTTAGTTCTGGACATGTATACATGACTTCAACGCCACTTTTCAATGTTAAGATTGTCATTGTTAGCTCATAGTGTGTGTGTGTGTGTTAAATTATTGACTATATAGCCTTATGGCCGAGACTAAAATGCTACACATTTAAACACAAGGTTTGATTTACTTTAAACTGCTCCCCTCTAACCTGCTTACAGATCAGACATCTTTATCAATGTTAAACTCTGCTGCTGAGATTGTATATCGCGGAAGTAGCAGATAAAAGGTTTAACTCCGACATTGCATTTACTTGCCTAGCAGCAAGGCCAATCAATTCTATTGTAGTAGCATAGGGTTAGTGTAGATTTAGGGCTGACTGTTGCTGTTGACACAACGAACATGGATTTAAAAGGAGTTAGACCTGTAATATTACTAAGCAAGAGCTTCTCAAGCATGTGCATCTATGTAGTGTGTTTTTCTGAACAAGCAAATGACGATGTTCCAGTTTGCTGTATTTGAACAAAGCGCCTCGTTGTGCCAATCCAAAAAAAAAGTCTCTGACAAGAGTCTGGCATAGTAACCTAGAAACGAAAGGATCGACACTGACTTGACATTTTTTCTACCGTACAGGCTTCAACATTATATCACGAAGAACGTGCAATTACTAAGTCCTATACTTGATTACTGAATGCTGTGCTTTAAAAATAGAATTAATGAAATTCGAGACCAATTAGATACCTTTACGTAACCTTCTACCTCTAAATAGAATTACGAATTACATTGTAGCTTCTTTGTTGTTGAGCACATGCCAATGTTGTAGACCAGAGTTTTTGTCTGATATGCTCACCATATTTGCAGTAAAAAGACTTGATTTGTTTCTCCTGAGAGAAAGATGCACATAATATTTTAAGAAGTTGGTATCACTCACTACGTGTTAGCTGAGAAGTGCCATAACTAACAAAATTACCAAAACATTAAAAGCTGTGTCATAAGAAGAAGAACGGTCAAAAAAGGCCATTCAGAGACAATACCTGTACTGCCAAGCTGTGTTTTCTGGAAAGAGGCCATGAACATCTAACAATGCAAAAACTATTAGCAAAAGCAAATCCTTTTTAATGCTGGTACCTGTTGTAGTATACTATAAGGATCACTTAATTCTTGAGTTCTCAGCCTTGCTCCACCAACTGAGAGTTTTACAGCAAGAAAATATGAGAAGTTTTTTGACACCATAGAGTTTCAATTTTGTTTATTTAAGAATGCAGTATCGTAAAGACAAAAAACCTTATGTTCCAGATGGGTGGGTCGCCTGTTGGGCAAAAGATCGACATCTATGGTATTATGGCAACAAGATAACCCAAAAGTCGCAATGGAATGCCCCAGAGGGATCTTTTTTTCCTCAAGACGAAGAAGGTGTTCGTTTGTGTGTCCGTTGTGTTCAAACTTGCGCTGAAAGATTTCCTTCCAACCAGGTAGGCCAAACCGCATCTATGAAGAAGAATGAGGGCATAAATTTAAGCCGCTATCAAGATTTATCACAATCAAATACAGCTGAAAAATGTGACGCTATTGTTTCTAAAGAGCTAAATGAATTTCCACAACCTGCTAGCAAAATGACGAGGAATCAGAAAGTGATTGTTATGATGTTACCGTTTCTTCTTACTGGTGTATTGGTAGCTCTTATCATAGTGTCTAATATGCGGTAAGTGTGTTTTTACAGAGATGAACGTCAATCATTTTTAGGTTTATGCCTTTTGCAACCGACCTGATCCGTTTTATTTCTTCTATCATACGAAATTTACTATTATTTTTATACAAATAATTGCGGCTTCGAGTTTCCGTTGAAAATATGGCGTCCAATTGCTGACTTTACATGTCAAACATCCACAAATCATCAAACGATAAGCAATGCACAAACAATATTAAAACCCAGGAATCCGGTGCAAAATTGAACCTGATCAATGAATATGTCTTTTTTCTCACACAAGTAGTAAGAATGACTCAAAATTGTACTAGCTTGGCTGCAATTGTACTAAGTTAACAGATAATACAATTACAATAGACAAACCTCACATAACTGCTCAACTGTGCATTTACATTCTGCAAATGTTGAAAGTAGCAGTACAAATTATATTTGTATGAATGACAAAAAGGCAGGATGACTTGAATTTCATTTAGGTCTAGATTCATGTATATATTTTGAATGAATTACGATTATGAAGTACATTAGTGATATATTATATCAGTAGAGTATATGTATATTCATATATTAAAATTCCTCAACATGTTGTGGAAGCCAAAGGTAAAATTGTATAATTAAATCAAACAAAATCTGCGAAGACTTAGGGAGACTGTGGCACAATTCCATCTTAGGAGTTATCAATATCCTCACCATAACTCATGTAGTATAGATAACCTACGTTGACTTGAAGAACATAAAAGGTAGCTCGGTCAAGGTGCCTCAGCGGAAAGCTATTTTTTATTTTATTTGGCAAATCTGGATTGGATGTGAAATACCTTGCAGTTTCAATAATAGTGCGATTATCCCTATCAATCACACCTACTAAGTGGTGGATGTTCTTTCTATCAAAACGACTTGCTGAAGTAATGATGACACCTTTCCAAATCAAATTGATCCAAAACATATCAATTTCTTCATTTGTGCTTTTACTATCAACAAGATCGAGCCTTGGCTCAACAACAGATAGATATGCCAGCTATTTATTTTTATTGGCTCTTCTTTGCAATTTAGAGATTATGTAGCCCATGTGATTATATGATTTATTTTAGCATTAAGGCCAAGAGGGCCTTGGTAATTGGCATAGGGAGACACTCATAAAGCAATCTTTTCAGCACCAACCGCTTCAATGCAAGAATCAATGATTTCCAGCATGAATCTTGCTTTGTTTCCGATACTTCCACCGTACTCATCGGTCCTATGGTTGGCACTGTCTTGGAGAAATGTATCAAGCAGGTAACCATGAGCACCGTGAACTTCGACAAAATCAAAGCCACATTCTTCAATGGCCCTCTTAGCACCTTCCGCATAGTATTTCACAACCTGCTTGATGTCTTCCTTAGTCATTGCTTTGATCTCATTGCCAGCTTCTTTTGCAGCCTTTTCGTGTGCTTCAGTGTCGTAAATTGCAGAAGGCCCCTTTAAAGGATAACCGGCTCTCTTCAAAGCGGCAGGGTCTGCAACTCTACCAATATCCCAAAACTGGATAGCAATGTGCGAGCCTTCATTATGTACAGCTTCAACAAGCTTTTTGAAAGCTTCCGTTTGTTCCTTGGTGTATAAAACCGGAGCGTGGTCATATAGACCCATGGATGGATGAGGAGCAGTTGCCTCAACAATCAAAAGACCACCATTATTGTGTGCTCTTCTTCTATAATATTCCAGCATTGAGTCTGTTGGAACACCGCCGGCGGTAAATCCGAATCTTGTCGTTGGTGCATAAGCTAATCTATTCGTTAATTCAACTTTGCCAACCTTGATTGGCTTGAACATGTTAGTGCTTGTCATCCCCATGGCGAGAATAGGTTTTGTAATTTCTGTTGGGTCAATTTTGTAATTTTCACTGTCTGATTTCATTATGGTTTATGGTATTTGAGTAGACTTTGAACTTCAACAGAATTGGCTTAAAGATTGCACCTTAATGCCAAGTCCTAACGCAATTTCAATGCTGACACACTAAACTGCTTTCAAATGACGTTTTAACTATTATTTACTACGCAAGCGTTGCTCTATTGTCAGACGGAAATGATATTTCCACACACAGAACAGATTAAATGTTGTCCTTCCGCATCTCCGACCATATTATAAAGATTACTAATTTAACAATAGAATTATTTTCAGCATGCGTCAGAAATGCAAAATGCCAAGAAACGGTAAAGCAATTAAACGAAAAATACACGGAAATAATATTTATAAATAAATTGTATAAACTAATGGAAAAGGTGTCTAAACTCTCTTAGCGGCAATGGCAGCGGCAATGGCAGCAGCCTTAGCTCTCTTGGCCAATAAAGATTGAGTTTTAGCACCCATGATACCACCACCCCAGTGCTTTTTGGATTCATCGTACTTGTCAATGTAGTTAGCGTTGATAGTAGAGATCAAGTTAGCTAAAGCAGGCTCGTCCTCAGCCTTGACGTCGACCAAAGCGGCAACGGCAGAGTTCTTTTGGTGAACAAGAGTACCTAATCTAGCCTTACCCTTGACAATAGCGTATGGGACACCCATTTTCTTACAAAGAGCTGGTAAGAAAACGACCAATTCAATTGGGTCAACATCGTTAGCAATCAAAACCAACTTAGCCTTCTTGTTTTCAATCAAGCCAACGACGTGGTTCAAACCATACTTGACGACGTATGGCTTTTCGGAGACATCTTGAGCGGTCTTACCTTCAGCAATAGCAGCGGCTTCCTTGGTCAATCTTTCCTTCTTTTCAGCAGTGGTTTCTGGTCTGTACTTGTTCAATAACTTGAAGGTTTCAGCAGCAGTGTTCTTGTCCAAGGTGTTGTTGAATTGAGCAATGGAAGGTGGAACCTTCAATCTCAGCTTTAAGATCTTCTTTTGTCTTTGGAGTCTGACATATTCTGGCCACTTGACAAATCTACCCAAGTTTTGCTTTGGTTGAATAGCTTGACCCAAACCAAAGTTCTTTGGAGTGGATTGGAACAAAGTGTTCTTTGAAGAAGTCTTGGCTTTCTTAGTGGCTAAAGGAGCTGGTGCAACTTTCTTATTAGCTGGCTGTGTCATTGAGGAGAAGATTGGAGTTAGTAAAATAAAATCAAATAGAAATGTATGCTTGTTATTTCCGCAACGGGGAAAGACAACACTTGATTCCATTTTTCTTTTAAAGTACTTCAACGCAAACCTTCCGTGAACTTAATCCTCTACTGGTTCCATTATGATTCGAATGAAAAATAAAGAAACCACAACCATTTGAAATACATAATAAATGTAGCTCAGAATAAAAAGAGTTAAACACACTAACAAGAATTGAAAAGACATGTATATACCAATTGTGGCAAAGCCATGCTAAATTCTATCCCTAATTAAATAATAACGGTGAATTACTACTATCAAAGAACATAAATTCTAGTTTTGATATATACACGTCGTTTTCATATCATCTTTTCTTTCATAATGTAAGAAAAGGTGACTCTTGCTAAATGCTGCTATTTAACCCATATTTAATCTACTCTCATCATATAAATCAGTGTGTCTTTACAGAGCCACATAGTTGTCAAAAAGAGTATACATTTAGGTCACAGGGAAATGGTCGCATACAAGAAGTATATTATTAAAAGATAATGAAAACTAGATCGTGATAATCTCAACAAGTCTTTAGTTCCTTTAGCCAAAAACTGTAAAGGTTGAAAGACATACCATTATTGATATATATTTAATTAGTTGATTTTCAAGAAAATGGAGTGTACATGAAGAGTGATGAAAAAATTTTCAACCTCTGCGAGAGTGAGAAAACTTTTCTTTCCAATCTTGGGGAAACTTAGAAATTCGCAAAAAGTTTTTTGCCAAATTCCAATCCCACCTCATGCGCCACAAATGGCCCACGTTTTTGTTGCATCAAATTTGTGGACAAGGCGTGGCGCATTGCCTTCCATAAAAAACTATTGATGACTTTGTTTCGAGATTCTCTAATTGATAAGAGGGTCTTCAAGATACATATCTGTGTTGTTTGATTTATTGTTGTCTTGTTGCACGGACAGAGGTGATTGAAAATGGGATTTTTAACTAATCATCCACATTCAGCAGTTACTGATATAATTGATTACTGTTGCACAGAAGCAAAGGCATCAGTTGAAGATACATACCTTGAAACAAAGCTAGGGTCGTTGTTAGACGCAATCAAGAGCCAAAAGGATTTCATTGAGCCTGGCCCTGTTGAAGGTGCAAGGGCAATTAGAAAAAAGCTCAAATACGGTAATCTAAAAGAACAGTTCAATGCGTTGAGATTGTTGGACTTGTTGGTTATTAACGGTGGGCCAAAACTAGAACCGCTATACAACGACATCAAATTGAACGACAGATTACAGGTTATTCTCGTCAATGACAAAAGAGAAGTTCATCCTAGGATCACGAAGTATGCTTTTATAATCATGGAAAATTGGGACAGAGAGTTTAAAGACGACCCTGAATTGCAGGGATTGCTATTGCTCTACCATAGATGTTTGAAAAATCAGAAAATCAAAAGGAACAAGCAGTCCAATGTTCCTGACTTCATGAACGACGAGGCCGATATGGATCAAACTTACGAAATGGACTTTGTCAATAACGACGACGATAGACCTCGAACTAATGCCGAGTTGGACAGAAAGTACAAGATCCCAAAAATCAACTACCAAAAGGAGAAGCCCAAGATACTGGATTTGATTGCTCGCTCAAACGTGCTATCAACCAACTTGTTTAACGAATTGAGTGTGTTGGGTCCCAACGAGTTGTCAATCCACTCTGTCAAATCCAACGAAGCATTTGATAAATGTCGTTCCACCAGAAGAATTGTTTTGAGGTATCTTCAGCTAGTCAACAACGAGGAGTTGTTAGGCCCGCTTTTAAAGTGTAACGATGAGTTGGTTACAGCGTTAAAGAAGTATGAAGAATTGAGTAGATCTCCCAATGCTCAAGATATTGACAGTGACTACGATTCGCTGGCAGACCTTGAGTCTGACTATAGCTTTTCTAACAATGCAGGTATGAACATTGAAGATTCTGACGATGATGACCATGACTATTACGTTAAAAGAAAGGATAGATTTGCGCCAGCGAGCCAAGAAGAAGAGGAAGAAGAAGATATTTCCGTTTTGGAAAACAGAAGACCTCCACCTGTGCCACCAAAAAAGACCATTTTAAGAGAACAGAGAGTTGATTCCCAGTCTTATAGACGACCAGTGGGCAAGCCCGCTAGCAGCCAAAATGATAGCTTTCCGCAAAAGAGTGCAAACAAGAATTCAGAGTTCAGAAGACAAAGGGCACAAGAGGATGACTACAATCCATTTTCTGATGAAAATGAAGTAGCTCCCTCTTCGTGGGCATGATCTCTGAAATTTGTTTGAAGTATCATGAGCCAATTTTTGTTCTGGAGTCTCGAATTCACCCCATTTGAAAAGTTTTGATATCAAATATTTTTCATCAAAGTATTTTACAATTCTATTATAATTGAAACTTCTTGTTTCTTTCTATTCAACGACACTTAATTTTAGATCTATAACACTTTAATAATTACAATAAAGATATGTTGTGTATACATGAAGTTAAAATGCTCAAGAGCTGTTCATTTTTGAGGCCAAATTTTAGTTTGCAACAACATAGGACCATTAGACTATTGCCAAAACTACCAAAATTTCCATCTATGAAATTGAAAGATGATCCGCCAGGAAATATTATGGGGACTGTCAATGATGCATTTGTACCACCTGTTTATACACCACCTGAAGGCTCATTCCACTGGGCTTACGAAAAAATTACTACTGTTTCCATGATTCCTCTTATGATTTTCCCATTCTATGGAGGTGTGGACTATCCTTTAATTGATGCCGCTTGTTCAACATTGCTGCTTATACATTGTAGGTATGGTTTTCAAAGTTGTATCACTGATTACATTCCTCTGAGAAGATTTCAAAATTGGCACAAATTGGCAATGCACCTATTGAATCTTGGTACTTTGCTATCGATGTACGGTGTCTACAATTTAGAAGTTCACGACAATGGGTTTGCAGACTTGGTGGTGAGACTGTGGACTGCTTGAGCTATAACTTTGAGATTACCCATTTCTTTCTTTGCTGGACGATACTTTGTTTATAGATGTATCAATAGATATAATTTTGAATATAATGATATGAAACTTAAATCAGTAGAAATAAAGTTACCTTTTTGGTGAATGATCTCGATTTATATATGTAGACTCAACATTGCGGCTTCTATAATTTTTCGAAGCTGAATGATTTCCGTTTGTAAAGTATTGTCTATTGCTAGTAGACTGGAAATTTCTTCTCCCGTTATATTTCATTTTAGATGGCTTGTAACCCCACGTTTCGTTTGGATAATTTAACATCGTGTGAGTTGCAACTTTGAAAGTACTACCTATCTCTTTTTTTGATGGCACTTGAGTATAAGAGACTTTCCAAACAGCATCCTTGGGGCCCCTATTCTCTTGGTCTATCCAATATTGCGTTGCTTTAACTGGAAGGAAATCGACATATAACGGTAGACGATCTCTTTCCTTATCATCTGACGGAAAGTTCTTTCCATTCAAATGTTTTCTGATAGACTCAGCTCCAGGAACATCACTCGACACAACAATACTGTGTGTAAATTTGGAATTCAACCATGCTCTTTCTATCTTACAATTACCTAATTCACAGTACTTGTCTAGCAAGTTTTTTAATTCATTATGATCAAATGGCTTCCTCAAGTTTCCTATAAACAATGCTCTTGTTTCATTGAAATTCGATTTTTCACTGATCTCATAGATCACATCTTCTTTAATTGCTTCATCAAAGGAATCATTCACATCTTTTGGTTCTTTATCCTCTATTATACTGTTTATTCCTGCCACGCTTTCTATTTTATTTGTGTTGTCAGTGGTATCGGAATCCATTGTGATCATATCAAATAAATGACACTCCTTAACAGGACAAATTTCAATTTTTTGATTTCGTACAATTTTTGGCACGATACTACATTTCTGATGCTCAATCCACAAGGTTATATTTAAGATATATATACAAGTTTAAACAGGAATTTAAAAGTAATGATATAAAGCCAATCAAATCTTGAGGTATGATCTGTTAGCGATAGCCATCTTATGACTCAATACCCTCTTATCCATCAATTTAGATTTACCAGTTAAAACAAACAGAATTTCTTCGCAAAGTCTCACAGGAAAATCATTGGAAGCTTTCGAATCACACGATGAAAGAATCCATTTGAGAGCCATTCTATCTCTTTGTCTTTGCGTCAAGGGGACAGGAACAGTGAAATTCTTTGCAAAACCAGTTTTCACGGTCTTAGTAATAACTAAAGGAGCAGCCATATCTAGAGCATCCTTTAATAATTGCACAGGATTCTTCCTGGTTTCCAAGAACAATAGATAAAGGGTTCTGTTTAAGTTTTTTCTTGCAACTTCCTTTTTACCGTTTTTCATTATAATGTTAACACAAAGTTCCAAGACCTCATCAGTGTGCTTCGGAGTTGGCAGCTCCTTGAGATCTTTTGCAGAATCAATTTGTTCCTTTGATGGTTGAAAACCAAGTAATTGATCTAATGATGCTTCGATTGAACGTGATGGCTGAATAAATGTATTGTTTTCTAATTCTTTTTGTAACTCATCAATTACTTCAATTGTTAGATCATACATTTTGTTCATCTCAACAACTTCTGGACTTAACTTGCTTTGATCTTCCTTAATAAGTTCTTGGTTTTCAATATCTTCAACCCCCTTTAAATTAGTTTCAGAAGAATTTTGGAGTTCTTCCTCGGTAGCTTCAATTTTTGGGATGAATGTTTCAAATAATAGCTTATAATTTAAAGACTCCTTGTCATTTAAGGCGGCATTTATCAAATTTGGTTCATCAAGATACTTTTGAATTTTGTTATAAATCTCCATTGCCTTTTCATTTTCCTGCTCAGAGTAGAATTCTTTTAATAAAATTGAGAAGTTATCGTCAATTTTTGCAATCAATTTGAAACCATCAGAATCAATACCATTATTGGCAATGTATTCGATAATCTTGTCAGGTGAGACAGTGGAATCCAAATTGTCCCATTCTTTATTCAAAGCACTTCTCAACTCATTGAAAGCAGATGACTCAACATCATTCATTGCAATATTAATTGCTGTTTCAGAATTTGCTAAATAGTTATCCACTTCTTGATTTTTTTCATCTAACTCTTTCCCCTCAGGAACAGATTCTAGCTCCTTTAACAATTGTGCAAATTTTGGATCAATATTTTCAATTGTTTTGAAAGCATCACATGTAAAATAATCAGGGTAGTTCTCAAAGATTTCATATATCTCACCTAAGTCAATAGGTAATGGTTGTTCCAAAATTTCCTTGATTTTTGAAAAGTCAGGTGAAACAGGGTCGCCAAAAGCTTTGTAAATGATTGATTCTCTATTTGAGCAGTACTGGATAATTTTTTGAAGAGATTCTTCTAATAGTTGCTCATTCTCTGAATCAATTTTAGAATAGTCAATTAATAACTTGGCAAATGATGGATCAATGTCGTTAATAAATCTCAACAATGGAGCTTTATTGATATCTTCGTACATATTCAAACTTGCGAATATTGTTGACATGACAGTTTCACCATCGACATCATCAAAGTCTTGCTCCAAAATTGCTAAATCATCGTTTTTAGAACTAGAAACCATTTCGGTAGTGTCAGCCAAAAGATGTTTCAATTGATCAAATTGGGATTCGGAGATTTTGGATATTGGACCATTTTCAAATGCATTTGCAAAATTTTTGACTGATTGTTCAGTTGGAGTTCTAGTAATAATATTGGAAAGGGAATCTGCAAAATCCGAATCAATAGACTTGATGTACTGAAAAGCCTTCGAGCTATGCAAATTATCGGCGTAGGGAAATAAACCTTCAATCAATTGATTCCAAAATGTATTGTTATCAAAAGAAGATTTTAAAGTGTGAGTAAAATCAGTTATTGTAGAGTAAATTTGGTTGTTTTGATTTTGAATTGACTGTAAATTTTCTTTAACCTTTGCATCAAATTTTGATTTCAAGTCTTCAAACTTGACGTTGTTTTCCGCAGCTAATTTCTTTAACTTCTTTTCGATTAACTCATCCCTTTCTTCAATAGACTTAATGACAAATTTATTCAAGGCACTATTCTGAAAATCTGATTCAGAGGACTGTTCCTTGATGAAGTTACCCTCTTTGTCTAACTTGGCGGTCTTGATAAAATTTGCGAAGGAGGTTTGAAATTGCTTATTAAAGGGGTCAGACTTTGTGGATGCAAATCGTAACGAAGAACTTAGCGAAGACTTGACAGCTGTGGACGATTTCTTTGAAGACTGCTTAACACAGTTGGAAAATGATTTCGAAAACATGACTTTTTTCTTCAATTATTATGTTCTTATTATTCGTTGGTTGTAATAGTAATTGATAATCGTAAATATCGAGAAAAACGAGGCCCAACTATAACGCCAAACCGTAGAACCAAATTGTACAAATGCAGGCTAGTCTGTTGACGACGCTGAAAAAATTTGGAGAAGTTGTTATGGATTTCCTAAGTGGAAATTATGGATGATGAAAAATTTTGGGTGAAGTGAGAAAAAAAAGATTCGTGATCACGTGATAGTCACGTGTCACTGATAAGGGTTTGATATTATGCTCATTTCATTGTCTAAAGGTATTGGCGTTGGCCAAATCTGTATTGGACTTGATGAGATCCACCTGCGATTTCAAATCAGGAAATTCTTTGACAATCTGTGACCCTAATATGCTTTGAAATTGAGAAAACCCATGTGATTTACCATTAAGGAACTGGTTTACCTTACGAACCACTTCAACAAATTCTCTTGAGTAGATATCTGGATTTCTTCCGTCTTCAATATACTGGATGACATCAATTGGTACAGAAATTTCATTTAGATTTTCAGAAGTTGACAGGGCTTTCAAGTAGGACACCAATTTGTTGATTTGGTTTGATAAACCTTCTTTTGACTCGTTTGTTGCAGTGAAGTCATGCACCTGTACACCTAGATGAATGAGTGTCTCAATGCTATCTTGTAACACATCTTGCACCCTCTGCAAATTCAGGTCTGATGTCAAACGCGCCTCTGTTGTCATTTGGTATTCGCTAATGCTTATTATGGACCTGATGAAGAAAGTTCCACATCAAGAAAGGAAATTTTAAATGTTTTCATTACCTTACACCACGACCGTTTCGAAAGTCACAATCACATGATCTATTTTTTATGCAATTACGTAATTGGGATGTTTTAAGAATCACGCTGTATCATGTGACTTTAGATAACGTGCTTCAAATTACGCCACACTTATTCTTTAATGCTTGGCCTTACTTGTATCAAGTGAAGTTCGAAATGGTTGATCGGGGTTTCTGATTATTAATCTCTTTTTCATTAACGTTTGATTTGTTTAAAAATTTAAATAAGTTTATTTTGGTTAGCTTTGGCTTCTGAGGTGTTGCTTGTACAGAATTTTGTAAAACAGCTACTATACTGATAAATAACTAAAGTGAAAAGTCCACTATATATAAATCAAAATGCCACACAATCCGTTGAATGTTGATGAACAGTTGATTGAGCACTGGAATAAGTCTTTGAAGGGGCTAGATGCCAAAACTATAATTCAGTGGTCTATCAAGACTTTCCCAGGGTTGTTTCAAACCACAGCATTTGGTTTAACGGGATTGTGTATAATTGACATAATCAGCAAGTTAAACGAGAATTCTGAAGAGGAAGAAACCGAGGAAGATGTTGAACTGGTGTTCGTTGATACACTTTATCACTTTCCACAGACCTTAGATCTTACGGAAAAGATCAAGAACAAGTACAATTTCAAACTTCACATCTACAAGCCAAAAGGATGTGAAACAGAAGCAGATTTCCAGAAATTGTACGGAGATCAGCTTTGGGAAACTGATGAACTGAAGTATGATTATCTGGTCAAGGTTGAGCCTTTGAAAAGAGCGTATGAAGAACTTGATATTAAAGTTGTTTTTACAGGTAGAAGAAGGTCTCAGGGTGATCTCAGAAACGATCTTCAAATAGTTGAAATTGACGAAACATTGAATGTTATCAAAATCAACCCACTTCTGGCGTGGAACTTTGCGGATGTTAAGAAATACATTGAGGATAACCAGGTGCCATACAACGAGCTGCTCGACATTGGTTACAAGTCCATTGGCGACTGGCATTCTACAGTGCCTGTTAACGAAGGCGAAGACGAGCGCAGTGGGAGATGGAAGGGAAAGAGCAAGAGTGAGTGTGGTATTCATGCTACTTCTAAATATGCTAAATTTATGATCAATACTAAGCCAAAAAGTCCGTTTTTTTAGTAAACTATAAACACCAATATACATTAATATAATCTATATACTTAAAGTATAATTAACTAATAATAGAAACTATACACAAAAGCTCTTGTAACCTGTTGATATATTCTCCACGCTGTATAGTTTGATCACCAATAAACATATTTGAAGATAACATATATTTTTATCGTCGAGAAACGTTCATGTGGAACAGGCTTTAGGAGGAGATGTAGTGTTAGATGAACTGAAGTTCTGGCACTAAGGAAACTTGGAGCAGTTTTAGATATGTACTTTGTGAAGTAAGCCATAGACATCCTAAAATGACAGCGCCCATCAGTAGTAGTACATTCTTTCTGCTATCGATACTTGCTAATATTGCATGATCAATGAAAAAAGCGCTTTTACTATATTAAATCAATATTTTAGGTGAAGTTTCTGGAAAGAAGAGAAACTTTATGATAAAGAAAACATGATCCTCTGTTCACATAAAGCGTAATGCAATTACTAATAGCGCTGCATTGAATATTCCAAGTTTTGCACTTGGATCAATTGAAGAGAAGCAAGGCAAAAAGGTGTCTTGTTTAAACCTGGCGAAGTTTTTTCAAAAATCAACATACTTGAGTAAAGGCATCGTATAAAGGACCGTGGTTCTTGAATATGTTGTCGATAACATTTGCATGGTAGCTTATATAATGCAAAGTTTCAGTATAGTAAGGTATGAAATAGAAAACTTTTTTTGACTGATTGTAAGCTATATAAATGTCATCTATGATGCTAACTGAGATATTAGTAATGAAACACTCTTTCCATCATGATATGGTAAAGCTCAGGCAAGAAGTAAGATATATGAGTGAAAAAAAAAAAATCTTTTGTAATCGCTATTACTTCAGCTACTATTTTTCAAAGATATCTAAGGTAGCGCATACTTACCTCGTCACTTTCATGGTCTATTCTACTAGTGGGCTTTAGTACTGTGGAAATTCTCGGTAGATTGAAATTGGTACAAATTGCTGAGCGTGCGCGAAAGGGCGTGAAAAACAAAAAAGACAAGCTTCCCTTTTTTAGACACCAATATTCTAGTTATCGAAAATTTCTGATCTCTCTCTAATTTCTCTCCCCCCCTTCGCCCCCTTTTTTATATCCCTCTTTTGTTTTGTTTGCTATACAGAAAATCAATAGATTGATCAAATATTGAAATTTGAGTAACAATATCAGCAATTTTAGTATTGAAATTTGTAATTGATAGACAAATAAGTGTTGTGTTTGATTTAGGTAGTACAAGGAAACATATAAATACAAAATGCCAGAAGGAATTGCAGATATTAGAAAAAAACTAGTCATTGTCGGTGATGGTGCTTGTGGTAAGACATGTCTTTTGATCGTGTTCTCAAAGGGAGCGTTCCCAGACCTTTATGTCCCTACTGTCTTCGAAAATTACGTTGCGGATGTCGAAGTTGACGGTAGAAGAGTGGAATTAGCTTTATGGGATACTGCTGGCCAAGAAGATTACGATAGATTGAGACCACTTTCCTATCCAGACTCCAATGTGATCCTCATCTGTTTCTCTGTGGACTCACCAGATACGTTGGAGAACGTTCAGGAAAAATGGATCTCGGAAGTGATGCATTTTTGCCAGGGCGTACCAATCATCCTTGTGGGGTGTAAGATTGATTTGAGAAACGACCAGAGAACTCTTGAAGCATTGTCGCAGTCAGGTCAACAACCCGTTTCTACTTCCGAAGGTCAAGCCGTTGCTGAAAAGATCAAGGCCATTAACTATCTTGAATGTTCAGCCAAACTCAACCAAGGTGTCAGAGAAGTTTTTGAAGCCGCCACAAGAGCTGCGCTGGAAACAAAGGAGAAGGAAAAGAAGAAGAAGAAGAAGTGTGTCATTTTTTAGCTTTCTTTCCTCTTATAATATATTAGTACCATGAATTGTTTCGTGAAACACGTCATTTCTTGATTATGTCATGTTTTGGCACACGTGAATTGTGCCATGATTAGTGCCTTAAATTATATCATATATTAGATTAGTTACTATTCATAAAATTTATTAACTAAATGAATTGGAGTTTATTAAATTAAAAATTCGATATTATGCAATGATTTGATATTGTTGTTATTTAAATGAACTTTTACAAAAACTTTAGGATTTTTGTATATATTAACTTACCTCGCAACCCCTTTGTCTTTTGTGATCATATTAACTAAATACTAGAGCTGAACGGTATATTTATAGACATGATATAATTTTTGATTAGCTAATACACGCAATATCAGTTTTAGAGAGAATAGGGCTCGAAAAACTGTCGCGCTTTTTGCAATTTTTTTTGTACCCTGATTTAAAAATTTCGCCATCAACATGGAGCTACCTGAAAAAATCTATGATGTTTTACAGCAATTAATAAACTAATAGCTGAATAATTGTTTTATTGAGAGGGTTCAAGAGTGAATAACACTGTAGTTTGAATTCATTAACATTATTAGAGAATTATAAACAAAGTATAAGCAATAAAAAATGTCAGGACCTATTGATGAAGCACCAACACCACAAAATACACCAGCAAATGCACAGTCTTATATGCACAAAGCACAGAATGCATCAATTCCATCTACCATCGCAGAGTTAGTTGAGAATCCATCAGAGTTGATGTCCAATCCGCTCTTGCAATCAATGATTCAGGACAAGTTACAAACTTTAATCGGAGAAGATAGTGGGTACATCTCTAACTTGCCAATCAATCTTAAAAACAGGATCTACGCATTGAAAGCGTTGCAGCAAGACCAGTTCAAACTGGAAGCAGAGTTTCAAATGAAGTTGCTTGAGTTGGAGAGATCGTTTGCGGATAAGTTTGGCGTTGTAAACAATAAGAGAAGACAACTTGTTGTTGGGGAAGCTGAAGCTTCAAAGGATGCGATTGCTCTTGGCAAAGAACTTTTAGAAGAAGAAGATGAAGAAGAAGATGAAGAAAACGATAACGATTCAAATGGAATCAAGGGTATCCCTGGATTTTGGTTAACAGCATTGCAAAACGTCCCATTAATCAACAATATGATTACCGACAGAGACTTCGATGTTTTAGATACCTTGGTTGATGTTCGTTTGCAGTATCTTGAAACTCCAGGCTATAAACTCATTTTTGAATTTGAAAAAAACGACTTTTTCAAAAACAAAGTGTTGGAAAAGACATATTACTATCAGAAAGAGCTTGGATACACCGGTGAATTTGTGTATGATCATTCTGAAGGATGTGAAATTGATTGGAAATCAAACGATGTTAACGTCACCATTGAAATTGAACAAAGAAAGCAAAGAAATAAGCATACCAAACAAGTGAGAATCATCGAGAAGACCACTCATGTGGAGTCTTTCTTCAATTTTTTCAAACCACCTCAATTACCGGAGAAGAAATCTGAACAAGAAGAAAAAGGTGAGGATGAAGAGGAAGAAGATGCCGATGATATTGATGATGAGTTGGCTCAAAGTTTACAAATGGACTATCTTCTAGGTGAATTGATTAAGGATAAATTGATTCCAAGAGCAATTGATTGTTTCACTGGTGAAGCTACCAACAATGGTTTGTTTGATATGGAAGAAGAAGTTGATGAAGAAGAGTTCGAGGGTGAGTTCGACGAAGCCGATGAAGACGACGAAGAAGATGAAGATGACGATGACGAAGAAGAAGAAGGCGAAGAAGAAGGCGATGATATTGAACACAAACCCCACCAACAACAAGAATGTAAACAACAATAATTTTAAATAATATTATCTGTTTTTAAATATAATTCTTTCTTTTCTTCCTTTTAACACTTGACCAGTTATACTATTACTTCAGTTAATAATGTAAATTATTTTTAACTGATTTAAATATAAAAATGCCATGAGCTCTCATGATGAAAATTTATAAACGAAGAAAGTTTGCTAGTGGAAACAAAGAGTACCAATAGATCATTATTCATCGCATAATGGCAAGAGGTAATCAACGTGAACTAGCAAGAAAGAAAAACCAGAAGAAACAAGAAGAGGCTAAGAAGGGTAAAAAGAGCGACTACGCCAAGAGATCTCAAAACGACGCTGATATTCTAAGAGAAAAGCAAAAATTAGCAGATGAACGTAAGGAAGCCGAAAAACTAGCTGCATTACAAAAGAAGTGAATTACAATAGAAGTAACGATAATGATAATGATACTGTATGGTATATTTAAATTTCTCTTTGTTTGAAACAAATACACATATTTAGATGGTACATTGTATATGATATACTCAACTACAGTAAAAGAAATAGATCTACTCATTGTAGTTGATATTTGCCTATTATTTATAAGTTCAAGTATTTATGTATACACCTTTATATATGTATATAAAAATAAAGTTGAAAAAAAGCATAATACAATTTATGAGTTTAAGCACCTTCTAAGGTGATACCTTCCTGCTGTTGTTTAGTTTCAGCGTTGGCAGTCTTCTCAACATCGTAGAAGAAGTCAAAGTAACTTTTTGGGAAATGGTGTAGTCTAATGTAACCATCTTCACCACCACTAGCATAAGAGGAACCGTTTGGATGGACTGCAATACAGTTAATTGGACCGAAATGTCCCTTGACTCTACCAATCATATCTTCAAAAATCTTGTGGAAAATCATGGCATCGAATTTACCTTCGGCTAATGAGGTTGTTGTGACTTCTCTGGCATCTTGACCACCACCCATGATAACAAAATCCTTAACTGGAGTAATTGCAGCAGAGTTAATTGGGGTTTCAGAAGAGTATGTTTTGATGGTTTTCAGGTCCTCGATAGTTAAAATACATGCAGTTTTGTCTCTTGAACAACAGACAAAGTAGTCTTTTGATTTGGAAAATTGAACGTCTGTGACAGATGCTTCGAAAGGTTTCACAGTCTTTAAAAGATTACCGGTCTTAGCATCATATTTAGAAATTTCACCATTGGCATGACCAGTTATGATGTAAATACCACCGTATGACCAAGCAGCAGAAACAAATCTTTTTGAGACATCGTCCTCATTAGAGATTTTCAAAGTAGGTGTCAAACTTTGTTCATTTTGTTCGCCATTGATTTCAAAGATATGAAGGGTACCGATTTGACCCATATTGTGATCTGACAAAAACATTAACTTGGTATTGTCTGGACTGAACTCACATAACTTTACTGGTGCATTAAAATCCCAATTGAAAATCTCTTCGCCAGTTTCTGCAAGCCAAAGTTTACCTTTAAAATCAGCACCTGCGGTGGCAATCCTCTTGGTGTTATAGTCAACATCAACGGACCAAACAGAACCGTGGTGACCTTCGAATGTACCGATTCTTTCACCGTTTGCTGAATACCAAAGTGAAACGTGGTGATCCTTTGCTGATGAGAAAAGCAAATCTCCCTCCCTATTAAACTTGAGTTGTGTTAAAGGACGTTCGTGACCTTTCAACATCAATGGTCTCATCATACTGTTGTTGTTGTTGTTGCTGCTTGACATGCTACACACAATAAACCAATGTTTCTATTCAATTGAACTATAGTCAAAACGACTTGAAAAAATTTTCCTCATTTTTCAGCTCTGTGATTTTTTTGTAATCTCTTGACAATCACAATAATAATAAAAGAAAAGACAAAGATTAGTCGTAATTACGTTTAGGGGAGTACAATGGACTATTCAGACTTTCAAAAACAACAAGAGCAACAACCTGGTGGGGAGCAAAGTGGTAGTCAGGGTCCATGGTTGGGACAAAACACGTATGCAAACGCGTTAAATGCCAATCAGCTATCATCAGTGAAAGTAGAAAGCAATCTCAAACAACAGCAGCAACAACAGAATAATGCAGTTTCTGGTAGTAGTAAAAACAATGTTGAGAAGTTTTTGACTTTAGTGGGTAATTACATGCATAAGATTGGGAAAGAATTCAACCCTAGACCAATTGTCGGTAATGTCACCATCAATTTGTTTGCAGTTTACTACTTGGTGTCATATATGGGAGGTTTAGAAAAAGTACTAGCCGAAAACAAATTGCAATCAATTGCTCAAAGGGTGGGTATTAACAACAAGCAGCACTTGAACGACTTCATTCACATGTACTACGCTTATCTCTATCCGTTTGAGCAGTACGCTAAATCTCAAGAAGGTGTGAGAGATTTCCAACAGAGGATGTCAGCAACATCACCAGCACAGCAACAACATCAGACATCACAGCAGCATCAGAAACTCCAACAGCAACAGCAACTTCATCAACAAAGAGAAACACCGATACCGAGTCCAATGCAGTCAAACACACCTCAAATGGTCCCAATACAAAATGTCCCAATGCGAACGCACTCAAATCCATCTAACAAGCCATCAATCAATTCTTCAGTCCTTGATGTCAATAAGCCAATTCAGTTAGACATTTCTCATAATCTGGTTTTAGATGAAAATGAATTAAAACAATCAAAAGTTCCACATAATATTAAAGTATATCAACCTTTAAAGTTTTATCAAGATAGAACAAATGGGTTAGACTTACAGCAATTAGATCAACTTGGTGAGAAGTTAGATGACTTGAAACCTGTATTTCTTTACTTTCCTGAGCTCGGAAAAATAGACTTGAAGGCACTTTCACTAGCTTTAGAATCTGGAATTGACGCCGAGATTAACAATGCTCTAAATATTCTGTTGATTGTTACAACAGATCAATCGACTGTTTTAGATTTGAATTTAGCTCCTCAATTGTTGGATTCTTTATCCAAGCTAGGCTCACAGTTGGTTAATAGACTATTGTGTGATGATCTTGACAGATCGATTCCTCAAAACCAATTGAATGAGTCACTATTATCAAATTTGAATAAGACAGATACCACTTCTTTAAGTTTGATTGATGAGGTTTTTGATAAATATACCAGAAATCAACCAAAAAGTGATGACCAAACAATTTTTGTGGATTCATTCTCCTCTCGAATTGTGGATAAAGATGGTAACATCGTAGATAATACTTCAAATTTTGAAAATTTTGATACAGACAATGAATTATATCAACTTGAGACTAATCAAAGTTCTCATAAACCAACTTATAAGCATTATAACCTGAATTCTTTATTATCAAGAATAAATGAGAAATCTTTGAACAACTTTAAACTTACACCATATATTGAGTTACTTCATAAATGTAAAGAGCAAGCAGATAAACTAGTTATTGATATTGATGATACTAGATATTTACCAATTAATGACGATATTATCAAGCCAAACTATGACATCCATTCTAAATGTTACACTTCTAAAAGAATAATGATGATGGAAGAGTTGACGACCTTATCCTTGATTATTAGAAACTTATCATTTATTGGTACGAATAATGTTGTTATGGGAACGTCTAGTATTTTTATGGATTTCATTAGTTCTGAAATTATAGTAGGCTTGATTTATGATGGTGAACAATTTGGTTTATTCGAAAGAAAAAGGTTGATGTTGTTGAAGGACTCTTTAATTGTTTTAACAAACACCGCGCATATTATTGAGTTCAAAAGTGAATTGAACATGTGGATTTTGCTTTGTTTGGTGTTCATATTTGGGCCTAATATCTCTGGTGGCAACCCAAAATTGAATTTAATTACTTCTAATTCTGACCCAAAACTGAATAAGTATTATGGTCATGCAATTGATATTCTCATGAAGTCAATCTGTTCTTCTCAAAATAATCTAAACTTTTTGAAATCAATTTTATTAGGGAACAGCGACGATACCTTTGTCACAAAAATGATTAACTCAATATATAAAAGTGAAGATGTTGCATTTAAAAATAGGCAATTATGGAAGGATGTTTTTTCGTTACTCATATCAGCTTTACCGTTGAGTTCAATTCATCAAAGTATAGCACCGTTTAATGAGAAACCACATGTCATTTTGGAATCATTGTTGGGATGCTTATCACTGGTTGATATACTGATTCAAGATAATAACGAAAAAAAATCATTGATTGAAAACAGAGAATCTGCATCAATAACTGATGGTTCTGAATTGAATATCGAAATGACTTACAACTCAGCTTTGGATGTTCTTTTATCGGTAGAAAACCTTGGTATGATTTTGAATCATCTATGCTTTATGTATGCTTGCATTTTTGTTAATGCTCCAAATAATGAAAAAAGAAACGAACATGTTCATATCTCTGCTAGATCTATTGAATTGGTAAATAAACTAATTTTATGCTCTCTTAATCATGCAGAAATTACAATGTCAATCTGTAATTCTAGTTCAGTGAAAAAAGAAATTAAACACAAGCTGGTCAAGCTATCTAAAGTTAACAGGTTGTTTGGTTCTACGGATCATATGTTAGGAATGTTAATGACTTTAGAAATACCACAAACGATTGTTCTACAGGTTATTGAAACTATTCAGCTAATGCATAAATTGAATAAGGTAATCAAATGAATTTTACATATTTGTTTAATTATACATCAGCTTTTTTATATTAATGTTGTGCTAAAAAACTTGACCACCAACTTAGCCTTTTCGATACCTATCAAAATCGTCAATTCTTGTTCGCTCATCTTTGAGAGTTCAACTATGTTCTGAACATTGGAAATAATCTTGAAGTAATTTGTATCATCAATGCCTGGTATCGTTTTTAGCATGTTGATCGCATCTTCATTTTGAATACTTTTACCTGAAAACTCCAATGTTCCTGCATTAACTGCATACTCTAAATCTGGCTCCTCACATTTTTGTTTTATTTCTTTAATTACCTTGGCAGATTGCAGAGGTGATGATGCCCAAAGAATGGTTAATTTTGGAAATTCTTTAATTAATACCATTAACTCTCTTTGCAGTTTTTCTGCTTGCGAATCAACACCATTCATTTTATTAGGATTAGCTGCACCTCCAGATAAAGTTTTCCGTTCCAGTAAAAAACCCACCTGAATTTGCTCGAAACTAAAAGAGCTTTTGTCGTCAAATTCTATCAATAAAATAGGATTCTTGTAATATTGAAACATTCTTGTACATTGTTCAAATAGTCTACCTTTTTCCAATGAAGATTTCAAATCCGGGATCGATTTTCTTTCAATGCATATTTCATCAGATATAATGTAATCACCAACGGTCAATTGAACTGGTACAATATCAAGTCCATGTAAGTAACATATAAAAGGCAAATGTGCTCGAAGCTCTCTACTATCAACAATAACTTTTGTTTTCTCCATGTTTGGCAAACGAGAGGTATTAATACTTCCACCTCCCATTCTAGTGTTAAGAGTTGTCTTTTCAACTTTGTACTTGGCTAGCTCATCTTCTGGCTCAAAAAAATATTTTGGCATATTTGCTTTCTCTTTGATTAGTTTAATAATGGAATCTCTTTCATATTTAACATCATTCATATAAATTTGTTCTTCAGCGGATGCGGCATAACACATAAAATAACATTTTGATAATTTAATTGAGGATTGATACATTTCAACCATCCTAATAAAAGTCAAATCTGGTTGAAACAGTATAATATAAGATGGTAATATTTCTTCAAGCTTCAAATCTTGGAAGGTTCCAACTAAAATCTCATCTGTTCTATCAATAACTTTATAATCAGAGACGGCTTGAGGATCAATTAACAGAAAATCATTTTCATCATCATCGCTATGCCCATTAAGTTCTAAGTTGTCTAAATGGTCTCCATCTGAAGCTATTGGGTTCATGTCTTCATCTAACTCAATATCATCATTCGCTTTTTTATTCAACAAACGATCGTGCAAAGCTATAACAGCACCACCTCGTGCTCTTCTCCTTATCGAGGTATGTTTCCCTCTACCCGTGAAAGTTCTAGAAACAAACAACTCATCTTGAGTTTCACTTGAATTTCTCTCTTGCTTTTCGACATTGATTGCTATACCTTGTTGAATGTCTCGTTGTTTTCTATGTTCACCCATAGTGTGCATAACCGAATGCATATATGACTTACAATTAAATCCAAAAACATTACCATCTTTATCTTTTACCTCCTTCATAGACCGTACAATTCTCTGTATTTGCTGGACCATATAATAGTCCTTACATGCGATAACAGTCGGCCCATCGTTTAAACAGTTTGTTTTTCTATCGTCTGCTATCTCAAGAAGTATAAAACCTAGTTGTTCCCATTTTGGTGATTGTTCAAACACTTCGATTACATGACCATTTTCTTTTGACCGAACCCTTGACTGAGAGCATGATATGACAGTGCCAAAATCATCTGTCATTTTCCAAAAAGATTTATCAAAAGGATTGTTTCGAACACCTTTAAAATAGTCTTGAATTCTTTGATTAAAATTAATTGAGTCTTCTCTATAGAGTGATCGAAGGATATCTAATACAAAACTAATTTCGTCAATTAATTTTTTAGCTGATTCTGAAATTCTGTGCCATTGTGGAAGTAGTGCCGCCCTTATGCCTCTGACAAAATTTCTGTCAAGAGAATGTTCCATATCCCAATGCTCTTCTGAGTATTTGGTAACATTCCGCTTCAATTCGCCAAGCAGCTGTTCAATACTTGACATTAAAGCATTTTGAATTTTCTCCATAGATTTGGACATTTGGATTCTCATTTCAATGACTATGTTAGACTTTGCCTTCTCTGCACTATTTGGCTGTTGTTTAATAAGTGCATTGGAGCTTCTTTTTATTGATGTCTTGACATCCCTATGAAATCTTGGCCATATGAAGGTCCTTTCTAACAATGAAAACCTTAAGTTATCTCTTAACGGCTGGGAGCCTTTTGATAATCGTTCAGGATCATCTATGATGGACTTGAGAAATCCCCATTTGTTGAACTTCCTGTATAATTGGATAATAAAACGTTCAGTTGAAAATTCAGTCACTAACTCGGCATGCAAAATTATGATTCCAGTGATCAAATTGGCATCAATGGCCATATTAAGTAAATCTGCAACAAACATTCTTTTAGATACTGAAATAATACCTCCCTCATAGTACATTCGACGTCTTTTATCAATTGTTCCTCCACCTGGATCTGAAAACAACTTGAAATTAGTGGGTTTGAAATTGTTCAATTCTAAAAGCTCCTCTTCCAAAAAACTATCTTCTTCCTTTGTTGCATTGATAACTATTATTAACCCCGTTTTGCCGCTTTTCATCATAGAAATACATTTTAAAACATGTAGTAAATTGGAAACAATACTCATCGTTCCAAGTCCACGTCCAAGTATTAAAAGCCCGTCATCTTTAACCATATCAGCTACAACTTGTTCCTGAAACCTTACCTTCACGCTCAACCTCACAGCACCACTCATTCCACGCTATTTGGTGTCTTGCAACTATTTGGTAAAGAGATCAAGTGCTGACGTAAGCAAACTCTTTAATTCAAGTCATATTCCTCTGAAGACGAAAAATTGAAATATCAGAAATGAGTATTTAGACTATATTTTCTTTTGATAAATTAGATTGGTGGTTAAGGAAGCAGCAATGTCACTTAAAATTACCGATAAAATTGCGGCCTTAGGGAAAGATGAACCGTACTTTTCTTTAGAGTTTTTCCCTCCTAAAACTGAGACTGGTACAAGAAACTTATATGCCCGTTTAGGACGTATGTCTTTACTAGGTCCATTGTTTGTCACTGTTACCTGGGGTGCAGGTGGTACCACTAGTGATAAGACGTTGGATTTGGCAATCACATGTCAGAGGGACCTTGGGTTGACTACCTGTATGCATTTAACATGTACAAATACCACTAAAGCAGTCATCGATGATGCTTTGAAAAAGGCTAAAGAAAACGGTATTAAAAATATATTGGCATTGAGAGGTGATCCAGCTAGAGACTCTAGTATCTCATATGGTGCCGGTGATTTTCGATATGCGGTCGATTTGGTCAAATACATTAGAGAACTGTATGGTGACTACTTTTGCATTGGTGTTGCGGGTTACCCAGAAGGTCATGCAGAGGGCTCGTTTGAAGAATTGACACAGGACCCAGTTAGAGATTTACAATTTTTGGTAGAAAAGGTGAAGGCGGGTGCCGATTTCATTATTACGCAATTATTCTTTGATGTTGATAAGTTTGTTGAGTTTGAAGAAATGGTAACTGCACAACCTGGCTTAGAACACATTCCTATAGTTCCAGGTCTTTTACCTATAAACGGATATGGCATATTTCAAAGAGCATCGAAGCTTTCACATGCAAGTATACCACCAGAACTTCTTGAAAAGTTTCCTGTGGAAATTCAAGCAGATGATGATAAAGTCAAATCTATTGGAGTGAATGTTATTTCTAACATTATTACTGACATCTATAATAAAACTGGACAAAAGATTAAAGGTATTCATCTGTACACTTTAAATTTGGAAAAATCCATTGCACAAATTATCAATACATCACCATTGTTATCGAAGGTTGTGGAAAAGAAACAAAAAGAACTTGATGAGCAAGATTCTTCATCAGACGAAGACATTGATGATTCAGTTACCAACTCAAAGCGTGCTGCATATGTTAACAGATTCAAACTTAACTCTAACCAAGTAGTTACTGATACAGAAACAGCTGAAAAGCCACATGCGTCAGATATGCTATATTCCCCTTCTTCGCAATTGAAAAAACTAATTTCCATTTCTGCAGGTCATGGGACTTTAGGTAAGGATGCCACTTGGGATGACTTTCCTAATGGTCGTTTTGGTGATTCTAGATCGCCTGCCTATGGTGAGATTGATGGTTATGGACCTTCATTGAAGGTCACTTCAACAAAGGCTTACGAAGTATGGGGTTATCCTAAAACAAAAAAAGATATTGCAAAGTTATTTGTTAATTACTTGACTAAAAAAATTGATTGCTTGCCATGGTCAGAACGTGGTTTGAATGCAGAAACTGCTCTTATACAAGAAGAGTTGATTGAGCTTAATGAAAAATTATACTTCACCATTGCGTCCCAGCCTGCTGTGAACTGTACATCTTCAAAGGACAAAATTCTTGGATGGGGTCCTCCTCATGGATATATTTATCAAAAGGCTTTTGTAGAAATGTTTGTTTCCAAATCTGAATGGGAAAAAATATTGTTGCCTAAGTTGAAAAAAAGCGGACCATTGGTTAGCTACTACGTTGGTGACTTTAAAGGTAATATTGTGTCTAACTTAGAATCAGGTGCATCAAACTGTGTTACTTGGGGTGTATTCCCAGACAGAGAAATCCTTCAAACAACCATAATTGAGGAAAATTCATTCAAAGCATGGACAGAGGAAGCATTTGAAATTTGGAGAGAGTGGATGTTCTTATACCCTAAGAACACAGATTCTGCAAAATTAATGAAGACGGTGCTAGATGATTACTATTTGGTTTCTATTGTTCATCATGACTATCCAAACGAAAATGCCCTTTGGGAAACATTATTAGAATGATTTGAAAGTGAGATTCTACGTTCCAATTTCTAATTTGTATCTTTCAAACATTCTTTTATGTAACTTGAAATTCATTTTAGCAATTTCACCTCCTAAAAATTCAACATTTTTATTAGTTAACATGAGTGTGTTTAAAACAATATCTGTACCCTCTTTAACAATCAACTTTGATCCTAGCTTTATTGGATACAAGTCATCATTTCTCCTCAAAAAATTTAGATCTTCAATTTCAAACGCAAAGCAAAGGTTTTTGAAAGAATCTTGTAGTACTAACTTATATAGCTTTTTTCCGGTAACATTAACCTCGGATTCGTTTTGTTCTGATTCTTGTTCAACATTAACCGAGTTGATGACTCCCCTTTTTGGCTGCCTACCTCTCTGCTTATCTACAAATCCATCATTTATATCCACTAATGAGCGAAGCTCATCAACATATGTTATTCCGCTTTTATAAACATTTTTAATATCGACAATTTGAAATAATATGGTAGAGTCTAATCGTGATTTTGGGTGATTTGGATCGGGACCTTGCAAATTATATGAAAAGGCCTTTATGCATGATGAATCAATCAAGGAACTAGTATTTGCACTACTAATAAGACTAGAACGAGTCTCTGATATGTCCTGAAGCAAGAACAAGGAACTAGACATTATTTTTTGCTCGATTCATAGTTCATATATATATGTTGAAAATTACAAAATTGAAAAATGAAGAAACGTAAACATAAGCTCATTGAAAAATACCTCAATAAAATATAAACAATTTGATTAAGAAGCAGAGACAACAGAAGTCCCATCTTGGAACCGCACTCTGAAAAGTCTATTAGCGTTGGTAAACATACCCTCTTTTAAGGAAACAACAATAAACTGGGAATTTTTAAACCTTGTTTTAATTAAATGACCAATACTTTGAGTATGAGATAAATCCAACGCAGCGTCAACCTCATCTAAAATGTACATAGGTGCAGGTCTGAACTGCAAAAGAGACATTATTAGAGCCAACGCAACAAGTGACCTTTGACCACCAGATAATTCAACTAGTGATTCTTTCCAAACATTACCCAATCTAACACGAACTTCTAACCCATCAAGTATACTACTCTCATTGACCTTGACCAATTTAGCAGAAGAGCCGCTCAATAATACATTGAAAATTTCTCCAAAATCAAGGGAAACCTTTTGGTACGTTGTTTCTAGTTCGTTTGTCAATTGTTGGTCTAGTTTGTTAATAGTATCCAGAATTTTTTGTTTATCCTTAGTGATTGTGTTGATTTTAGTTTTGAGTAAATTAGCTTGCGATTGTAAGTCATCAATCTGTGAAATAATGTCTTGCTTGGCACCTCTACTTTCCAATTGTCTTATCTTTGCGTCATAAGATTCAACCCTAGAAACGATCTCATTTATATTAGCATTCCTATTTTGTTCAAGAATGGCTTGACGCTGTTGGTCATTTTTGACTGTTTCAATACTTTCTTCAATTATTTTCCTATAACGCTTACATTGTGATTCTAACTGTTTTACTTTTTCTTGTGACTCTGATCTATTTTTAGTAGCATCTTCCAATGCTGTCTTCGTTTTATGTAAATGATTTTTCAATGCTTCAATTTCACTTCTTATTCCATCGTCTCTTTGTTTCTCTGTTTGAATTCTCTCTAATAAATCGTTTTGCTGAAATTGATTTGTTCTAATTTTGTCACATTCATTAGTGATTGATATTTCGAGCAAAGGAATTTCGGATTGCAAGTTGGTAATTGAAACTTTTATATTCTCTATTTCTGATTTAGAACTTTCCACTGTGACTTTGCTGGTATTAAATTTGGATCTTGTCTGTGAAAACTCTCTTTCACGAGAACTCAACTCCTTTTTTAATTCCTTTATCTCATGCGCAAGCTCTTTAATTTTACCAGCACCATTGTTATTAAACTCTGACATATCCTTCTCAATTTTTGAAAGTTCTACTCTTAACTCAGAGACTTTACCTGTATTCAAATCTATCTGCTTTTGCAAATTTTCGATTTCTCTCAAATTTTCCTGGAACTTGGACACATATATGGCACTTTGAGAACTAACAAGTTTCTTTTCCAAAGCTTCTATATGATATTTTCCTTTGTTTAGCATTTGCTGTAAACCTGCATTTTCACTATACGCTTGTTGTATTTTCTGTAACCTGGATTGTACATTGTTTAGTTTATTTTTTAGACGATCAACTTCGTTTTTGACATTTCGGTATTGCATAAACTTTTTTATCAAAGACATAGATTGCTTCCTTGATCCACCCGACAACCTTCCTTCAGGATCATAGTTGTCACCTTCTAGGGTTATTGATCCAGTACGAATACTCTTATCAAAAGTGACCATTTTTGCAGTGTTGGCATCTTCACAGATTAACTTATTACCAAAAAGGTATTCCATTGCCTTTCTAACATCATTTGTGTATTCTATCAAGTCTAGAGCCAATTCAACCTTTCCTGGAGCAAGCTTCTTCGCAGATTGAATGACTTCTGCTTTAACAACCTTTGAGGTAATTTTATTCAAAGGTACAATTGTAACTCTTTTCCTGAGCCCGCCTCTCTCCAACAAATCGGAACCTGTTCTATCATTGTCAACAACAATGTTGAATAATCGAAAACCAGCACAAACTTCCAATGCAGTGGCAACTCGTTCTTTGTCAGGACTTAGCTCAAATAGCTCACCACAAAAACCTCTAACAGCTTCATCGCTAAATCTTTCATGCGGCCTTTGATAGCTGAAATCAAACCTGTTATCTTGTCTCTTCAGGTTCAAAAACTCTTGATTTTTTTTGCTGAGTTGATCCAGTAATTGGCGTTCCTCGTTTTTGAGGTTATTATATTCTATTTCATCAAAACCGCTAGCACGAAGCTGTTCTTGAATCTTCACCATTTCTTTCTTTTTATCAGCTATAATATATCGCACTTCATCCAGTTCAGACTTACAATCTGATAATTTTTTCTCATCAAACTGTGTCTTTAAATGTTCCAGCTTCATTTCGTCCTGCTCAATATGAGCTTTCATATCTGAAGACTTTTTTGTTAAATTTCTTAATTGTGATTCATATCCCGAGTCTGAACCACCGTTAGCCGAGAAACCAGTTGACAACGTTGAATAAAGGTCTTCTTTCCGCTGAAGATTTTCTTGAAAAGTGGCAAGCTTTTGTTGTTCAGATTGAAGTTCATTTTCTACTATTTTCAGACTTTCAGAGTAAGAAGTGCTACTGTGATCTAATTCTCTAAGCTCTTCTTTTTTTTGACTTATTTGCTGTTTTAGTTCTTCCAAATTTTTCTCCATGAACTCTTTATTCGTTTTAAGTTTTGTAATCTCATTGGATAGTAGCTGGTCCTCGTGTTCCAAATCCTTAATGGCATTGGAGTCAATGTTAGTCTTCTGTTTTGTAATTTCTGATATTTGATCATTCAACGCAGAGATCTGGTTGTTGAAAGTTTCCACTAACTCAGAATACTTCTCATGAGAAGCTTTGGCACTCTCAAGTGGTTTATCAATCTTTGAAATGCTCGCTAACGCCTCTTGATACTCGTAAGCCTGAATGACACTAATGTCATTTTCCATTTGCAATTTAGTATTATTGTACTCTAAAATAATACCTTTCTGATTTTCGAGTTTCTTCATTTGAGGTTGAACCTGAGTCTCTAATGTGTTTACGCTGGCATCCAATTTCTTTTGCTTTTTATCCATTAGTTTTTTAGATTGCTCTCTTTGCATTTCATAGGATTTGGTACCGGATGCTTCTTCAATCAAGTTCAAAACTTGTTTTGGTTTCATATTTAACATTTTTGTAATTTGACCTTGCATGATCAAAAAATTGGGATTGTTAATATTCAACTGGACACTCTGTAACAACAAACTAACATCTTTTTGCGTTGATCTAGTTCCATTGATGGAGTATTTGCTAACGGGTTGACCTGCATTAATGGTGACCTGTCTTGAGATCATAATGGCATCTCTATCTAAAAATTGAACTGGAGATACACTTTTATCTGTATTATCAAATGTGATAGTAACACTAGCCTTGGTAATTCCTGCTTGACCCTTCTTGTATATTAAATCCAGCAAATTTTGAGCTCTCAAAGATGTTGTACTTGTAATACCCAACACAAAGCAAATTGCATCTAAGATGTTTGACTTACCCGAACCGTTGAGGCCTGTAATTGCATTAAACTGTGGATCCCATAAGGAAATGACGGTTCTAGTTGAATACGACTTGAATCCATCTATAATGAGTTCTTTAACCTTCATGTGTTACGACAACAATAAATCAAAGTATAAAGATTTGATATAAACATTTGTAGAGACGCGTCTGTTAAATCGTTGCTTCATGTAAAACCTGAGAAAGCTAAAACGGTCAGATAATGCCGTTTAAAGTGGAGTTGCAGTTACAGGCCAAGGATTCCAGACTGCTTTGGACAAGAACCATTCATAGCTACTTGAATGTTTCAGATACCTTCAAAATTACGTTTAGAGGAGGCGGATCAGAACATGATGCCAGATCAGAAGTTATGTTTTCAGTAATTAACAAATCAAGGACCACACTAATGACGACCCGGTTTGCAGATGTCTTTTTCAAGAAATTCAGAATTGAAGGTGAGCTTTCTATGAATAAGGCGGTCAATGATGATGAAAACAATGCCAAGGCATTTTCTATATGGGTCAGCACAAAGGAAATGGATGTTGTTTTCAAAGATTGTGCTGAAGAGTCTGAATCATGGAATATCATTTTGATTTGTGGAGATGAGGTCATTCAACAAGTTTATTCTAATAAGCTTTTTATTGAATTGACAACGAAATCAGAAATCACCAAAAAGTACTCAGTGAACTATCAACAAGGATATCCCAGCTTTGATTCCGAATTTAGACACTTGTATTACAACACGTTAAAAAAGCAAAACCAAAATGCGAATACCGGTGACATGCCAAAAGTTCATCGATTGGCTATCAATCCGATGATTTTGAAGAACTTTCTTGGAATGTTTCCAAATTCCTTAGAAGATTTCAAGATACAAGTATTCCCAAATCAGGAGACTGTTCATTTGCTGGGATTTAACAGACATGATTTGGTATCGACTACAAGTGCCAGTCACAGAGAAAGACCGATGAATTTGAAAATTGTAATTAAGTTGGATGACATAATTTACAACAACGTTCAACGTAATGAGATACAGGCGAACGACTTTTCGTTTGCAGTAAACTTTAAATTACGAAATTTCAAGTCATTTGTGCAGCTTATATCGGCAAACTTGCACAATTTTGTCAACGCAGGGGGGTTTGGCGAAGAGCAAGATGTAAAAAGGTATGGATTCAACACACCTAACAAGCAAGTGATAGACATTACTTTTACCAATCCAGGAGATCCCGTAGTGTTTGAGAGGTGCTACTTTCTAGACAGGGAAAACGAGATGACTGAATGTTGTCGGCTGAACTTAGTTGAAGTTACAGACAGTGAAGGACCCAAAATGGCACTACGTGTACAGAGAGAGGTGAGTAGCATCGATGTTATGACTTCGAATCAGAGCAATGATGAGGAACCGTTGAAACGAGCAGTACCTCGTATTTCAACTTCAGTCACAAATTTTGGCGATGACCACCATGATGAGCCATTGTTCGTACCGAGTCAAAGCGAGCCGGTGACACAGGATACTGTGGTGGGGACCATTGAGTCGGCAACCATGGATGTTACAGCTACTGCACCAAACAAAGGCATCAAGCGGAGATTACTAGCCATGGAAGACAATAGAGAAGAGAAAGAGGAGAAGTTAAAGGAAGAAGAGTATCTTGGACCCACACAGACGACAGACAGTGTGTTTCGAATATTCGAATAGGAATCTTAAAGTTGTGTTGACTATAGTGATTTATAAAGATATAGAAAATAGGGATTACAAAAGAACTAATTGGAAGTGACTGGTTTGGTCTTTTCCTCTTTACCACCAAGATAGTTAAAATTAATATACCTAGCAGCTTGCCCCAATTGAGCGGTTTCGTTGATGATATGGCAGCCCAAAAGGAGGTAATTCTTTGGAGTCACAGCCATTGAGTATCTCATAAAGATTGCACTGTAAAGGATAAGAGCAGTGGTCATAGGACCTGAGATGTTGTCAGCAGGTTTGTTTCTCAAATCCAAGACAGCGGCAACGGGGATCCCAAAATTGGAAACTGGACCCCAGAAATGGGTCGTAAATATATACTTGATCGTTTCCTTGCTGAAGAACCTAGCAATAAGAGAATTAGATGCCACCTGAGTTGCTTTGGACGACATCTTTGATTTTACCAAGCGGAGAGACGATGACGTGAAAAGTTTGGTATTGGCCGAAGATGGAAAAAATTTGAAGGATCAACTTCATGATGTATGATTGATAATACATTGATAAAGGCAGTGAATATAAAGTTATGTCGTTTATGAGCGGTTCGGACTGTTCAGGGGCAGCTAACCCGCTCCTGAAGTTGAATAGCCATGCGCAGATGGACACGTCGATACAAGAGGGCATTCGAAATAGCCAGTTGAACCAACACGTACAACAAGGATCGTCCCGGCAAACGGTAATGAATGCTGGTGATAAGGCACAACTGGATGCATTCATGTCTAACAGAATGGCAGGCGACAATTTCAACTTCAATCCGATGGCCAGAGAATTGGAGCATATGAACAGGGCACCACAAATGAGTATGCATAGCGACATGAATAACTGGTCGTCTGAGTTTCTACACTCAAACAGCTCTCTCAACACTACAAAACATGGCATGCCTCTGTCTCAGACAAGGCTTCTGCAACAAAATCAACAACAGGCACAAAATTCAGCGTTCTTGAACGCAAATCAATTCCAAAGGCAGCCTCAGTCAGCCAATATAATGATGAGTCCTTCACTGATGCCAGCCACAAATAACCACATGATGCATATGTTACACTCCAGGCAAACTCAGCCCCAGCTGCAGCCACAAGTATACCAACAAAAGGATGTTGCGGAGCAATCGCAAAATTGGGAAGATCAGTTCCAGGCTATTGAAACTAACATTGAATCAGCCTCGCAGACTGAAATCGACGAAGCCACTGACGCTCTGGACGAAATGAATGCTGCTTTCGAAACTTCAGAAGATTACCTGAAGCTTTTTTCGGAGCGTCCACACGATCAGTACTCTTTTGATCAAAATAATCAGTTTTTAAAAAACCCTAACGCTTACGAAATTGGCTGTAAGTTAATGGAAGGCGGTGCCAAGTTAAGCGAAGCCGCTTTGGCATTTGAGGCAGCTGTCAAAGACAATCCGGAACACACAGATGCCTGGTTGAAGTTGGGCTTATGCCAAATTCAAAACGAAAAGGAACTTCAGGGAATTACCGCACTCGAAAACTGCTTACAGGGTGATCCAACCAATTTAACTGCGTTAATGAACTTGGCGATCTCATATATTAATGAGGGTTATGACACAGCTGCTTTCAAGTCCTTTGAACGATGGATTGAAACCAAATATCCTGATGTTGTCGCTAGAGCTCGAAGTGAAAGTAATGAACCAACATCTGACGATAGGTATTCACTGAATAAGAGAATTACTAACCTCTTTATAAAAGCGGCACAGCTTTCCCCGAGTGGTGTCAACATTGATGCTGATGTTCAGACAGGGTTAGGTGTCCTTTTTTATTCCATGGAAGAATTTGATAAAACTCTAGATTGTTTCCAAGCTGCTATTAGATGCAATCCAAATGATGCATTATCTTGGAACAGGTTAGGGGCTTCTTATGCAAATTCAAATAGGCCAGAACAAGCGATTGAGTCTTACACTAAAGCCCTACAACTCAATCCAAACTTTGTTCGTGCTAGGTACAACCTAGGTGTTTCGTTTATTAATATGGGTATGTACAGAGATGCAGTCGATCATTTACTCACAGGTTTGAGCATGCACGAGGTTGAAAGCCCAAACGTTGATGGCGCCTTTGTTAGTGACACAGATCAGTCCGGTAGTTTAATCGAAACACTGAAACGTGCTTTTTTGGCAATGGATAGAAGAGATTTAATTGATAAAGTAAAGCCAGGCATGAACACTACTCAATTTAGACAGCAATATGGATTTTAGTTTTTTTTGGTTGCTAAATTCATAAAATATGAGCAGTATTTATATAATTGCGTTTTATCAACGACCTCCACACAGTAATATCACAATTAAAGAAAAAACTCAACTTGACTAAATTTTTTTATTTAGTTAATCTGTTGAAAATCTTGGTGTAAAACCAACATGGATTTCGATCCCCTATCATTCTTTGACGCCAATCAAAATAGAAAAGATAATGTACAAAACAATGTCTACAAACAAGTTCTTGAACAAAAATCATTAAAAGTTAGTTCAGAAGTAGATGAATTGTCAGAGATTCTTTTACAACCGTTAGACTTACCCATTCCATCAAACAATCCACCGTTCGATGTGTTGAAAACTATTTTAGTTTTATTAATGCCAGGAAGTGTTACTAATTTTTCACAAGACAGCAATCGTGTCTTTGACGATGACCTTGTAGATGAAAATCAAATTGACACCTTATGTAAATACATGAATCATGAAAGGAACTCTATTTTAACGATACCACAGATGACTTTATCGCACTCTCAACAACTGACTACATATTTGACGAGGCTAATTGCGTATCCTTTTCCTACATACTCAGAAGATCAAATAGATGAAATTTACGATAAGGCATCAAAAATCATGACATCTTATTCAGCACCTGCTCTGAAAGGAAATACTAACAGAAAAATAGAAATAGATGGTGTAAAAGTTAATTTGTATGAGCCTGCAATTACCGCTGATAGAATTGGCAATGTTACTTGGGGTGCAGCAGGTGAACTTGCCAAGAAGATCGTAAAAGATAACCAAAATGATGATTTGAATTGGCTCAAAATTAATAATGATCAATGTATTCTGGAGTTAGGAGCAGGAACAGGTTTAGTAACAATACTTTTAGCAAAGTTTGGATTTAGGGTTATTAGCACAGATTTACCTGAGATCATCAACAATTTAGCTCAGAACATTAAGCTCAATAGTGTAAAGTATTCCTTCAGTGTACCTGATGACTATAGTTCAAATGAATTGCCAAAAACTACCATTACAAGTAAAGAAAACGTATTAGTTACTCCATTAGACTGGTCGAATCCTGCTCCTTTTGCTGAAAATGAGGACGTTTTGAAATATTGCTCAAATGGAAAGTTTGAAAGATTGCTGTTTGCTGATCCAGTATATTCCCCTGAACATCCAGCCTGGGTTCAGCTAGCTGTGAAGTCAGTTTTGTCTTCTAAGGAAACCTCGCCTAGGGTCATTTTTATGCTTGGAATAAGAGACAGATTCCAAGATGTTCGCGATGATCTTTGGGATAAAATGAGAGAGCTTGGATTGATAGAGACAACTGATGAAATTTTACATGGCGTAGACGATTATGGTTTGTTATCATATCAATTCAAGATCTTTGAATATGCATGACCTCTCTACAAACGTCAAAGAGAAGTAAAGAAAAAGAGTATGTACAATTTAGGAGTATTCATTGTGTGACATTATATAAGTTAATGATATAGAAGTATAAGAAATATCCAAAATTTTATAAGGATTCATGAATAAGCAAAAAGTGGTATATCTTATTGGCTATTCAGTTTAATTTCTTATTGGACTCATCTACCTCTGTGATTATAGCGCTGCTTCCCAAAGACGTGTCTCTGCTAAACTTTTCACCTTCATTTTCACTCAAATCAGAGCTCCCACCTACTTCCTGTTCACTACCACTCATACCAGTGAATGATGATTCTTCTTCTCTAATACCCAAAAACCCCAAATTTGAATCATTGACTTCATCAGTTAGGTAGACTTCATGATCTCCCTCTGACTCTTGTTCTATATCTGAATCTGAATCATATGGATCAGGCGATCTTAATTCTTCTAAATCATCCGGATGTGGTAAAGTTCTTTTTTTCTTAATTGAATGCAATAGTTGATTTCTAATGTTAGAGGGATCTGAGGATTTTGGTTTATTACCAACACATGCTTCAAGACCAGAGCGGATTGCACGTTCAACACTCATACGATGTTTGATAAATTCCAATTTTGGCCAAGTGACGTGTTCACCATTACTTATAATCTTAGCTAAACGTTCTTCCGTAGGATCCTTCAAAATATACTTGTAATCATCAAACTTTATTTTGGGAAACAAAGTTATTGTTCCATCAAACTTTTGGAGGAACAAGTTAGACCAATCTGATTGAAGGAGTTGGGGAAATAACTGAAACTCTTTGACCAACTTCAACCACTTAATTATTTCTAGTTTAATAAGATTTTCCAAATACGATAAAATAAATCCACCTCGAAACGCTTTACTATTTGGACCACGAGACCTTAAAATTGGCTTTCCAATATCTCCTCTATTTTTGAATATCCATAACATAACATGTGGGTTGACTTGACTAACAATTGAAAACTTGGTGTTAAAGTAAACATTTAGAGTGCTCAATGGGACGTCTGTTCTTAATGAGCCGTCTTTCCACTTGGATCCTAAAGAAAATGGTTTAATATAATTCTCTTTGGCCTTTTCCATCAAAATTACAGGATTTAAAATACCAGGAACAGCAGCAGAAGCAAGCATCGCGGACCAAATACAGCAATTTGGCGAAGTAATATAGTTGCATAGAATGGTAGGCGAATGAATATCATGTGGAACAGTTGATATATTTAGTACTTTACCTGTCCGCAATAAGCATTCCTTGAAAGTGGTAGACCCCATTGTCCACCATTGACCCTGTCTAGCCCATTCTATAGAGTCAAATCTTGCTCCTGTTCTCCACCAACGTTTGAAACCTTGATAAAATGATTCCGTACCAAAAGGTCTAATTTTATTTGCAATTTTAGGTTTGATTAATTCCAGCAATTCAGTGTTAGTTCTAGTCGCTGCCAAAGCAGCAATCATACCACCACCTGAGGTACCACTTAAAATATCAGGCATTAAATCATGTTCAATTAAAGCTTTAAGAACGCCGAAATGATTGAAACAGAAAGATGCTCCTCCTGATAATACAAGACATGTTCTCCCAAAGTTTTTATCCAGAATCCTGAAAAAGATTCTCTTTTCTCTCAAAGAAACTTTAGAAGAGCTGGTTATAAATGCGATTGACTTTGTAACTTCTAAATTGTAGTCTTCGATTAATACTTTTGTTCCTGCATAAGTATGGGAATATAGTAATGGGTTTTCAATACCAGCAAAATTGGATTTGACACAAGATTGTAATAAAACCATAAGATCTTCAATTCTATTTGCTGTCCTGTATTTCTTCATTTTGTTCAAACTCCGCCTAATTGTTTTCCAATCATAATATTTGTTTCTATCTTCAGTTTTCCACTGATCTAAATGAAGATATGTGTCCAACTTCCTAGCATTAATCATATACTCTTCATAGCTAGTAGAGTTCCTCATGTTATTCACCAACTCCTTGCGTCGTGAGTCACTTGACAATGTTATCCACTCAGATAACGCCACCGCTAGTCTTACAAAGAGGTAGATAATAGACAGGGAAAAGGTCCAACTCAATGTTGCAAGTAACAAAGGAAATCGCAATAAGTTGAAAGACCAAGATGTTTCATCTGGAATCTGCGTGCTTGATTGTGTGTGGTTATAAACGGGGGTCCAATCGCTTTGTGAAGACAATCTTTCGTTCTTCAGGGAAATGTCATCATCATCAGCCATTTCAAGCACCCTTTTGAAAGTAGCTATATGTGACTCATCAATGAAGCTATCTTCAAAGACCTCAGCATCCATATTTAAGCAATTATGTAGCGAGCTAGAAATATTTAATATTGTTGTTAATGAAAGGACAGTTAAAGACTAAATTGAGATTTTTTGTAGATTACCAGAACATCAACCTTTTTTTTTGTATCAACTATGGAATCGTTGCCAAAGCCTAGCTATGAAGTGGAGCCCGTTGAGATGTTACAAATAGATTCAGCGTTGTTTGAAAATGCACACAAAGATCTTCCTAATCCTTACTATCACGAGAAAGACCAGAATAATGATTTCCACAATCTTCCAAGTGTTGAACTGATTCAACAAATTGTTGGTGAATTCGGAGATTTCAAGTCAATTACAGAAGATAGACTGATAAACATGATAGATGGTGATGTAGAAATGTTAGAGTCAACAGAAGCTGAGGAAGAAGAGGACGGATTGAAGGTATATATCGAACAAGCTATCAAAAAAAGAGAGCGTATGCTACATCATGTTCATATGGCGTATAATTCAGCATCAGTGGCATCAGATTTTGTATCACTACTGGTTTCAAGTGTAAGACCAAATGCTGCACAATCATCAATGTCCTCGTTACTAAAGCAACATGTAAAGTTAGGATCACTTTCCTACACCGTGATTGAGACTAACAAAGATCAAGATCTTGCAAAAGAACGCAGGGAAAGAGACGTTGAATACAATAAAAAAGTTGGGAGGGGATGGAAATTGGATAGTTTGAAGATGAATAGTGACAAACTAAAGAATATTGCAATAGAAATGAAAACGAAGATTCGTAATGAACAAACATACTGGAAAGACATGTTTGATATAGCACAGTCGAATGAAGTAATTTCAACAACTAATATACAGAATTCCACAGGTAAGGAAATTTGCATCAAGTACGGATTTGGTGATTCTGGTAGCATTTACTATGATAAAGGAATTGGATTATTAAAGAAATCCGAAAATGGACATGTAAAGTTTGAAAAGATTGATAACAAAGAACGAGATGCTGTTTGGGGTGGTGAAAAGGTTGTCTATGTCAAAATATATAAAATGGAAGAAGAAGGGCTAAAGTTAGTTGGTCAGAGTAATACTTTAAAATTTGTTGAAAAGCAGATACCTGAAATTCTTATGCAGGCCGACAAGCAATCGGAGGGAGCGCAAGCTGTTTTAAGAGAAGTCAAAAAATCAAGGTTCTTTCTATTTGAAAATGAATTGTATTGGCATTTGATCAAGGAGGCTGCTGGATTAATTGCTCTTAATGTTGAGCTGGTTGATAATCATGATCATGATAACTTGGAATTGAAAGCAAAAATAAGATTTGATTTACCAACTAATAAAACTACAAATGCATTAAATTATGATAATGAACATGTTATTGAAATTGGTACTTTGTATCTGAATGAAATCAAAGAGCAGGAAGATTTAAGCTTACTTTCAGAAAATTCAAAAGCTGATAATCTAATGCTGATGTTTAGATTGCTTTTGTGTGAATCGCATCGTCGAAATCAAGAAAGAAGATCGTTACCACCTGTAGCTATGTCATCACAAGCCAAACCTATACATGACGTTAGAGATAAATATGGTTTTCTGATAAGGCCTATTATCATGCATTCACGACACAATGTCACAATTAAATCAATCAGTAGCATGTTCACCAACATAATTGAGACACTTGGGCTTAAAGAGAAAGCGGAGCTAGAAATACAAAATCATGTGAGTAGCAACCAACACTCCAACTCAAACACTAATTCTTTTACCAGGTTATGTTCTAATATGGCACCAAAAAGTATTCAAAGGCTAACTGTTCGAATTGATAATGAGAAAGCGTTGACGGTCGTTGTTGAATTTACTTCGAATTATAGTACTGTAGATATCAGTTATGATGTTGAAATCCTATTCAGCAAGACACACCAACCTGTTTTTAAATCAGGTTTTTCTAATAAGTATGAAATGGAAGAGTGTCTCAAATGGGTCATTAAGTCACATCTATAGCAGACGCGTATACTTAAGCATCTACCATTTCACTTTTCCGTTTGTTTATTTGAATCTAAAATCTGTTTCTGTCTTTCCATACGCTCCTCTGTGCTACCATTCAATCCAAGTCCTTCGAGCCATCCTTGCTTGTTAAGTTTAGCTTTTAGTTTCTTCAAATGTGTCTTAACCATGTCCAAATTAACTTCTTTTACGTCATCTTCGTAGCCGTATTTCTTGACATTTTGTAGGTGTTGTGGACCAGCTAAATGGTCTGCTAATTTGACACTGTCTTTGAACCTTCGATCACAAAGATCACATGTAAACCAGTCGTTTTTAGCTAGCTGCTGGTGTTGAACATTCGTCTGTGCTAATATGGTCGCATTTGTTTGCACTCTTTTCACTTTTGGTTCATCGGACCTATTGAGGGCCCTCTCTGCATATTCTTCAACGTCCCACACTCGTCTCCCATATTGATTTTTCGTATCTGACATAACAATTTGACGTGTTTAAAAGGAGTGTTGATTCACGCGTCACACTTTCCCCTGTATATATAATAGTTTTCAGATCATTTTCATCGAATACTTGCACTACACTCTGTTCTTCATATAATTATAGCTGATAATGGAGAGAACCCCACTTGGTGCGAAGCCTGTCAACTTGTTTGGTAGAAACAAAAGTAGAAGTCCTTTGAAAAGAGCCAGTCCTACGAAGCTGGCAGCTTCTTCACCAATCAAGAAACAGAGATCATCTTCTCCAAGAAAAAAGGATGCCAATGTGTTTAATATATTCAAGGATGACTTGTATTACAGAGAGAATGTTGCTAGTCCAGTTGGCAAATTAGGCTTGACCCCTCAGCTTCAAAGGTTTTCCCTTGACGACAGCAACAAAGAAAATTTAAACGACGAAATTAAACGCAGAGGCAGAGAGCACCAGAGGATGAAGGATGATAACAATGTTTTGAACGATTTGTCCATTACTGACTTCCCAGGCTACATCACAGGTACTTCCAATGAGGCACTAAAACCAAAAACTCAACTAAGAGAGCCTTGGTATAGCAACAGTTTTAGGAATGCAAAGGGGTCTAAAGAAATGAATGTCCCTAGTTTCGTTACTCCTCCTAAAATGGACCGCGTTAAGCATTACACTTTTGTTGAATCTATCAATAACACAAGAGCCAGCGCCGGCTTGCACTGTTGTGATGACATAGAACTTGGTTCCAAGAAAGTCAACAGGAAACTCGATTTTATTTACAATGACCAATTGAAATTTTAACTAACATTAACCTTGATGTTCTTCTTATGCGTACACTTGATAGTATTTTAATATTTTATCCTTTATCTTTTATCTTTTATAGCATATTTTTAATGATATCCACATTTATACGTCCCTTTTTTTGCCTCTATTTCTTATCAGCCTCATAGCTAAATGACGATATTATCACCATACATCTATGCGTGGAGTAGAGGAAGCGACCAATTTAAAATTACTACTCTTTCAGACGTCTGTGAAAGACACCCAAAACTCAAATCAGTGACTTTGGCGTTTCTTACAAGTGACAGATTTGATGAGATCAAATCATGGAAAAACGATTGTCAAAAAAATAAGGGCATAGATGTCATTCTTTCCATCGGAGGTGCACTGGGATCGTTTCCCAGCACCAATAAGTCCATTCAAGACGAAACTGAAGATGTGATCTGTTTATTAAAAGAAATGACAATCGATAAAGTTGATTTAGATATTGAAGGAACGTCATTGGAAAATGAGGTGCAGTGCAAAAGGTGGATTGAATTTGCTAAATCGCTTCAAAGGGAATATAACAGTAAGCTCCACGGTCCTCTTTCAATAAATTTAACTCTACCAGTGGAGTTTTGTGGAGGATTTGGTTCAGATGCACGAAGATTGATTGAAGAATTCAAAACCGCAGGCGTTTCAATTAGTACTTACAATTGTATGATAATGTGTTTCAATACCAAACTTATGAAGGGACAAAAGTGGGGACCTAAATGCATTTCAGTGATGCATGAGGTGTTTGAATATATGCAAAAACTAAATGCTAGTTCTTCAGATAGACAGATCTGGAACAAATTAGGCATTTGTCCAATGATTGGCATGAACGACGATCACAAGACGCAAATTGATTTGAGTTCTTGGAAAGAGATACTTGATTTTGCGTTTACGAACAATTTAGGTTTGGTGTCATTCTGGGCCATCAATAGAGACCAGAGAAAATCAGCATTGAAAATCGGTACTTGTTATCAGTATAGTTTGAGTCAGACGAATGATCACGAGTTCACTGATTTGATGTTGGCATCATATAAAGAGAAGCTACTGAAATAGAGAAAAAGTGGCATTCCAAATATATATAAATTTATTTACAAGATTAATCACACAAAACAATGTTATTTTTGTAAAGAGCTGAGTCTGTTAATAACATCTTCATCAGATTCTCCAAACAATCTGATTGGCTCCTTCAACTGTCTCAATTTGTATTGAGCTCTATGAATAGCAGAAGACGATTCGTCTGGGACGATATCAGCAAGACAGACAGGTGCTTTGAAGGTTTCTTGTATTTTTGGTTTAACAATCGGTTCTGGAAGTGACGATGTATCAATCTTAAGAGGAGCTAACTTTTGTAAATCGCTAGCCATGATGGATTTGTCAACTGTCTCGTAATACTGGATGATATTGGAGTCGCTCTTTTTATCGAGCTTAATGACATAGTCGTTAGTCGTGATATTTTGCTCAAATTTAATGGCCTCTTTAACAGAACAAGGATAACTTAAGATAATAAACCTAGCAAGATCAGGCCTCTGTTCCTTTGAAGATTTGATTGCATCGTTGACTAACTGGGTAAATAATCCTGGTCGCAATTTGTAAGTGAAAGAATACTGAAGGCCCTCTGCCTTACTGTTAAAACCATCAAGGTTATCTCTAAGCACAATGTGGTACTTTGCACCGGCATTATCCAATTGATACTTCACTAATTCATTCAAATCTATGACAGCCAGCTCTTTATCGTCCTCAGTGATGCCTATTTTTTCCGTAATTTGTTTGATAGCTTTAGAATCTCTAGTGCTACCATAGGAAGAGGGAACCATGTAGCATTCTTCGTTGTGAGAAAGAAGCATTGTCTTTCTTTCGATTTGTGAAATGTAACGCTCCCATTCAGCAGGGGTAAACTCTTTCTTGTATTTTTCTAGATTGGAAGAGTGATCCTGTTCTTGAATTCTTTTGACAACGTTAACATAAACCATAGTTCCAAACGCCGCAACTAATAAAAACCATTTATATTGCATTTTATCGTCCATAACCTTGGATGCAGTCCTGCCAGGCTTACTGGCCATACCCCTAACCATCCATCTGGACTTGTTAAAAATACCGAAACGCCCTAGCACTGCTTTGCTGAACATTTCTTTAAACCAAACTGTATCTATTAAGGCCTTTAAAGGTCAAAATTTCTACACACAAAAAATATTATGAAAAAAAATCTTCAACTTCTTGAACTTACCTTTTCGAAGTACCATAGGAAGAGCCTCCTCAAAAATCTGCCCAAATGTCGCTTGTTACCCTTGCCAACACATGTGCACACTTGCAAAATGTTTCCATGGCTAGGATTCCACTTACTTCCATCCCATATACCCGTTTACAGCTCCAGGTGGCCCTCAGTCTCCACAGAGAAGGATTCATATCCTCTGTGCAAAGGGGATCTGAACAGGGACCCGATCTCACTCCTGTGGAAGTCACCCCAGATAATGTGTCAACTCGTCGTTTGTGGCTCGAAATGAAGTACAGAGAAAACAAACCTGTCTTATCTAAATTTCAATTAATCTCAAAACCAAATAGAAGAGTTTATGCCACTTCTAGCGAGCTCAAGAACTTTGCTGCTGGTCATAAAGTGAGATTTATTAAGCCTTTGATGCCAGGTGAAGTCATTTTCGTGAAGCCAAAGGGCACCCAAGAAATTATTACCCTTCATGAAGCTGTCAAAAAAGACCTTGACGGTGAATTGCTTTGCAGAGTGTTCTAGCTAAATATTAGTTTCTTGTATATATTTATTTATTTATAAATCATCTGCTTTTGAGGTGACTGGGAGGTGATTTGTAATAAAATGCATTAATAGTAATTAATTGAACTGTTCCATTGGCTAAAAAGGACAACAAGTTGATGCGTAATAGGTGTTCGACCGTGGGTTACTATATAAATGTCAATCTGCTTCGTTAAAATCGAACTTAAGAATATTTTCTCAAGATTTCAATCTGAATTTGGAAGTGGTCAAGTTTAACGCAAATTCCACATACCGAAGGCTTGGGTGTGTCAATTCATGTCAAAAATTTTCAATTAGACTATATATATGTTAAAGTAGCTGCACTTAGGTCTTTTAGGTCTTCAGTCGAAGTTGCCTATCTTTAAGTGTTAACCATTTTTCACCAAGAGTCAAAGAATCGAAAAAGTAGCACATTGTGCCATCACAAAAGCTACATAGCAACATAAGTCAATACTGCAACAAAGTGTTTTAGCTGACAACAAACTCATGTAAATCGAGATCCTTTGCATCTCGGATTCAAAACCCTCAAGTGTACAGAATAGTTTGTTCAGTAACAAGATGAGAAGCAACTATGACAATTCAAGTGAATCGACGTACTCAAACACAACATCAAGTGTTTCTGCTTTAAATGAGGCAACCTTAAATTTATTACCAATGCCAATACTGACAGCTGATTCGTTCCGATCTAACTGTTTTGGATATTTTCAGATTCACATGGCTGAAAAAAATACTTTCTTAGATAGCCACTGTTTTATTATCATAGAACCAAATGTCATTACCAGCAACTTTTGATGAACCTGTTCCACTAGCAATTATTGGTGGTACTGGTCTTTACAAGCTAGATACTCTCGTCCCAGTAGCAAAACTCACTGTCAACACACCATGGGGCCACCCATCGTCCCCAATCACTATTTCTAAGACTAGTAATGGTACCCCGATTGCATTTTTAGCAAGACATGGACCACACCATGACCTGTTGCCAACCGACGTCCCAAACCAAGCTAACATTGCTGCACTGAAATCTCTTGGTGTTAAATGTATTATTGCATTTTCAGCTGTTGGTTCATTGCAAGAACACATTAAGCCACGTGACTTTGTAATTCCAACTCAAATTATTGACAGAACTAAAGGTATTAGAAAGTCTACTTTTTTTGAAAGAGGATTTGTTGGCCATGCTGGCTTCGGAGACCCATTTGATTTGGAAATTGGCGATTTGATCGGTGACGCGTGTAAGGACATCTTGAAAGGTGAAAGCGCCGTTTTTCATTCAAGAGCAATTGAAAAAGACGATTTAACATTGATTTGTATGGAAGGACCAGCTTTTTCTACTAGAGCAGAATCTAGACTATACAAATCTTGGGGAGGTTCAGTTATCAATATGTCATGTGTCCCAGAGTCAAAGTTGGCAAGAGAAGCGGAAATTTCTTATCAAATGATTTGTATGTCTACTGACTATGATGCATGGAGAGTTGATGCTGAACCAGTTACTGTTGAAACTGTTGTTGGAAACTTGATGGCCAATTCTGAAAATGCCCACATTGTTGCTGAAAAGGTTATTGAAATTTTAGAACCATTACTTAAAGCTGATAAGGTTGCAAATAACTTACAGGGTACCACTAAAATGTCCATCTCTACCAAACCACATGCTCACTCTGGTGAAATGTTGCAAAAGATGCACTTCATTTTCCCAGGCTATTGGCCACTTGACTAGAATTGAGTTTTGTTTAGATACATATATTATATTAAAACTATATTCTTCTATTACTAGAGCTTTGGAAGGAACCCAAATTCAAGCTTGAAAATTCAATTAGTGAATCGTTTATATCCTCTAATCTAATTTGCACCGGCTCATCCTTGGTGACAGTTTTTCTTGGCCTGGTGAGCCATTTGTCGTCATATTCGTCATTGTCGTCGGCGCCATATCCATCAAATGCGCCGCTTTGTTCTTTTTCTAAGATGGACGGAAGGCCAATGATTGTTCTCTGCTGTTGACTCAATGGAAGGTCGAGACATTTGTCAACAGGTTTCAATAGTTTATAAATAGAGGATGAAATGTTCCAAAATATTATGATGTAGAGAAGTCGCTCGAAATAACGGTAGTAGCTGTTAATATTGAGCTGAAACAGAAACCAATTGGGGTTAAGCTGAACTACACCAGGTATCTCCCACTGGTTTTTGATTGCAAGCAATCTGAAACTGTCCTTCAGGAATTTGAAAATGGACAATGCAAATATATTGACTATTAGCTTTCTTGTTTCTAGTTCCTTATTCACCAAACGGCCAAGCGCTTCTCTGATGTATGGGTTGTCCAAATCCTGAACCAGGAGATCAGACTCCACTATTTTTGCTTCGTTTTTCTTGTTCTCCAGTGTACCATGGCGCTTGCCAAACTCAATTTGGTTGCTCCCAAAACTAATACTCCTCCTCGCAGAACTGAATGCTGATGAGTTGTACACTGACTCGTTTAACGGCGTGGAAGAGTCGATATCCAGTTCCCCGTTTTTCAGCTGGTGCTCCTTCACCTTTCTCTGTAGCAGCGAAGGCCGTGTATGAGATGGTGACAATGCTCTGTTTTTCCTATTGAGTGATGACAACGACGACTCGATCAACGGCTTAAGTGGTGTAGTTGGTACAAAGATGTCTCCATCAGGTGAATCCAAAAAAGATCTATCCCCTTCCATGTTTTGCTTCTTTTCTATCTTTGTTTTGGTTCTTGTATGTGGACTATATGCACTATTTCACTGTATCAACCTAAAAAATTCAAAGTACAGGTAGTATTTTCAGAAAAAGCACCACTTTTGTTTCAGAAACAAAGCACTATATCTTATTACATTCTTTTTAGCTATACAGAGATCTGAAAATATGAAAAACTGAGATGCACATGCTTACGTAAGCACTCTTTGAACACTAACGCAACCTGTGTTTGTGACGTGGTTGACGGATGTCCTTTTAGCAACTGTACATACGTCGTGGTGCATGGCTTTTCCTATACAATATTTTGGCTGTCGCGGTGCACTAACTTCGCGCCTGGCAAACCAATGTTACAGCAATTTCGTATTTGTAATCAGGTCTTGGCACGCTGAGCATGCTGACGTGAGATTGTTCTTCTTTTGTCCCTATTAGGGGTTTATCTCCGAGAGATCTGAGATATATAAAAAGCTAGCATTCGACTAAACTCAGGAGACGTTGAAGGGTAAGCGTTAAACAGTGATGAAGATCGGTATAATTGTAGGTTCCAACAGAAAGGTGTCTAACTCTTTCGGCATCGCTTCGTGGGTCAAAGACCACCTTGTCAACAAAAACACCCAGGTTCAGATATTCACACCTACAGACGCCATAGTTACTACGCCAATAAATTCTACCCCACCTATGGCAGTCAAATCGACGGACGGGTACGAGTCAGCTGCCATTCAAGAATTTTCGAAGGAGATCAGCTCTTGTGACGGTTTTGTATTCATCTCTCCGGTTTACAACTGGAGCTACACAGGCCATTTCAAAATCATGCTTGACCACCTCTACCACGAGTTTGACCAGAAGCCGGTGGTTTTAATCGGGCACGGGTCCCGCTCTTCTATGAAAGCAGTGGAGGCAATGGCGCAGCTGGCCAAAAAATACTCCATGAACGTTGTTGGTGAAAACTCGCTCTCTCTTCCGCAGGAGTACATCGTCAGCAAGAAGAGAGTGGCTCAGGAATATGATCCAGAGGCTCTTGTTGATGACTTTTTGAAGGAGCACAACACGGCGCTTGCTGCAAATATAGAAAAACTCAGAGCATAGGTGTTCACAGCTCTTTTGATTGCTTTGAAGAGAGTGCATTGGTATCAAATGACTTGTGTTCATCTGCACCTTTTTTTTTTAAATTTGAGTACATACATATAATATTTTATAGTTCTATCTCAGGATACTATCAGGTATGTTCTAAGTACAAAGATTCGTTAATTGGTAAATATCATCAGTCTCAGCTAATTGAATGCGCTGGTGGAAAGATTGGATGGTAGTATGCTGATGCATTGATGTTTGAAAATCGATGGTCCTGTTAATATTCCTCTAAAATCACGTTACTATCTTTCACCATTCAAAGATAATATCACTCGCTTTACTGAGCCTACTTCAAACAGTACAAATATAAACACATTGGTAATATTTGACAACTCGGTGTGTATTTAGTTGTTATTTGGCATCAAATACATTATTACATGTGTTTTCCAAGTTGATTCAATATTCTCTTATAACGTTTTGTTGATTACCAGACGACAACGGTCCTAAAAAGTTGAGACTAACAATTCAGACACGATTTTCCAACATTGAAGCTTGCTAACTCCCAACGGTAGTACACGAAGCGCTCAAAGCTAATTTGCTGAGGTTCACATTCGAGCTCATAATTTACTTTCGATTCAAATTGGTTAGGATGTTTTTAATAACTTAATTTCATGTAATTCTGACACGCACTGACGCGTTTTTGCATTCATTATATATAACACACTTCTCGTTTTATTGAGAGCCTTGACACGTTCAAAATAACAAAAGATATAAAGTAAATCATCAAATAAAGCGATGGAAATCCCATTCTTAGATTTAATGACTGGAAGCAGTTTGCGTTTAGTATTGCAAATGTGCTGATATAATAATCTTCTCCTCTTGCCTTCACTTCTGACTTATTTCGCATGCTCCAAATTCATTGTCCTTGCGTCCAACTCTGCAAGTATTTCGGATGCATTGATTAGTTGAATAACATTGCACACTTGTTTAAAAGCCCACACGGGAGCACTGAGAACAGCCAGTAAAAGGGACAAGTCAATGGAAGTTCCTGGAATATAAAGGTAATCAAAGTGATAAAGGTATAGAGAAACATAAAATATTTCATTGAAAGCACAAACAAGGAAGAGGAATGTTCTGTTCTCGTAGTACAATCTCAACAACCAGTTGGCATCCTTGTTCAATTTCTTATGACTGTTTGCACCTGAAGTGATTTGGGCATACATGTGAACATAATGCGATGCTAAATCCAATGAAATCAATGATTGCCATGCGATGAAGAAATCCGGATATAAGACTGAAAGGTAAACGATTAGTGAGCAGGTTGAACATCTGTCCGTCACCATGTCTAAAACGGCACCAAACTTTGTACTCTGGCCAAATTTCCTAGCATAGTAACCATCAAAAGCATCCAAAATGCACGATATTGAATACAATAATCCCATGGTTATTGATGGATGATTTTTCATGGTAAAAAACGAAAGGATCAAAAGAATCACACGTGCAAAACCAATGATGTTCGGGATAAAGCTAAACACATCATGTGATACCACTGGATATTTGACAACTGTGTAAGACATCTTTTTTCAATATCAAATCTCCCAATCCAATGTGAAATAATTGTAAAACGACATAGTTCGAAAACTTTCTCCTAACATCTGCAATTTCCACGCTCGGTTCTCGCAAAATTTTGACAGAGCATCGATCTACAAATACAAATTCTTATTAAATTCTAGTTATACAAACAGATTACAATATAGATAGCACAATTAAACAGGAGGTACTGAGCTCAAACTATCTCCTGACTTGACGAGTTGGTAATGTATACTTCATAAATGACCTTTGAAGCTGTTTCCTTATAGACATTTTTTGAGCACCAATAAAACTATTCACAACAACTCGAATAGCTCTGTCAAGATCATTACTTGAAACATAAACAGACAAACGCATTTTAGCATGAGCTTCGGCAATACGTAAAATTGACTCCAAATGTCTAACTGTGATCGGAAACGACCCTGTGGTATTTGCTTCCTTTCTTAAATCGGCATACACTCTTGAGACCTTTTCCATATCCATTTGATTCAACTTTGGATAGATTCTGCTTCTTGCATAATAGATGTACTTGATAAGAACATCTTGTGGAATTGGTGAAATTTCTTTTTCTTTTTCTTTTCTTATTCTTTCTAATCTTCGCTTCTGTTTGGACTTGTATACAGTTTGCTCCATTTCAATATCAGAATCACCTTCTTCTTCATCATCATCTCTTTCATCGTCATCTTCAGCTTTTTCTTTAGCAGCTTGCGTTTGTTCATTCATTGTTCCCACGTCATCATCTATAGGATATGATCTAATATGTGAATCCAAAACAAAGCCTGCTAGTCTTTCATCATTTTCGGGGTTACATAAATCCCTAACAACACAAATTATGTCAAATCTTGATAAAATAGGTTCTGTTAAATTCACATTTCTTTGTAAGTCAACAGAGCTATTATATCTACCACCAATTGGATTGGCTGCGGCGATAACTGAACAACGTGCTTGTAAAGTTGTAACAATACCCGCTTTGGAAATGGAAATAGATTGCTGTTCCATGGCTTCATGAATAGAAGTACGATCCTGGTCATTCATTTTATCAAATTCATCAATCATACAGACTCCCTTGTCGGCCAAAACAAGCGCACCACCCTCTAATGTCCATTCTCTTGTAATTGGATCCTTCCTGACAGAAGCTGTTAAACCGACTGCAGATGCACCTTGACCAGTTGAAAAAACTGCTCTTTGTGCTGTCTTTTCAACGTACTTTAAAATTTGAGATTTAGCTGTACCTGGGTCACCCAATAATAGCACGTTAATATCACCTCTAATTGAATGCTTCCCATTGACATCTTTTGGAACGCCACCAAATAAAGCTGCTGCAATTGCAGTTTTAATAGACTTGTGACCGTAAATAGACGGTGCGATAGAACCTATGATTTTATCAATAATAGCAGGATCATTTGACATTTTCCTGAATTCTTTCTCTTCTTCTAGTGTCCATTGGTAAGGCGATGCACCATCATCACTGCCATTTGTGGAACCCTCGCGTCGTTTAATGAAATTGGCTTCGATGACAGTGGCAAAAACAGGGAATCCATTCTTGGCATTCAAAGTTCCGTCAAATGAGTTTTTATATATCCCGATAAGATCAACTTCTTCACCAGGCTTAACAGCATCAACAAGATCCCATAACAAAATGGCCTCTTTATGACGTGGTAAACGACCCGCTGGGATAGACCCCGGTGATTCCTGTACTGTGATTCTTTGATAGTTCCTGTACACTGTCTTTTCAGAATTTAATCTAAATGGACCCCTTGATTCACAATTAGTGCAAAACTGGATCTTGACTTCTTGATTTGAATCTTGGTAAAATGGTCCTAGCACTGAGTTACATTTCAAACAGTCAAATTTAACATATTTAAGTTGGGGAAAAATACCTGTTCTTCTTGTGACGACACCTGAAATTCTAACCAGCTGATTCAATGTGTCCTCTCTGAGGTCTCTCAATGGTAATATATTGTTAAGCTCAATAATTCTAACATGAATCTCCGAGTGAATCCTAGTGTAATTTGGGAAATGAATTTCTGTCGCTTCCATTGCCACTATATCAAAGATTTTGATAATCTCTTCTGGGCATTTGATGAGGAAATTTGCAATGACAGCCTTGGAGCTCAATAGGTGGTCAAATGTGACATCCAACGACTCGCTATTCATTTCACCCATATTTCTGATCCTAGGCCCGTATACTGACCTACCATGGTCATCAACGAACTCTAAAAGGAAAGTCTTCAGCTCTCTGGCAATAGACCTTGTCACCACCGGATTTGAAATCCATTCCAAAAGTGATTGTGCTTTGATGTCACCGAGCTCTTCATATGTCAAGTCTGCTGGTTCGTTTTCATCCATTGGAAGATCTCCGTCAGAGTTTCTTCTCCTCCTTCTTCTACGTCTTTGGTTCAATGAAAGTCCGCCATAAAAGTCGTCGTCCTCAGCGCCAGACGCATCTTCGTCACTGAGATCTAAGTGCGAATGCTGACTACGTCTCATTGAGTCTCTGGCATTCATCGCTTGCTCAATCTCCCGCCTCTGACCAATTTCGAGCTCTTCAACATCCTCGTCGTTGTCGTTGATACCAGCATCTTCATAACGATCTTCCTCAGGTCTGACGCTGTAGTCATCCATCATGTCATCACCAATAAGATCACGTCCAGTGGCCTCTTCCATTTCTTCATCCAGTTCTGCGATCTCTTCTTCCAATTCAGAACCTTCTTCCTCGTTTTCAAACGGTCTCAAGTCTGGTGAAGATGCAAGCTCTCCTGGCGGCGACGACGCCAAATCTGCCGGTGGAGAAGAAATTGGTACTTCTTCATCCGATGAGTCTCCATCCCGCTCTCCTTCTCTGTAAAGTCTCTTACGTGGTGCCATCTAAAACAGAGCTAATCTTACTGGCTGCTTCTCCATGTTTCGTCTTTTGCCCTTAAATTTTTCTTTTAAAGAATAATAGATTCGCCGCTTTTGTGAAACAGGGAAAAAAATTGATCTAGAAAACGGCACCTTCTTTTTAGCTGAAAGTTGAATTTGAGGTCCAAGGAACCGGTTTGATCTGTATTTGGGCACTGATTTACTAGTATGTATCTTTTGATTTGAATTTGAAGCCTTTTTCCTTTTGAAAAGACGTGTTTAACACCGTTTTCAGTGCATTCTTTCAATTAATAGAATACTTTACTAACTGCTATTGTTTAACAGTGATTCATCCTTATGAAGGTTTTTCTGGCAGCAGCACTGGTAGAGAAATCGATGAAGTGGATCCAGAGTCTGGTAACTTTAGAAGAAAGAAATCCTTGGTTAGAAGAGACCGTGCAAGACCGGAATCTGCAACTGGGTCCTCTATCCGAAGAAGCGGATCAGTGAAACAGCAAGGTGCTGCTGCTTCTAATGACATCCAGCTGCAGTATCTGAACTACCATGATACTAACAACGACCAAAATATTCTTGGCAATGTCTCTGAAGGTGAAAACGAACAGCTGGACCCTTTTGCGGTTAATGCACCAACAGAGATGTATGGTTTGAATGACGAATCTAACGCTTATTTCGACGACGAAAATGTGCCGCTGAATGATGCTTACACTGCTTTACCTCCAAGAAGACTGGAGTTAGAAGCAAACAAAAAGTCCTTTCCATACTGGAAAATATATTGTTACATCGTCACTTTTTGGGCGCCATCGCCACTGCTAAGTCTTTTTGGTTTGAAAAGTAAAGACAGACAATATGCATGGAGAGAAAAAATGGGTCTCATCAGTGTCATTCTATACGTTGGTGCCATCATCGCATTTTTGACTTTTGGTTTTACCAGAGCGACTTGTGTTGGTTTGACTGTTAGATTGAGACAGAAGGACATCTCCACTGGTTATCTTGTCATAAATGGTCGTGCATATGCTTTAGATTCTTCAATTCATCCAGCCGCTCCTGGTATTCTTGCTGGTACCAATGTCTTGTACCCACCTGTAAATGCTGGTGGTAAGGATGCATCTTTTCTTTTTCAAAATGTCAATGGTAACTGTAAAGGCTTGATCCTCCCCAAGGAGGACTGTTCAATCCCAACGCAAAATGAAAATGAACTTGCTTGGTATATGCCTTGTAAGGTTATTGAATTAGATGGCTCGTCAAAACCTGACTTCACTTGGGATTATTATTATGGATATTCGTGTCACACTTCAAAAGTTGCTAGAGATCAATTCTATGCTTTAGATGTTCAAGGTGACCTATACTATACTTGGGATGAAATCACTTCTTCAACTAGAAATTTGAGAGTTTATAATGGCCACGTTATTGATATGGGCTTCTTAGATTGGGTTCAGACTGATGATGTTACATACCCTGAATTATTTGATAAAATCAAGAATGATACTTCACTTTCTGGTACAGACATTTCTCTATTATTGACAGAACCTCATGAAAGACAACAAGCAGATTGTTTGATTGAAATTGCCAAAGTCGGTGTCGTTGATTCTACGACCATTGGCTGTATTGCTTCAACGATTGTCCTTTACGTCTCTCTTGTCTTTGTTTTAGCAATTGTTATTGTTAAATTTACAATTGCCTGTTATTTTAAATGGATTATGGCTCCCTATCAGGGAGCATTTTATACTCCTGTCAAGGAAATGCAGCAAAGGAATAATAGAATTGAAGAATGGGTTGATGATCCATCTAGTGTCGCCCCTATTGCTACAGTTCCTAGGAAAAGAAGGGCTAACTATCATGGTAAAAGAAAGCAATTGAGATTATCATGGGGTGGAGACATTGAAGATTTTATTGATGAAATTTCAGACGAAGTGGATCACAACAATGATTACAATCCAAAGTATATGACTATGACTACGGAAGCGTATATATTATCAAAACAGTCGATGAAAAATAAGAAAAGGCGTGCCTCTAAGCATTCACATAAGCCATCTATGTTCAGTCAAAGTCAGTTAGATGTCAGTCAAACTGACCCATTCGAAGATCAACAATTGGAAACTTTAGATAGATCTCTGGTTCATCAAAACGTTATCCCTCAACCCCCTGTTAGTTGGGAACCAAATGGTTTGCCGTTAATACACACCATGTGTTTAGTTACTTGTTATTCAGAAGATAGTGCCGGTATTAGAACCACAGTGGATTCTATTGCTACAACAGATTACCCAAACTCTCATAAAATGATTGTTATTATTTGTGATGGTTTGATTACTGGTGCTGGTAATGAAAAATCAACGCCAGAAATATGTTTGGATATGATGAGCGATTTAGCTGTTCCAGCTGATGAAGTTTTACCATATTCATACGTTTCGGTAGCTCAGGGTGCCAAAAGACACAATATGGCTAAGGTATATGCAGGTTTTTATAAATACGATGAAAACACTGTTCCAATTGAAAAGCAACAAAAAATCCCCGTTGTACTAATTGTCAAGTGTGGTACACCATCTGAGATGACTGTTGCAAAGCCAGGTAACAGAGGTAAAAGAGATTCCCAAATAATTTTAATGTCATTTTTGCAGGCGGTCACTTTCAACGAGAGGATGACGCCACTTCAATTTGAAATGATGAAAGGTATTTGGCAAGTAACCGGTTTAATGTCTGCAATGTACGAGTCTGTTTTAATGGTTGATGCTGATACGCTTGTTTATCCTGATTCTTTGACACATATGAATGCCGAGTTAGTGAAAGATCCAGAAATTATGGGTCTCTGTGGTGAGACAAAAATTTCGAATAAAACACAGTCATGGGTGACAATGATTCAAGTTTTTGAATATTATCTTGCTCATCATCAATCTAAAGCATTCGAATCAGTGTTTGGTAGTGTTACATGTTTGCCTGGTTGTTTCTGTATGTACCGTATCAAATCTCCTAAATCACTGAATGTTTGGGTTCCAATTTTGTCAAATTCTGATATTGTTGAAAAGTACAGTGAAAATGTATTAGATTCATTGCACAAGAAGAACTTGCTCTTATTGGGAGAAGATAGATATTTATCTTCTTTGATGCTTCGTACATTTCCTAGAAGAAAACAAGTTTTTGTCCCCAAGGCAGCTTGTAAAACAGTGGTTCCTGATACTTTTAAAGTTTTGTTGTCTCAGCGTCGTCGTTGGATTAACTCTACCGTTCATAATTTGATGGAATTGTCACTTGTCAAAGATCTTTGTGGTGCATTTTGTTTATCTATGCAATTTGTCATTATTATTGAATTGATTGGTACTTTGGTTCTTCCTGCATCCATTACTTTTACCTTATACATTATCATCATTGCTATTGTTTCAACACCAACACCAACCATGTCTCTTATCTTGATGGGTATCATCTTTGGTTTGCCTGCTATATTAGTCGTTATAACCGTTACTAACATTGTTTACGTTGGTTGGATGTTCATTTACTTGCTATCATTACCAATTTGGAACTTTGTTTTACCTGCTTACGCTTATTGGAAATTCGATGACTTTTCTTGGGGAGACACTCGAAAAACACAAGGTGCCGACAAAGGTGCACATGGTGATAAAGATGGTGAGTTTGACGGGTCACAAATCACACAAATGACTTGGAGAGAATATGAGCAGAAACGGTTGGAACATTCATCTGACTATCGAGCAGCTCCTGCCCTGGCTAGTGTTTACCGGCCTGCAGGGAATGATGATATTGACGAAGATTTCGATTATGTTGACATGGAACACAGCATGTCCGCCAATAAACTGATATGAGCTCAAAGCATTTTATAATTAAAATATATATCATATTTGTCAATATATAGATCTTTCTATTGACAATTAAAAAGTTTGCATAGCATTATTTACCTCCAAATTATATCGATCAAACAGCCAGCTCACCCATGTAATGGTAAAAAACAACAAGAATTTTGTTGTACGTTTAAATGATACATAACTAAACTTTTGAGGACTCAGATTATGGAAAATTATACTCAACTTACAGAGGCTCGTTAAATTAAAAAAAAGGTTTTCTTCTTGTTAAGATTCAGCATATAATTAACAAATCCAAAATATAAAACTAAACCGTTAATTTTTAAAGTAAACATAAAATAAATAGTAAGTCAATTATGACGACTATTTATTCTTAAACTATGTTCTGAATGATTAAAAAACTATAAAAGAATTATAAAGTAAAAGGTAAAATAAAGGCCTTTTATACACAAAATATAAATTAGAATATAAACTGTAATTCCGGTTCTAGAA
>JAJLVS010000031.1:0-106922 GCA_030570415.1 Saturnispora serradocipensis | reverse complement strand
TTTGACCAATTCTGCCGGCAAGCCTACGGGTACCGAAGTTGTTGTTGTCGTTCCAACTACGCCATATGGTACAATCACCGTGTCTTCTGGCACCTCGTCGGTTCCTAATTACACCACGTACCTGACAAACTCAAATGGAGACACCACAGCCACTGATGTCGTTGTTGTCGTTCCAACTACGCCATATGGTACAATCACCATCACTTCTGGCACCTCGTCGGTTCCTAACTACACAACATACTTTACGGACTCAAATGGAGACACCACAGCTACGGATGTCGTTGTTGTCGTTCCAACTACACCACATGGTACCATCACCATCACTTCTGGAACTGAAATTGTTCCAACTTATTTGACGACTTTGACTGATGTCGATGGCAATGTAACTGGTACCGATATTGTTGTGGTTGTACCAACTATGCCATATTCCACCACCACTGTTACATCTGGCACTGAAGTTGTCCCACCATACATTTCTACTTTGACCGATTCTGCCGGCAAGCCTACGGGTACCGAAGTTGTTGTTGTCATTCCAACTACGCCATATGGTACAATCACCGTGTCTTCTGGCACCTCGTCGGTTCCTAATTACACCACGTACCTGACAAACTCAAATGGAGACACCACAGCTACGGATGTCGTTGTTGTCGTTCCAACTACACCACATGGTACCATCACCATCACTTCTGGAACTGAAATTGTTCCAACTTATTTGACGACTTTGACTGATGTTGATGGCAATGTAACTGGTACCGATATTGTTGTGGTTGTACCAACTATGTCATATTCCACCACCACTGTTACATCTGGCACTGAAGTTGTCCCACCATACATCTCTACTTTGACCGATTCTGCCGGCAAGCCTACGGGTACTGAAGTTGTTGTTGTTCAAACAATATATTCTGGACCTTCAGGCAGTGCTAGCGTTACTGATGCTACAAACAGCCTTTCACACTTGTCTTTTCCAAATGGTGAAGAGTCTTCGTTTGAAGGAAGCTCCATTTCCTCAAACAGTGGAAGGAAAACCATTACAATTACATCTGGGTTGGCTTCTACTAAAACGCTTACTACTGTTGTCACCGATGTTGAAACAGTTACACAAATAGTTGTTGCCATACCAAGTGACTCTCAAATTACTACAACTGCTACATCAGAAACCACGAGTGTAACATTTTACGTGACCGGACCAAGCAACACAGGTGCTTCGCATATAATCGAAACTATTTCAGCAACCGAAAGTACTTCAATTGATATGTCAACTATAATACTTAGTGCCATTTCCACAGCCAATGACATGACCACTTTGAGTGGTGAATATGGAATTGTAAGCACAGATACTCTTGAAACCGCTCCAATGACCTTAAACAGTGGAAACAGTGACTACACAAACAGCGTCACACCTTTGAAAACCGTTACTGTGATTTCTGATGCATATGGCATGCCTTCTACAATAACCTCAGTTTCTACAAACGGTGGAGTTGAATCAACGCAGGTTTTGGTTATTTCCCCTACCAAGAATGATTTTAAAACTCTTACCACTGGAATTAACGGTGGAGCAATAACTACAAACACAATATATACAGGATCTGATGGTAGCATGACCACTGGAATTACAGTCATTAATCCATTCACTCATCAAAATGTTTCCGAGGAGTATGAAAGTTCAGTTGTAGGCCAAGATTATACCACAGGTGCAAATGCTTTGAGCAAAACTGTTATAGGCGGAGAAGTAGTTAGTACTTCAACCATTGTGGGTTCCACAAGTGAGCTGCACAATTCTGAGTTTAATGGATCTCCAAAGTTATTTGAAATAAACCCAATCTTGAAGTGGATAGTTTTCATCATGATTGGTTTGTTTTAGTGATAATCAAAGTTTGGTTAGGTTCTCATCAAGAACTTGGATTTAAGTGAAAGTTTTAAATTTTTCATTAGTGTTCAAATAATGAAGCATTATTTAGTTGAAAAAATAAGGGACAGCAAGTCCACTTTTATGTTGTTTATTGTGACTTTTATTGTTAGCATTTTGAAGTCAAATATATCTCCCTTTGCATTTTTCCATTTTTTTCATATTTGTTTTTATCAGCTTTTATACTTTAATAATGCAACAACTAGTTAAAACATCGGGTGCTTTGGTTGTAGAGCTAGATTCAGGTTTATAACACACATTCTCATCTGCATATCTACTCATATTAGGTCTAGTAAGCACTTAAGAATCAATAATGAACAGTATCATATTTGTAACGATGAAGTTGCTTTGATATCCAAAAAAACTCCATAAGTTAGATAAGATAAAATGATAAATTTACATTTTGAGTGATTATTCACAATAGGCTCTTAATGACTTTTTTTTGAGATAGTCAAAGTTTTTCCAACTTTGTTAAACTCAAAACAATAAGTTGGTAATTGCAAGGGCAGAAAAAAGATTTGAAGAGGTTTTTCAAACATTGTTACACTCTTTAAATGAAAACTAATTGAAAGCTACAACATAAAGGCCTACTTTTTGTATGTGTATTTGTACGCCAACATTAACGTCAGTTGATATTAAATGTCAGATATTATTACAAGTGAATATTTCATTTTTTGTACGATAAATTTTGATCTTTTATTTTCAAATGAGAATATCAAAGTCTTTTACGTGCTCCCAATAAAGTTTATCTGTATGAATTAAGGTGACTGTTACTGCTTTGCATCATATTGCTCAGCTTGATAAGTCATCTGGAGATGACACAACAAAAACTCAAAATTTGTAAATTGCTTAGTTCGAAAATATTACATTTTTTATTCAAAATTTTATTTCAACCACAAAAGACTTCTCACTTTAGTCAGTATTTTTTATCAGTTAATGTTTATTTTCAACAATTATCATTCAGATTTAACTCTTTCATTTGGTAAACATTTTTTTTGACTTTATCTAAATATTGGCTTGAGTGCGCTCGCTGTGTCTTCTTTTTCAAATCATTTCTTAATTCTATAAGTGCTAGTTGTTGTTCATATTTACTATCCTTTACCTGAAATCATAGGTATACGTCTTAAGCAATTCATCATTACAAATACATAATTACACAATAAATTTAGTAATATATTTCTCATGAAAAATAAGAACGGGCCCCAAACCGCCAATTTATCTTAAAATGATTATTTATGTCAAAGTTGGACCTATATTTTCAATTTCGATTATCTATGAATTTTATAAAGGCATGGTGAATGATATGAAAGAAATTGAAGCTTCAAAAAAAATTACTCTTTTAGTAACCAGCTACAAATTATAGATAAATCAATTCCACTTGTAAATTGGTAAGTCTAGCGCTTCTCTCTGAGACTTAGACGCTGGATCAAAAAATGGCTTTTCTGCCAAAGAGGTAACTCTTGTTCCGTGTCTTGGCTGCTTTCCCTCATGATCCCAAACATTCCTATGTTGCGAAATTCTATTATCCCAGATAGCAGAAGTACCGTAACCTGGTTTGGTTGACCATTTAAATCTAACTTGAATATCAGCATTCTTTTCATAAACATCAAAAAGGTAATTAAGAATGATGTCAGATTCAACTGGCGAGACACCGATAATTCTTTTGGTCATACCCCTGTTCACATATAATGACTTCCAGCCAGTAGCTGGGTGAGTTCTAACTAAGGGGTGAACACGTTCAACTTTTACAGTGTTTCCTAAAGGATCGTCCCTGTTTAGATAGTTATGAGCAGAAACAAAGACAGCCTCTTTTCCATCTAAGAATTTTTTGAACTCATCACTTAACTTATCATATGCACCATAACCAGAAGACCAAATCGTGTCACCACCAACTTCTGGAACTTCGTCCAAGTGTAAATGTGTATAACCAGCAGGCTGACGTTCATGAACTAAATCGGTATGCCAAACTTGATTACCTGGCGCTGGGTGCTTTCTGTCCCAGTTAGAAAGGTTAGCATTTGCAAAGTTCAATTCCATACCACGCTTACGCAAGAAGTCGACCCAAATGACGGTTGCACCAGGCAATCCAGGAACTTGTAGAGTTTGCGGATGCTTTTCAACGTTACCGTAGTAATCTCCGAGCTCCCATTGCTTCTTAGGAGGCAATTTTTGGTCTCTAAAGAAAACGACACCTCTTTCCGCAATCAACAAGGCCAACTCATCTCTTTGCTGGTTGGTCAGATCTGCCAATTGCAAGCCAACAAGCTCAGTCCCAATCTTATCAGTTAGATGGATGACTTCTACAGCGGCACTCAAAAGCGCCTTTTTCTCAGGATCTGCATCTTTGCCTCTTTCAATGTAAGGCACGTCCTCGTCTCTGACAGCATATGCCTGATCCACAAACACTGGAATTTGAGATCTATCCGGAATCTCAGGGTACCCTTTACTTAAATCAATACCGTCATCCTCTAGTCTCTTTCGGCTGTGTTCCGGTAAAAGTTCTGCGCCCAGTGGATCCCTACCAACACGTAAATCCAAACCAAGACGCTCTGTTCTTGTGATATTTAATTGTTGAGAGGTTCTGACAAGTTTCTCAATTTGTTGATCAATCGGAGTGTCGTCAAAAACGTCAATAGATTCGGAGTTGGTTGTCGTAACTGTTATTGCTGCCATTGTGATGTGTCTTAGTTTGACAAAAAACCTTCACGTCCACAATTGTTTCAACTATCCCAAGCTGTTTATATACCTAATAATTATATCTTTCAATGTCACGCAAGGTTTTGCTTACAAATCAATACACTTACTGTGGCATATGCCACATAACTATTCAATGTGGTGCCTAATATCCAGTTCGGACGTTCCGCTTGTTTTTGTCACTAGGGCATATCTAGGTTTAATAAGTACTGTGGAAAAAGAAGCCTCACTTTTGTAATTTCCACCGTTTTCACTAGGACGGAAGTCAAGCACCGAGAGTCCACCGCTGTGGAGTCCTTTACCGTTATCAGCTTGATAGATGCTTCCAACAGCTAAGCGAAACTTTATTATCCAATTTTCCAGGCCAAGAAGGCACAACTTGGCAACATTACAAGTTCATGAGCAAATTTGAATCACATTATCAAATGTAGCTATTGATTTGAAGGTAAGATAGTAATTAAAATAAATAGTTTTAGTAGTTTAACAATGTCAAAACTTTTAAACTTTCTAATTAAGACAACGAATTATATAAAGGAATTCTTAAAGAGATTTGGCGCTATCAGATTCGACATCACGAGTAATCAATCTAACATCGTTTTTTAAAGTGTCATCTACTTCAAAGGAGATTTCACTAGCAGAAGAAAAGGTAGCAGCTTTATCAAATTCATCCCTATGTCCAGCAATCTTTGGGAAGTATTTCTTATCGTATCTTTCCAAGAACCAAACTGCAAAGAAAGTGATGTGTGCAAAGATAAGAATGATTAGGTTAGCAATGTAACCATTTTTAAAGTTTGGAGAATTCTTAACATTGTACTGCAAAGGAATTGAAAAGGCGTTGACAGCATATGAAGCAGCTTGTGCAAATGATAACACAATAGCTTTTTTTTCAACATTGTCACGACATAAAACAGCAAACCAAGAGAAGAAAATCTGAGCAAGACCAGATTGGAATGGCGCCTGTAAGAAGAATGCAGTCAACAGCAACTTATGTGGAACATCCCAAATGACCAAAACAATTGCGGCGAAATATGCAATCAAAAATGTACCATTGGTTGGAAGGATTTTACCATAGTAAGCACATAATGGTGGAATTAGTAGAGAAGATGGAACACCAACGACCCTAACATAAGCACCCCATGTGGTAACCGCAGTTCCGGGATAAAGACTTGGTAGGGATTTCATCCAAAGTTGAGGACCACTGTCGTACCACATCTTGTGGTGCAAAATCCATAAAAGAGAACAAACGTAAATTTGCCAAGTAGTAAAGGTTTCCTTCAAGGACTTCAAAGTCCATCTTTCCGGAACATTAACCGTATGTTCAACTCTTTTTCTAGCAAAGATCATGTCATCTTCAGAAAAAATGGTGAAACTCTTACAAGAATTAGGTGTTCCAGGGAATAACAGGAAACCGTAGATGAAGATTCCAAAAGTGATGACAGCATCAATGATGAATTGCCATCTCCAACCAGCCATCCCAGCAACACCGTCCAAGTGTTTCATCGCGGCACTTTGTAAAGCACCGGCACTTGCAGAACCAGCAACTGCCCAAGCGCCATAAAACCCACATCTTTTGAACAATTCATCTGGTGTTAAATATGAACTCAAAATAACGTAAGTGACTGGGAAAGAACAAGCTTCAAAGACACCAACAAAAAACCTAATTGCATACATTTGCGAAGCGTTTGAAACGTAAGCATTGGCAAGCGTCATTAAACCCCAGGCCAACTCACAGAACAATAACCAGTGACGCGCAAATAATGGCCTTGTAATTAGCAATGTGGTAGGAATTTGGAATAAAGCAAAGCCTACAGTATAGCATGTGCTAAAATAGTTTAGTTCATTACCTTTCAAGTTTAAATCTTCCTTCATTCCGGAAACATAAGCACCAGTCACGTTGGAATTATCCAAATATTTGGTGTAGAAGGAAAAGGAAAGAAATAGCAAGATTGACAAGTCAAACTTGAGCAAAAACTTCCTCTCGTAAGCACTGTAGTGACTTGGATACCAATTGAATGCATTTAGGAAATTGTACTTGCCAAATTTACCTTCTTTTGGTTCCGACCTTTCTCTGTTAATAGTCTTATCAATGTACTCAGTTCTAAAAGTGGTTTTATCATCAACCTTGAGTAAATGCCACCCGGCTGCTTTAACTTTAGTCCACATCTTTGAATCTACCTGTAGCTGCATATCTTCGTCTTTTGTCTTGAACTTTCTTGGCGACCTGAGCCTGTTTTATGTGATTTTTCTTGGACCCTCGATCTCCACAGTTTTAACAAAGAACCTCTAACAATAGGTACACACTTCAGATGGCAGATCCGCCGTGGGATTGTAGTTTTTCACCACCACCACCACCACCACCACCACCACCACCACAATAACAGACACCACAATTGATAAGTCATTTTAGCCGATTGGAAGATGAAGTTTGAATGATAAGACAATAATTGTAGGATATATGTAACACCTGTCTTTGACTCTAAAGCCTAGATCTTGAAGGTTCTATCATTCAGACGATGTTTGTCAGTAGATACACAACTGCGAGGGTTAAGCATCTGATTCAGCAAAGGTTGAGATACTCGACTCAGTCTTTATCAAAGACTGGTAATTCTAGAAATGCTCGAAACTTGTTTTTGGGAATAGGAGTCGTAATTGGAGTGAGTAGTTCCCTTATATATGGTACATACTTCAAACAACATGGCAAGTATGAGTCTTTTCCATCCACCTCGGTAACTAAAATTGAAAGTATCAAACCGCTAGAGTACGGTAATACGACTGCCCTTGTTGAGAAGCTGGTCCAGGAGCTAGGCGCCGAAAAGGTAAGCAGGTCACAATCAGAACTTGACTTCCACAGTGACAGTTCATGGGCCAGTGATCATGCTCATAACCACGAGAGACCTGAAGCCGTCGTGTACCCAGAGTCTACCGAGGATGTGTCTTTGGTATTGAGACTGTGTCACTTAAACAAAGTGCCTATTGTGCCATACACAGGTGGGACTTCTTTGGAGGGTCACTTCATTCCAACAAAATGTGGTATCACAATAGATCTTAGTCGTATGGGTGAAATCATTGCCTTGCATGAAGACGACCTAGACATCGTTGTGCAGCCTGCAGTTGGGTGGGAAAGTTTGAGAGACTACTTGTCGGACTACAATTTGATGTTTGGACCTGATCCTGGACCAGGGGCTTGCATTGGAGGTATGTGTGCTACTTCATGTTCTGGAACAAATGCAGCTCGTTATGGTACAATGAGAGAAAACGTCATTGGATTAACTGTTGTTCTTGCCGACGGCACTGTGATTAAAACGAAAAGGAGACCAAGAAAGTCTGCCGCAGGTTACAACTTAACCAACTTGATTATTGGTTCTGAAGGTACCCTAGGAATCATTACAGAGGTTACCTTGAAGCTACATGTCAGGCCAAAGTTTGAGAACATAGCACTCGTCTCATTCGATAGTTTGAAAGATGCTGCTGCTTCTGTGGCTTCTTTTGTTAAAGAGGGCGTGCAATTAAACGCAATAGAATTGTTAGATGATAAGATGATGCATTTTGTCAACGAATCAAGCGAAACCGTGCGGAGGTACGACGAATCTCCAACACTTTTGTTGAAGATCGGAGGTGGATCAAAGTCTGTGGTAAGTGAATTGACAAAATCCGTCAAACAAATTTGTAAGGAAAACAACAACTTATCATTCAAGTTTGCCGAGAATGAAGAAGAAAAGTTTCAGCTATGGAATGCCAGAAAGGTTGCATTATGGTCAACAATAGAGTATGGTAAAACCAACATTGATCCAAACATTAATATCTGGAGTACTGATGTCGCTGTTCCCATTTCTAAATTTGTTGAGGCACTAGAAGCCACAAAGAAAGACATTGCTGTAGCTGGTCTTACTGCTTCAATCGTTGGTCATGCAGGTGATGGTAACTATCACGCTTTAATTTTGTACAAGGATGAGCAAAGAGAAACAGCTACAAATTTAGTCAAAAACATGATCGACAAAGCTCTCGAATTTGATGGAACTGTTACTGGTGAGCATGGCGTTGGAATTGGTAAAAAGGAATTTCTAGTTCAGGAGCTAGGTGACGATGCAGTGGGATTGATGAGAAAAATTAAATTTGCTTTGGATCCACATACTATATTGAATCCTGATAAAGTTTTTGCTGTGGATCCAATTAATGATCGCTCTATTTAATCTCATATATAATTGATTTTAATAAAAGTTTCAATGAAGCCCTCCTTTTTATTAATATTTGACAGATGTGTTGTGTGTGACTACAGTTTTTGAGTTTACCCTGTGATTTATGCTTGCTAACACTTATTCCATATTCAATCACCTTGAGTTTGTATTGCCAGTGGAATTGGAAAAGCTAATTTTCATCTAAGTCTTTAAAGAAAAATGAATGGCTTTTTTGCATTAACTATGTTGCCGTATGCCTGTGTTATTTTGTCAGTACACTCTGTATACTTGTCTAATAATTTTCCAATAAACGGTTTTTGTCTGCATGTATCATGAATTTTAGAGCACGTATTGACTTCAAATTTTAGCACTCTTTTTTATTAAGGTCAAAACTTCAGAAGACGCAAAACGAACAAAACACTCTATTACTTGCTTACTTCTTACTTAAAAACGCAAAAGCCCAAGATTAACAGAAACTATTCTACTTTACATAATCAGTAATAAAATTCTTTGCATTTCTTTCTTCTAACGTATGACATGTTACTATATTGACTTGCTTGGCTTTTCCAAATGGGGAAGTCGGTTAAGCGTGTAAGTTGCACGGATTTTTTCCCCCCTGCATCTTTACTGTATAATTGCGAGAGCAAGCAAAATTTACTTTTTAAGCCTGTTTCTAAGCCTATCTTCACGCAATATATAAACGTAGATGTCCAACATCCGGTTTTGATGAAGTAAATAGGGTAGCTTGTAGTATACGTGAATACATTTATTCAAATTTATATCTATATATATACACCTATTGACAATGAAGGTTACCAGTTCTGAGCCCAAAGTTTTTGCAAAAGGGGCGCCATCTTTAGATAAATGCAGTGAAGATTGGATATACGCAGACAGTGAGACAAAAGAAGCAAATTTGGAGCCAGCTAACAGAGCAGAGTCTGTTTGCGATGAAGACAGTCCTCCAGCGTATTATGAAGCTCAAGCCGAAATAGAACAAGAAAGGATGCAGATACAGGCCATAAATGAAACCGAGGATTCTAAAAGTAAACGTATAGGATCAAGAATAGTCACCATGACAGCTTTTGCACTCAATACGATCATCGAAAGACATAGATATGCACGGTTTGCCAGACGTAAGGCCATCGGTATTCTCTGCGGGGCGAAAGTGGAACCAAGGGACCAACGCCGCCATAGGTCCAGAAGAAACCAGTGCGAAAACTGTTGTCACAGACGCAGACATCGTCAGTAGTTCATGATGCTCGACAGCTGTTTAAACTTTACACACAATGCAATTTTTGTCATAACATCGCATCGTTACGGGCAACAATTAAACAAGAAAGAGGTGAGCCACCGTTCGAAGTTCGCGTTTACGACGCAAGTGACCAAACACTGCAGTTGAATTTCCAGCCACCAGCTCTATAGCAACACCGCTTTTGCTTGAAGAAAAACCAGGAAAATGTGAACATGAGCAGACCAAGGCTCTGCGATTTTATTGTCGTTTGAATTTGCTATACGCACCTATGTATTTACTGTTTAATTGCAAAACATGCTTGCAAAACATGCTTCCAAAACGCGCTTTGAAAGCACGCATCCGTACTTGAAAGACTTTGCTTAGTTTTTACGTTATCGCATATGTGCGCTTAACTAAGCGCATGAAACTATTCAACCAATCACTTTTGTTCTACTCACTCCAAAATTTAAAAGTTGCATCCCTATACCTGAATGAAACAGAAGCCTTAAGAAGAGTGTTTGCTTTCGCATCTATTACGATGTTGATACCTTTCATGAGCCTTACTCAATCAACTTGAGTGCGCGCAAATTAAGGGTGCAACGATGAGAATTGTGGCGTTCAAACTTGTAAAAAAATGGCTTTCTGAATGCTGCTTGAAGCGATGCCATCTTATCAAGAACCGTTTTACTCTTCTGTAAATTTTGTGAATTCCTTTATAATGTTGTTAGAGTGTGCTTTATTCATACAAACAGGGCACCAAGAGCGAAACTGGCGACGACAAAGTATGACGTAGCAGACTTCCTACACTTTTATTCAATTTGTTGGCTCCCCTTCAATTTATGCAAGCTTGAATTCTTCACCCTAGAACAAGGAGACACGTTTACACATCAAGAACACAACAGCACTCTGCTATTCACCATACTAGCACTGCTTTTTGTCCTACTAGCTTTTATTCTTTCTTCGGCTCACTTCACACACAGTCCGACCTGACAAAACCCGCGCTTGGAAAAAAAGAGCAGGCTGCTTGCCAAGGCAATGGCAAGCTGTGAGGGTCCCCACTGTAAAAATCACTTTTATAGTGCGAGCTCTACACAAACTGAGATGAATGCCAAGAGCATAGGAGACCCCGTCGGCGCGGCAGACCCTGGTGTAAGGTTAAAATTGCTTGGCCTTAGAGAAAAAATTTCCCTGTAACCTTGGCAGCGTAACGGGTCGGCACAGGAAACAACGCCGACCCCTACAGAAAAGGGGGAAAAGAGTCGGCTCGGTCCAGTTCTGTTTTAACAATAAACTATATATAAATGACCATTGATCCCCCTATTTCATGGACGCTTGGGGAGAGTTCTGCTCTAACGTGTTGTTTGCAAATGAGTGATAGTGATAGTGAGACAATTGACTCGTCTCCAGAGGTGAAACACTTTGAACCAGATGTTGAAGCACAGAGCAACAAGGAAAACTTAACGCAAACACTTTCTAAAATCCTATCAACCACTGACGGTATCGAGAGAATCGAATCTCTAGCCAGAGTACTATCAACCAAAACCAAGGTTGATCTAGAGCGCTTTGAGATTAACGAGGACAATTTTGATTTGCAGCTGCTTTTGAAATATCTTCATGACAGAGAATCGGAACAAGGAATCGAGCCGGCACACTCTGGTCTAGCCTTCACAAACCTTGCTTGCTGGGGTATTGATGCTTCTGCGGCATATGGGCCCTCTGTGCCTGAAATGATTAGGGACTCTGTCAAGTTTTTCACCAAGCTCTTCAAAAAAGATGTTACTGAGCAAAGACAGATTATTAGAAATTTCAACGGTTTGGTTCTACCCGGTGAGCTAGTGCTAGCTCTTGGTAAGCCAGGTGCTGGATGCTCTTCTCTTTTAAAGGCATGTGCTGGGGAAACGGGAAATTTCACCATGGTGGAAGGTGAGTTTTCCTATGATGGCTTATCGCAGGAAGAGATGATGCAAAAATTCAAAGGCTACATAATTTATAATCCTGAGCTAGACTTCCATTTCCCTTACATCACCGTTAAGGAAACCATCGAGTTTGCTTTGAATGTCAAAACCCCTAACACAAGAGTCGACAATGTGTCAAGAAGTGAATACGTCGACAATATGCTGAGATTATGGTGTACTGTGTTTGGTTTGACTCACACCTATTCGACTAAAGTTGGTAATGATTTTGTTAGAGGTGTTTCTGGTGGTGAAAGGAAAAGAGTTTCTATTGTGGAAGCTCTTTCAATGAACGCATCGTTTTATTGCTTTGATAATGCTACCAGGGGTTTGGACGCTTCAACAGCTTTGGAGTTTGTTCAATGTTTGAGAACAGCCACTAACATGTCCAATTGTGGTGCGCTTGTTGCAATTTATCAGGCTGGTCAAAATATATACGATCTATTCGACAAAGTCACTGTCATATACAAAGGTAGACAAATTTATTGGGGTTCTGCCAAAGACGGTGTTGCATATTTTGAAAAAATGGGTTACATGAAGCCAAGCAGGATGACTGCTCCTGAATTCCTAACAGCCGTGACCTCACCTTCCTCTAGAAAAATCAAGCCTGGTTACGAAAATAAGGTTCCTGTTTCTGCTGATGATTTTGAAGAATATTGGTGTGCTTCTCCTGAGCATCAGAAACTAATGGACCAAATCTCTGATTTTGAAGCAGAGCACAGTGCAGAAGAAACTAGAGCAAGACTTGCATTAGCTACTGTTCAAAGAAAGCAAAGCGGTCAGAGAGAAAAGTCATTGTTCATTGTAAACTATTTTTCCCAGCTCAAATTTCTTGTGACAAGAGGTTTTCAAAGAACCAAAGGTAATTTTACTTACACTATGGTTTACTTATCATCATTCTTGACCAAAGGTTTCATTGTAGGTTCCATGTATTATCATATTCCCAAATCTACTGCTGGTGCTTATTCAAGAGGAGGTATCTTGTTTTACTGCTTACTTTTCTGTGGTGTTACATCTTTGGCGGAAATTGGTAATTCTTTTGCTAATAGAAAGATTCTCGTCAAACAAAAGTCTTACACAATGTATCATTTGTCTGCAGAAGCTTTACAAGAAATGATCACAGAATTACCAACAAAAGTGGTTGCTGTCATAATTTTGGCCTGTACTTCTTATTGGATGCCTAACTTGAAACACACAGCTGGTGCTTTTTTTATGTTCATGCTTTTTTTATTGACCATTCAGCAATGTATGTCATTTATTTTCAAATTGGTTGCTGCAGTGACTAAAGATGGTACAACCGCCCATGCTGTAGGCGGTCTTTGGGTGCTAATGCTCTGTGTATATTCTGGTTTTGTGTTGCCATTACCAAATATGCACCACTGGATCAAATGGATTCATTATTTGAACCCGATGTTTTATTGCTTTAACTCTTTGATGGGTTCTGAGTTTCATGGAAGAACAATGCCTTGTTACGATTTTGTTCCCTCTGGTCCAGGTTACGAAAATGTTTCTCTTGCAAACCAAATTTGTAACATTGCTGGATCTGTTGCTGGCCAAGAATATGTTTTAGGTGACAATTACATTTTAAAACAGTTTAATTTCAAATGGCACAATGTTTGGAAATATTGGGGTATTAACGTTTGCTGGACAGCAGGTTTTATCATGATGAATGTGTTTATGTCTGAGTATATCAAAAATGTTGAGGGTGGTGGCGACATGCTTTTATTCAAAAGAGGTCATATGCCTGATACTTCAGGAGGTGAAGAATGGGATGGTAAAGTTGCTACCAGGGCAGAAATGATGCTTGCATTGAATGGCCCAGATGCGGACCTTGAGCAAATTATTGCTGAGGCTGATGTTTTTTCGTGGCAAAACTTGAATTATATTATTCCATATGAAGGTGCCACTAGACAATTGCTCTGTAATATTCAAGGTTATGTCAAACCCGGTTCTATGACTGCGTTAATGGGTGAATCAGGTGCTGGTAAAACCACATTGTTGAACGTTTTAGCTCAAAGAATTTCTTTTGGTACTATAACTGGTGATATGCTAGTGAACGGTAAACCATTGGATATATCTTTTAAAAGAAGAACTGGATATGTTCAACAACAAGATTTGCATATGGCTGAGTTTTCTGTAAGAGAATCTCTAAGGTTTGCCGCTGAGCTGAGACAACCCCATTCTGTTTCAAAAGCTGAAAAGTATGAATATGTTGAAAAGATCATCAATTGTTTAGGTATGGACAAATATTCTGAAGCTATGGTTGGTAAGATTGGTAGAGGGTTGAACGTTGAACAAAGAAAGAAGCTTTCAATTGCTACTGAACTTGTTGCTAAACCATCTCTTCTACTATTTTTGGATGAGCCTACATCTGGGTTGGATTCAGAGTCTTCGTGGTCCATTGTCCAGTTCATGAGGGCTCTCGCTGATTCTGGCCAAGCAATTTTGTGTACTATTCATCAACCATCGGCAACGTTGTTTGAGGTTTTTGATAGATTGCTTCTATTGAAAAAGGGAGGTAAAACTGTTTACTTTGGTGATATTGGTCCAAATTCTGCTACCATGCTAACATATTTTGAAAAGCATTCTGGAGTCAAATGTGGAGTCAGCGAAAACCCTGCGGAGTATATTTTGAACTGTATCGGTGCAGGTGCTACCGCCAACGCTACTCAAGATTGGTCACAGCTTTGGAATGATTCTCGCGAGTGTGCTGAAATTACTGACGAAATCAAGGATCTTCACGCAAAATTGGCTTTGAGACCTGAACATAATGGAATCGACAATTTGACAGCCAAATTTGCTGCTTCTTATAAAGACCAATTTTGGATTGTGCTAAAAAGGTCCAACCTTCAATTTTGGAGGTCTCCCGTTTACATTAGAGCCAAATTCCTAGAATGTGTTTCTTGTGCATTGTTTGTTGGGCTATCTTATGTCGGTTTTGATCATACTGTTGCTGGTGCCCAAGGTGCATTTTCTTCTATTTTCATGCTACTTTTGATATCCCTTGCCATGATCAATCAATGCCATGTTTTTGCGATTGATACGAGAGAATTATTTGAAGTTAGGGAGGCCCTTTCGAACACTTTCCATTGGTCATGTTTGCTACTATCGCATACTTTAGTTGAAATTGCTTGGTCAATGGCATGCCAATTCATGTGCTTTATTTGTTACTATTGGCCTGCACAATACTCCGGTACGGCTGTTAATGCTGGATTCTTCTTCTTCATTTATGTTTTGATTTTTCCAATTTATTTTGTTACGTACGGTCTAGCAATCTTGTACTTTTCACCAGATGTTCCGTCAGCATCAATGATCAATTCTAACTTATTTGCGTTTATGTTGTTGTTTTGTGGTATCTTGAACCCAAAGAAATGGTCTCCAGGCTTTTGGTCTTTCATGTATGTTGTATCACCATTCACATATTTTGTTCAGGCCTTTGTTGGTCCTATTTTACACAACAGACAATTGGTCTGCGCATTTGATGAATATAACATTATGGATCCGCCTGAGGGTCAAACTTGTGGTTCATTCCTAGCTTCGTATATTGAAAACAATGGTGGATATATTTCAAATCCAACAGAAACTTCTCAATGCAAATATTGTCCCTACACAGAACAGATTCAAGTGGTTGCCCAATTCGGTATCAAATGGGAACAACATTGGAGAAATTTTGGAATTGCATGGATTTATATTCTATTCAATTTCGGAGCTATGATTTTTGGTTATTGGTTATTCAGAGTTAACGGATTTTCTTTCAAATACCTTGCTAACATCACCTCTTGGTTCAAAAAACCTAAAGAAGATAGACACGAAAAAGATAGCACTATTTTCACTCCAAAAGAAGGTGATGATAAGATTTTAGTTTCTAAAAACCAGTGAAAGCTCAACGGTTTTCTTTGTTTTCTCATTATAAAAAACTTTTATTATTTATCTCTGACATATGTGTATAGACTAATTATTCACTTTTATATGTCTTTTGCCCCCATGCAATAAGTACTTTCATTTCTTTATAAAAAAACTTTGATAGAATTACATGAATGCTTAGGTAATGCCTTCAGGTGCGAAGTATCAATATCTCAAAATTATAACATAGTTATGATATCTTTTTCTTTACAATAGAGCCTACTACGCAATGTCAGGAGCCAGTCCATCGGAAAGGTTATTAGATGCTGCCAGAAGAAATAACACCGATCTTTTTGAAGAGTTTGTGAAGGATGTTGAGACTCCAGAGAAAGCCATTGAATTAATTAACACTGCAACAGATCCAACTGGAAATTCAGCGCTTCATTTAGCTGCGAAATACGGCAATTATGAAGTAATGGATATGATGTTAGACATTGACGGTGTGGACGTAAATGTAGTTGCAAAGATGAATGGAAATACGGCACTGCATTATGTAGCTAGTTATTCCTTTGAGGATGCCGACTACGCCTTGTTTTTAACAAACGAATTGATCAATTGTGGAGCGGATCCAAACATCAAAAACAAGGAGGGCTTGAAACCAAAGGATATAATAGGAGATTCCAACGAACAAATCAAAATGGCATTAGAATCTGCGGAGTATGCAGACGCTTTTGATCAGCCTATAGAAGATATTTCTGATATCGACGACGATGACGACTCCACTACTAGCATTAACGAAGAAGAGAATAGGTAATTGTTACAGAACTATGTATCGTTTCAGATGACTACAATTATCTAATTACATATATATACTTTTCACAAAAAATCCCGCTATATTTCAACATCATCTATTGTAGAAGGCCCCCAAGTTCCAAGCGCCTTTTTAATATTGCCTTTGAGTTTTTGATATTCTTTTTTACTTTTCTTCCATTCATAAAGTGTGTTGCAACTAATTGGCTGCAGTGAATTCCGTTTTATAATCATAGATTTTCTACTGATTGAAGTACAACCTTTTTGTGTTTTTATAACCTTTTTCAGGCCATTTCCATTCCTAACACCTAGGTTCACAACTTCTAATAAAGAAGCATCCGGTATACATATAATTCCCAACTCTTTTGCTCGTTCATTGTCTGTTGGCCTTTGGAGTAAACCCAGTTTCAGTTCCTTTAAACATGTAACAAACTCATTCTCTGATTTTGAAGATACAATATGGGTTTTAATCAAATCCTGAAACTGCAATGGAAACCTTTCCTTAAAACACCGAGTCACGCTTGGTGTTATACTTGGGAGTACTATTGAAGCAAGGAAAATTTGGGTTGAAAATAAATCCTCGACGTAACAATTGAGAATGCCCTTTATTGTCAATAAGGATAATTTGTCACTGCAACTTTTACTCAAGCTAATGGGAGAATCTAATCTACCTGGTTTCGTTCTGATTTTGCCGACCTGTGTATAGTTTGACCTTCCTCTGACAGTTACACTATTGAGGTCTTCCAGTGACCATGGCGTCGCATCGTCATTGATAAAGCTTTCTAATGATGAGTCTCCACATGGCAGTTCGCTAACGTACATATGCAATTGAATGTTCTCTTTCAACCTGAATAAATCAGAATCATGTTCTTGTTCAATTATAGGGTTCAATTTTCCACTTTTCAACTGTTGGATATAATCAAGCATCAAAAAATTGAATGACCTTATTGCAAGTATTTCTGCATGAGAATCGTGTAGTACCAAACCCTGTACTTTTTGTAGTTTGATATCAGGAACGCACTTGACTCCTGTTGTTAAGCATAATAACTTTGGTTCTTTATTGTCAGTAATGGCCCAAATACCCGCCAATACAGAAAATTCTGATTGATTAGGCCTTGCATTCAAAAAGTTCTTGTTTTTATTCATCAAATATGCCGATTGCACGACATTCAGGTTCTTATTCATTGCCACCTTATTCAATGGAGTCAAAACCTGAATAAAAGACTCGTGAAAAAAAAAAAACGGCTAAGCGATGTTACAATCTATAACACATAATTGTAGTGACCCATCCTTCCATTTAATCTCCTGTTATAAACCTAATTTAGGTTTCTTTCCTTTAATTACTTTTCGCAGAAAATAAGCATGAACTTCTGAAGCTCCTGGAAATAAACTCTGCTTGAAATTTATAAATTCATCGAAGAAATCAGCAATAAACACCGCTATATATCAACCAAACAATCAGATCAATTGAAAAGTGTTTTTTTATTAGAAGCAATTAACTGCCAATTGACATGTTTTTTTGAAGTTAACTAAAGTCCAAGTTAAGCGCGCTTATTTTATTAATTACCTATTCGGGTAACGCGCTTAACTATTGAGTCACATGGATTGGATAAACTGAAAAGGAAGTGAAATTTTTTTCTTTCTAATCATAGACAACTTCTTCTTCTTTACGTAGCTTGAAATATATTTCAGTAAATGACACTTATCGATAGTTTCAAGTTTGCTGTCAGGGCTGCTTCAGCGGTCAAAAGCCAAAGAAGCTATTCTACAAGGTCCACTGTTATTCAACTTCTCAATAACATTGGCTCAAAAAGAGAGGTCCAGCAGTACCTCAAATATTTCACCTCCGTTTCGCAACAGCAGTTTGCTGTTATTAAAGTAGGTGGTGCAATCATTACTCAACAACTACCTCAGTTAGCCTCTTGTTTAGCCTTTTTGTATCATTTAGGTCTTTATCCAATTGTTCTTCATGGAACAGGTCCACAAATCAACGAAATTCTTGAAAATGAAGGTATTGAACCAAACTATAGCGATGGTATCAGAATTACTGATGAAAAAACAATGGGTGTTGTAAGAAAATGTTTCCTGGAACAAAATCTTAAGTTGGTGGCTGCCTTAGAACAGATGGGTGTTAAAGCTAGACCTATTACTGGAGGTGTTTTTAACGCTGAATATCTTGATAAGGATAAGTATAAGTTAGTTGGATCCATTGGTTCAATCAACAAGGAGCCTATTGAGGCTTCTATCAAAGCTGGTGCTTTACCAATTTTGACTTCACTTGCTGAAACTTCCTCTGGTCAATTACTTAATGTGAATGCTGATATTGCAGCTGGTATGGTTGCAAGAGAATTCAAGCCTTTGAAAATTGTTTATTTGAACGAAAAGGGTGGTATCATTAACGGAACTTCTGGCGAAAAGATCTCAGTTATTAATCTTGATGCCGAATATGCTGAATTATTGAAAGAGCCATGGGTTAAGTATGGTACCAAGCTTAAGATTAAAGAAATTAGAGATTTGTTGATGCATTTACCTCGTTCATCTTCGGTCGCCATTATTAATGTCGATGATTTGCAAAAAGAATTGTTTACTGATTCTGGTGCTGGTACCTTGATCAGACGCGGATATAAGCTTACTAAATATGATAACTTATCTGAAATCAATGTTGACTTGCTCAAAAGTAAATTACTCAATGAAGTCAGTAATGTTGATACTTACTTGTCCTCTTTGAAAGAAGGCGACTATGCTATTTATTGTGATGAACCAATGGAAGTTTTAACAATTGTGACAGGTCTTAAATCTAACAAAATAAATCTTAACAAGTTGGTCATTTCTAAATCTGGATGGTTAAATAACGTTAGTGAAAATGTGTTTAAACTTCTCAAGAACAACTACAAGGGATTTTACTGGGTTGTCCCAGAAAAAAATGAAAACATCACATTTTTCTTTGATAAGTCTGATGGATCTTACACTCACAACGGCAAGGTACTATTCTGGTCTGGTGTTGAAGATTTGAGTGAAATTTCGACTTTGATTTCTGCATTTACTACCGCTGAAACCACATCTTCTACATCTGGTATCTTCTCAAACAGTTCTCAAAAACGTGGTTTCCACACTACTCGTCAACTTTTGAGAAAATCCGTTGCTTTAATCGGTGCAAGAGGTTACACTGGACAAAATTTAATTTCCCTCATTGACAATCATGATGATTTAGACTTAGCATATGTTTCATCTCGTGAATTAGCAGGGAAGCCATTGGACTCGTACAGAAAATCACAAGTTACCTACTCTAATTTGTCAACTGAAGACATTAAACAAATTGAAAAGAATAATGAGATTGACATGTGGGTGATGGCACTTCCAAATAAAGTTTGCTTACCATTTGTTGAAGCTATTGAATCTGTAGAAGGAGGACATGGTAAGATTATTGATTTATCAGCCGATTTTAGATTTGATACTACAGGTGAATGGACATATGGTTTACCAGAATTGAAAGGCAGAGACGATATCAAGTCAGCCACAAAGATTTCCAATCCTGGATGCTATGCGACATGTGCACAACTTTCATTGGCACCATTAGTTAGCTATGTTGACCCACAGGCTAAGCCAAATGTTTTTGGAGTCTCTGGTTACTCAGGTGCTGGTACCAAACCAAGCAATAAGAACGATCCAAAGTTCCTCAAAGATAATATGATTCCCTATGCTTTAACTGATCACATTCATGAGCGTGAAATTGGCTTTCAACTAGGCTCTTCAGTGTCCTTTATGCCTCATGTTGGTGAATGGTTTCAGGGTATTGCTATGACTGTTAACATTCCACTGAAAGAAGACCATGGGTTAACTGCAGAAAAAGTTGAAGAACTTTACAATGAATTTTATAAGAGTGAGCCCTTAGTTAAAATTACTGGCGCAGAAGCTCCACTTGTCAGAGACATTAGTGGTAAGCATGGCTGTTACATTGGTGGTTTTAAGCTTAGCGCAGCAGGTGACAGAATTGTCGTTGTAGGTGTCATTGACAATCTATTAAAGGGTGCTGCTACTCAGTGTATGCAAAATATTAACCTGGCCACTGGCTATAGTGAATTAGAGGGTATTCCAAAATTTTAGGTTAATATCTAGTTCATACATATTTTTTTAAAATTTCTAAAAGGTCTTATACCAAATGAATATTCAAAAGTTGGCAATTGTAGAGCTGACAGTATGTAGAGCATTAATGACGCTTTATTTCGTGTTCATTATATTTAGGGTTTTGGAAGCTTCATTTTGGTGAAATAGTTTACATCCGTCACATAATCTTAATTTGATGATGAAGGTTATTATTTGCTTGCGTCCATGTTATAAACTAAATCTTTTCAGAGTTGCAACAGTTGTAAATAGTTCAATTGTAATTTATCTATCGTTTCTGGTATTTTGCAGATTCAAATTTAGTACCCATTATTTTTTGAGTTGTAGAGGTTTATCATAAGAACATTTGATTTTAGCCGTGAAGCTTCATCAATTACTGGGTATCTTTTGATAGTAAGTGCCACTGTAATTTTATTAAAGTTAACTAATATGCGTGGACATGTCGGGTCTGGAGTTTGAGACAACGTTATTGAAGCTCAAAACTTTCTATAACGCTACATGTAATAGAAACGAATCTATTCAAACTGAAAAATCTTAAGTATGCATACCCTTTGTTTTAAACATTATAGTACAAGAATTGTGGTACACGTATGTAGCAACACATTTGACGGTATCTAATAGGGCTCATCTATAAGAAGAATTTACCATGACTATGTCTATGAAAGGAACGCCTTCAGAAGCTCGAACGGTATAACAAAAATTTGATTAGCTTTGCTTATCTGTTCAGGTCGGATGCTGTGAATAATGGCGCTGAACCTTTACAGAAAAAGCCTAAAACATACGGGAGTAATTTACATGTCATAAGATGATATATTGCTGTTCTTGTGCTTCAAGACACAAAGAAACAAAGAATATAAAACTTCGAAAGTTTTAAATAGGTGGTCATAAACAACGAAATACCTTTGAATGAATGGTAATTTAGAGGAAATGTTTTGACGAATGCTAATTTAATGGGATTGATTGATAAGAAAGAAACGAATGCATCAATTTACATACCCACCATCCCATCAAAATAAATTGCCAAATTGAGAAGAAAATACAGGTTTTGTTAAGGTCACTCAAAAATACACCAGTATGTCTGATTACTCTCTAGTGCTTTTTCAAACTTCAATTGGTTTCCATAGTGAGCAAAAAAAATAATATGAGGAAAAATTTCCTTACTATGATACGTTACAGAAAGAGCAGAAGTTGAAGTTGCAGTAATGATGATGTGTGTGAAGAGAATGCACCTAGTGAGGTCGTGCTTTGGTGCTTGTAAATTTCATACATCGGTGGCAGTGAGCAAAGTTTCTCCCGGATTGTACAACAACCAGATGAAAATAAAACCACGGTTGAATAATGATCATCCGAACAAAAGAAACACCATTAACAAACGTGGACTGATCCTGACAGGGTCCGAGCGGGACCAGAAGTGGGCGAAGATAGTGCTGAACAGAGTGAACAAGAGCAAGCAGAAGTTGGAGCTTATCACAGACGAGGGGTTGATCAAGTGCGAGAGCGTGAAGGAGTGTTTTAAGGATCTTGATTTACGCAAGCAGGGGATTGTGATCATTGGGGAGTCTGAGCACGGAATGAAGCTGAAGGTAGTTGAAAGGGAGGTTGCTATGAAGGCTTATTCGGAGCATTTGGCCAAGTCCGTCACCGCGTCGTTGCGAGCCAGCGACAACAAAGTTGTGAAGAAGCAGGACAAAAACAGCAAGAAGGAGGACAACTCCAAGGTAAAGGTGGTCCAGGTTGGCTGGGGTATCACGCTGAATGACCTGGAGTCGCAGAAGAAGTTTGAGATCGAGCGCCACTGGCGCAAGGGTTACGATGTGGACGTTGTGATTGATGACAGACGAATTCTTGACAGGGAAAACGTTGGAGGTAATGTCTACCGCAAAAGCCAGGATCTGGACGAAATTGAGTCACTGCGCCGTTCTAAGATCATTGTTTATTTAGAGTCACAATTGCAGGAGCTTGGTGCAAAATTCCAGCTAGAAGGTAAAATAAACACCAGACTGGTGATATCGGTGAAGGGTATGGAAGTAATTGGGCTTACCAAAGACCAAAAAAAGGCGCAAAAGGCCCTGGAAAAGGAGAAGCGAAGACAAAAGCTGGCATCTAGAACTATCAGGGCCAACCCAGAGGAAACCCCACTTGTAAATAGATCATAGGTACCCCCATTTCTAGAAAACTCCTCTGTCATTCATGAGCATTGTCGTCGTAGCGGGCTTCAAAATTTTTTCAATCCAAAAAAAAATAAAAAATGGAGGATCTCCATAAGGAAGAAAATAGAGTCTTTAGCAATAGAGGCCAAACAGGGATTATGGATAGTGTTGAAATCGTTGACTATGAAGCTCTTCCAGAGACGTCGCCACTTTTGCATCAATTAGCAGCGGGAGCGTTTGCAGGGATCATGGAACACACCGTCATGTTTCCTATCGACTCCATCAAGACAAGAATGCAAACGTCCAAAATCGGGTCCCAGGAGAGCATTATAACGGCATTCACGAGGATTTCGTCGCAAGAGGGTCCGTTGGCATTATGGAGGGGAGTTTCGTCGGTGGTAATGGGTGCCGGACCGGCTCATGCAGTGTACTACTTGGTTTTTGAGTCTACAAAGACCACGCTTTGCAACAGGTGGTACAACCTGGATAACAACATTGTCACATCTGAGAAGTTCCCTGTTGTTGCAGCCCTGTCAGGTGTCTGTGCTACCATAACCAGTGATGCCTTGATGACGCCTTTTGATGTTATCAAACAGAGAATGCAGAACACTTCGTCCAGTGTCACCAACGCACTTCGGGTCTGTGGCCACATCCAGCAAACTGAGGGTTTAAAGGCCTTCTTTATCAGCTACCCTACTACGTTGATTCTTTCAATCCCATTTGCAGCGCTGAACTTCGGTATATATGAGTTTGCCAGTGACGTCTTGAACCCAAATCAAGACTACAACCCAATGGTGCATTGCGTTGCCGGGGGTGCCTCTGGTGCCTTTGCAGCGGGTCTGACCACGCCTCTAGATGTCATCAAGACGGCCCTTCAAACCCAATCGGTCAAAGCCACAGGATTTTTCAGTGCCATTGCTGCCTTAAAGCAACAGGGTGGTTCTCAAGTATTTTTGAGAGGTCTTCGTCCAAGAGTTGTCTTCAATATGCCAGCCACTGCTATTTCCTGGACCGCTTACGAAATGGCCAAAGCATACCTGATGAACGACTAATGACACTTGCACTGCATAAACTTGCGAAACTAAACGACAATTATTAATAATTCTGCTACTGCTACAATTAATCTCACCAATAATACCAATGCTTCATATGTTGACCAGATTGATACCCTTCACTCTAGTTGAAATTAAATATTCAAACATTAGCACTTCAATCCTACGAACAATTCCTACTTAAACACTGTCAAAAGTTTTAATTTATTTTTCCCATTCCATTATTGATAGCATAGTGAACAATCTTCCTCTATCTCAAATTCTTACATTTGGCGACCTATATTAAAACCGAAAAATAACCTCTAAATAAATACTAAAAAAAGATACTTTTTAAATAAATTAGTTACATTTCAACTGAAATAACTGTATTTATATTTTACTCATTTCCTACTATTACTAGCTCTCTGTACATATTTATAATATATTTTAAAAGCTTAAAAAAGAGATACATAGAAAATTTAACGATATGTTACACACTCAAGACCGAAAAGGCCCAAATAGTAGAGAAGAATCCCACAAAGGCAAAGAACGCCCATCTCCTTAGCTTGCGTTCTTCCTCACTGCTCCTAAAGGATGAAAAGATGTTCCTTATCGACTGGAACATGTTCATTGGGACTCAATCAACAAAAGACAAAGTATGGAGAATCTTCATCCTCAATTTGAGTTTTTTTCTCCCTTTACTACAATTTCAGGTCTTACAAGATAAAACCAGAATGCTACACAGAGAATGGGCCATTTGGAACCAAATGAAGGCTGCCAGAGATTCAAACTCAGTACTCACAGACTGCAAATATGATGATTCTGATGAGAAGCTATTTCTTGCCACACGAAATAAGGAAGCCTATGATAACAATAAATCTCCTGATTACAAAGTTATCAACAAATTGACGGCTACCAAGCGTATTTTGGCCTTTTTGATGGTTGTTGCAGTATTTTTTTACTTTGCACCTACATCATTAATGAACTGTTGTGAAGAACCATTAAATGGGCTCAGTTTTTCAAAGCACTTGTTATCATCAGTTGCTGATAGGCAAATAGACTATGACAAATTTTTCCCATTAGAGGATTCTGAGCCATCGGTACATGAGGTCATTGAAATACCGTTTTTGCCAAATGATGATCTTGAATCCCTTGGTACACCTGCTTGGTCCGTCCAGTTGCTTAATCGAACATTTGGTCAATCTTGGGGCCATGTTGCAAATGTCTCGTATACTCCACCACCAGCTGATATTGACTTCAATAAAATTGTTCTAACTCTTGATACCAAGGTAGATGGTGTTCAGTATGACAGATTGGTCAACATTTATCTTGATGATGTTGAAATTTGGAGATCTTCCACTATTGAACCTGCTGGAAAGTCATCTCACTCGTTTGCTCAGAAGGACGTTTCGGCATATTTACCTTTATTCAATTCTACTTCGGAATTGAAGTTTCAATTAGATAATATTATAAACTCTAGATTAACAGGAGTTTTTGAAGTTGCTTTAGATGCTAAGTTCTATTACATTCCAAATAAATTTCATACCGATTATCCTTCAAAGGTTCAGAATCTTTTAAAAGTTAAGAACCCATCTGATGGTTCAATTGTTCATTTACCACATGCACATGCAGCACCAAAAATTCCAACTCTTAATGCAAATACTACCAAAGTTGAATTATCGATAATCACTTCTGGCAATGCCGAGGAAGAGTTTTGGTATTCTAATGTTTTGGATCAATTTAAACATGCATTTGATTTGAATAACCACAAACTACTAGGACATGGTTCATGTAGGCTTGTGAATGTGTTTGTTGGTGGCATCAGAGTTCATACTTTCAATCCTAACCCAGTTATTTTCTCAGGAGGAATTTCTCCTGCGCTTTGGAATCCCATCGTTTCTGACGGTAGCTTTCATATTGATCCACTTGTGGTCGATTTGACCTACGTTTTACCTTGGCTTTGGGAGACTCCAAACTCGGAGTTGACAATTGAAATTACAAATTGTATCGATGATGATGATAGTACAGTTTTCAAGAGTGGTATTGGTTCTGACTGGATTACATCTGCTTCTCTATCTATATGGGAAAATGGAGAAATTGAAGGCTCCACTGGAGAAGTCCTATCGTTTGATAATTCTACTAAAATTAGAGCATTTGGTGTTTCTCCACCTTTTTCAGGTGTTTTGAACCAAGTTATCAACGCTGAATACTCTAACTCGCTTTCTACCAACCTGACATATTTTTACAAAAATGGTACGGAGAAAAATGCCATCAAAGAAGTTTCTAATAATGTCAACCAAACGGCATTGACATTCATTTCCAAATTTGGTGACTCTCAGTCAATTGTTCTTATTCCTAAAACTCACGATACATTTATATCTTTAGATTCTGAGTTTAATATTATTAATGAATTGGAGTTCAAACAAATTTCACCATTAGCAATAGATCTTCTCTCGTTGACTCCAAAAGGTGCTAAATTTCATTCACCTGCCCAAGCTCCATTAGATATCAACCTAGACGTGAATATAACTAAAGCACGTCATTTTTCAATGAAACATAATGGCTTCAAATTTTTAGATATAAAATCAAAAGAAAATGGAACTTCTGCATTCACTATTTCACCAAATGGAAACCATGGTAACAGTGCTATGGAACATTACTACAATCTTTCAGCGCCTTCCGGTTTCAATTATCAAAGACACACATTAGCCGCTAATAGTACCATTTTGAGCGATGACATTAGTGTTGACGCACAACCACTCATTTTTAAAAATGATCAACCTTTGTTAGCCCAACTTTTAACTGAGAATCAACTTGAAGAAACCAAAAAACTTTTTGGTTGTCACTCAAAATCCTTCATTAATAACCTTCTGACCTGAACCTTTTTTTCTTTATTTATTACTAGCAACAAGTTGTATAGTTCACTTTTTACTCGTTTCTTTTATCGTATAACAAGTTTCACAATTAACATTAACGTTACGTACAAGAATCACTCAACAATGTTTATTATTTTATAATTTAAATTTAAAGTCATTAATGAACGTATTAAATAAGAAATACGAAAACAATATAAATAATACCTGAATGAAATGAAAATGAAAAGTCAAATGTACAATTATTAAAGCACCCGGTAATAACACCTCAGCTATTCATTAGCAAACGTTTCAATTGTAGTTTTAATGTAGCTTCCATGCGATGAATTAGGAGAGCCTTGTTTGGTAGATTGAAATAATTTCAATGCTTCTTCTTCATCATCAGTAACGATTTTTGACTCATTAGAATACATTGCGACCTCCTTCCAAAACTCGTTTTCATTATCGCCAATGTTACATTCATTGCCTAAGGCTCTTTCTAAATCCAGGTCTACTAAAGTTGTTGGTGATTGCTTTTCGTATTCTGTATCTGATCCTGACGAAGATTTGGAGCTGAAAAAAAAAGTGTTTGCCTGAGATGTTGGCGTTGGAGAGTTGATTGAAGAATTAGCCCACATTGCTGTGATTGGTAAAGAAAGTGCGACAAGAGCCGTTCCGAGAGAAGAAAGCGCTTGCGATGAGTATTTATCAGTTTCGGAAAATCCAGTGAATGAAACTAGAATCAAAATCATTGGAATAATCATTGTTTGGAAAGACATTATCAATAAAATGTGAAATAAATTAAATTGCCGGAGGCCTAAATGTCTTCTTGTCCGAACCGCAAGAACCAATTTTATTGCTAACAATCCAAAAATCAAACAAGTTGATGTTATGAACAGAATAACTGGATCACTCAACAAATAGGAATCAACTGTGTATGTCTCACTAAACATAGTTTTGTTAGATTCAACCATATAGATAAAATATAAAACTATGGTTCCGATACTCAATGCACCAGAAATAAAAGTAACAATATAGCAAATCCATTTCATGAAAGACTGAGGAGACTCAAATATGATCCAAACTTGATAGGTTTCTGAAATTTGAATGAAAATTATTAACAAAAGGTAGAAAACATTTGATGCAACAGTGACGTTACTGTTATTTTTGTTCACAAACGTGGATTCAGTGAAATAATAACCTAGTGAGTTATATTGGTCTGTCAATGTCACCGCATATAAAATAGATTGAATGAAAAGGAGAGAAAGAGTTATCATATTCAAAATAAAAATTGGTGAGTTTTTCTTTTTGGTAACCAGATATGTTACTGGTAAGGCAATAAATGACATACCAATTCTGACACCGTAAATTATAGCAAAAACTAATATAGTTTTAATATATGCATCTAAGTCACCAAATGAAAGCTCTTGTACTCCAGAAAAGGTTGTAAAACTGATCATTACATCAGATGGATTTTCCATAAGATTTTCGTCAAAAATATCAAATTTGTTTAAACCCATTTCAGATTGATTTGATCAGATAATTCTCAAGAAAATGTAGTCAAGCAAGTTTAATCTCACTGTCCCAAAAAGAAGTAGTGACAAGAAATTGGTTTCATTATAAGGGTTTTTTTTGGAAAACTGCCAAATTGATTTAAATGCTCAAAATTACCAATTTGGGAAAACACAATGAAATTTGTAGATCCTTCTCAAGATATGGCAGGAACTTCCCCGCTCTATAACTTATCAAACGGTATAGTCGCTATTGAATGCATCCCATTGTTTAAGCTTAATCAAATGTCTCATTGTTGGCCTCCCATGGGGACAATTCCACGGTTTATCTAAATCCGAAAGATTTCTGACGACATTGACCATTTTATTATAGGAAAGTGTTTGACCGATCATGATACTGGATCTACATGCTCGCATGGCAAACATACTTCTCACTTTGGATGGTCGCACAATTTCTGATGAGCCGCATGCGGTACTGTGTTCCTGGAGTAAGTGAATTAGCTCATGTAAATCTGATATAGTGAAAACAGTAGATTTAGAGTATGGTAAAGAGAGCAAAAAAATCTGATCTGTTTGAGATTCATCATTATGCTGAAACTTAAACTGAAAACCATTTTGTTCAAAAATTTTCAAATTAGAAGAAATAGTAAGTTTATCAATTGAATTTAAATCTAGTAATTCAGGGATAACCAATCTTTGAGAATTGATGACCGTTTCCTTAATTAGCTTTTCAAAATTGAACTTTTCATCACTTGCATGTTGATCAACTATGAATATGTCTTGCGTCTTTGGATTTCTAACTAATATGAAACCTTTGTTGAACTGCCCAATTATTTCCATATTCAAAAAATCTTTCTTATGAACATTTAAGGTTAATTGTCGCTCACATTCATCATTGTTCAGTATATCCATAGGCGTCACATCAGCAGTATGATTATTATGATCAAAGATAGAAGGTAATTGCAGAGCATTTTTGGAAAGTTGATAAAATATAGTTTGTTCGATCCTGTTAGTATTGAATACAACCTCTGGCTCCTTGGGTAAAGAGACTGATGTGAAAGTACTATCTATCTGGGTTTCAATGGGCAATCGAATATCATTTGGTGGATTTTCATTGTTGACATTCGTTTCTACGTTCTTAGGCCCTTTTTTCATTTGAATGTCGTATTCTTCCATAATTTTTGACTGGCATCCCATTTCATTTAAATCCTCAGTGGCTAAAGCCTGTGACGATTTGACGCTTAGTTGGCTTAAAATGAGCTCCTCTTCTTGTAATTCAGTCTTGAAATCATCATCAAGCTGTTCACCCAAATTGCTGATTGTAATTTGAGTGTTATCTTCAGAGTCCATTTCATTTTTTTCATGCTCAATACTTTTAGTATTTACTATCGAATTACTGACTTTGACGATATACTCTGTTTCAATCATCTCCGCAGTGTTTGAGTCTTGCTCATTTTCAAATTTCTTGGTGGAAGCATAAGATGAGACATAGGAGTCTAAATCATGCTGTCTTTGATAATTTCGTCCCTTAAGTACATCATTTGCAGATTTATTGAGCGGTATGACATAGTTGTCTTGTTGGTTCCAATGTTGTTCTAATAATACCCCAAAATCTGCCAACAAAGTTTGCTCTATGTTGTGATCAAGCATAACTATACTTTTATCTGGCGTGACGTTAATGTCTAATACGTTGCTGCCAATTGTAAAGTCTAAAACGACAAATGGTAGCTGCAAATAATTGAACTTTTTATATAGTTCATTCACTATCTTCAAAACAGCTTTCCAATCTACTGGTCTCTTATTAATGTAAATAAACTGCCTATCTTTACTAGATCTGCCATTTCCAAATGAAGAATTCGAAATTAACCCACTGACATTAATTATTTTTGATTCATCACAGGTGTCATAATATATTTCACCCTTAAACTCCTCAACACCCTGTAAACCTGTTGATCCAAATATGTTGATGATATTGTCCTTCACTTGTTTATTGCCGTTTGATTTCAGTAAAACCTTTTTAGGTTTGTTATTTTCCAAATGAAATAACAGAATCCTGGTATCAGTCAATATGATCAGATACTGTAGCAAACAGTTCAACATCCTTTGTAATTCTTTTCTAAAATTCTTTTGCAGATTGAGCTTTCTAACTGGTAAATTTCTGAATACTTCTGAAATTTTAATAGTAGTGCCTTTGGGGTGGCTTATCGCCCCTTTATGAACCAAAACACCATTACTATCATACCTTAAACACCAACCACTTGGTGCTTGACTCTCTAATGCGGTTTTGATTTCTAGTTTTGACATACTGGAAATGGCGTTTAACGCTTCACCTCTAAATCCCAGAGTCAAGACATTTGTCAGTTCATCAAAATTTGACAACTTAGAAGTATAGTTTTTCAAAGCAATATTTTCAAAGTCTTTAGGGTCAATACCGCTACCGTTATCATTGATTTCAATGTACTCCAAGTTCGAGTTGTGCGATTTGATTGAAATTGATATTGACTTAGCACCTGCATCCACGCAATTTTCTAAAAGTTCCTTGACAATAGATTGCAAATCAACCACAACCTGTCCAGATGTTATATTATGAATAACATCTTTCCCGATTTGTCTGATCATCAATCACAATACACCAACAATTCAATGAAGTATAGAAAAAAGTGGTTACGCGTTAGGGTTTCAAAATTATGCGATCTACATCTTGCTACGAATGGCGCCCAATATACCTGACTTGATAATTGACACTGTACTGTACAGCTTGGAACATGCCTTCAAACATTTAGATATATATCCACTAGAATCCTTCATTCAAGTGGTGTTTTATGGCATCCAAACCAATCATAATAGACATCCTGAAGTTCAGGAATATCTTGAAGGATTACGAATAGAACTTACCAAATTGGTTCAACGACAGCGTTTGGCACGTATATGGTTTGATTTCAAAATGGAAGACAATACAATTGTGTCCATTGGAATCTCATTTGGCGAGTTCTTTTTAAACGATGGCCGTGGAATTGGATGGAAGGTGATTGGTGCTCCATCTAAAAGAGATTCGTGGATAACAGTTGTTGCCGGCCTTAAGACATGGTTTCTCGGTTTACTAACAGAGATTGACCAAATTCAGGGCAAAGCTCTTGATTTCGATATTCGAATATCTAGTGTGCCGGATGATGAGTTGATCTTTGACGAACGCTGGGGACTTGATTCCCATTTCGATCCAAATAAACTGATACACGATAGAAAGACAGTTTTGAAACTACAGCAAATACCAGACATGAATGCCGATTTAGGAGACGATGGAAATTTAAAATTACATAGTTACATAGTTAGACGGGTCGCATAAAATATGCCGGATGTTTTTCGAATATTAACAAGAAAACAACTTGATTAGTTGAAGAGAACATTAATTAAAGACTAGTTTATCTTATCTGCTACTCTAGCGGAGACACTTTCATGATTTCTCCATCCTCTAGAATAACCCATAAGACCAACTGTATGCATAGTTCCCCCCAAAGCACCGTTAACCCAACACAGTAAAATAACAACACAGATTATATCAAATAATTCGTGAATAAAAAATAAATGCCTTGTACCAAACATAACACAATAGAATGCCATGTATGATAACAAAAACAAGAGCCATTTTTGAAAAAATGCCTTAACGACAGGTGACTCCAGATATAATGACCAACTAGCCTTGGACTTTTCTGCTTTTTCTTCTTCTTCTTCTTCTTCATCTTCTTCTACTTCATGTTTTGATGATGACTCAACCTTATCAATACCCACATTAGTATTTCTATTACATGCTAGCACGACTAAAATAATAGGCAAAACTGCCAAAACATTATGATGACTGGAAAAAGGAGTGGTCCATCTTAATGATAGATTATGTAACCACACTATCAAAACAGGTACTTGAATTGGTAAGATCCAAAGCAGTATCATAAAGATAGATAAATTAAAGTTCATTTGAGAGCGTGATGCCTTTGTACTTAGCTTGTGCTCTGATTTTTCATGAATACTAATTTTTTCAAGTGCTCTATCGTTATTAACGGTTAATCTCAAGATTCCAACAACATGAGTGAAAAAAGCCACTATGTATGCAAATTGATATGGGAAATAAAGCAAGACTAATATGGTGATGGCAATAACTCCAAATGATCTTCTAATTCTTCCCTTGATTGTGAATCCTAGCTTCAAAAATATTAATGTTAATGTATATGTGGCGAAATTTAAAGGTAATGATAGCAATTGAAACATGATATTCTTGGTCTTAATATTTGTTTGACTTGCTTTAAGTATAATTTTGACGATGCCAACAAGAGCGTCCTTTGCCAAGTTCATAGCATTGAAAACTATGTAATTAAGAATGATAGAGGCACTAAACATCAAAGGCCCATAAAACCATAAATTCAATTCATCAATACCAAGAAAATTCCAATTAACGCTCATATCCTCGGGTAATAAATTCCAGTCTGGCGAAGGAACAGGGTCAAGTAAAGAAATCAAAGGTCCTAATGTCGTTGATGTTGTTAGTGGACTGGCAATAGAGAAGGCAAAGAGTAATGTGATAAACAACTTGCCGCAACATAGTTTACTTAATGCATCTAAGAAAGAAGGAAATTCACCTTTCTTATGGTACATCCAATGCATCAATTGTATAATGAAACACATGATGCAAACGAATAAAGGAAAGCCAATGATTGAAAGCCTGTATTTCAAGACAACCAATGAAAACGTAGTGAACCAATCCACAGATAAATAAATGTCCATGATTTCTTCGGAGTGGCTATCTGAAATAACTTTTAGTTTCAAATTGTTGTCACCTTTTTTGGGAATGGGAACATAAGGGGCCTCACCATTGATAAGAACATTCAATAAACGGTCTTCATCAATTCCTATGTGCCATTTTAATTCACCAGGCACATGCTGGCCAATCAAAGGAGAGAATCTTTCTTTTGAGGATCTTTTGTACCTGATGTCCAATTGATAAGCTAACAAACCTGATTTGACAGAAGGAACATCAACATCAACTATGGAACAACAATGCGGAGCAAGGGTAATGTCAGCGCCCTTTGATATCAAACTCCAAAGTGACGAAGTCCCCAGAACCTCATGACACGCTTCATTCAACTCCATATCAGCAACGACAAAATCATCATTTTCAGAGTTACTGGAAAAGTCAGAGGATGTGCTAACAACAACTGTATTGTATTTCGACAGGATGGAAGGAGGTATTTCCAAAGAATAAAATGGAGATTTTGGTCCATTGAATGAGGATTCACCTAAACTCTGGACACCAATTTCAGATTTTGGGACAATATTAATCGAATCATGTATTGAAATGCATTCTAGTTCAACATATTGCTTTGTTGAAGGTGAAGTGTAGTCAAAAGTGTAGTCGTAGTCAACCCGATCGGTCTTTGAGTTGGCAGATGCAGTTTTGCAGAGCAAGATATTGAGAGCCTCTGGATCGTCGATTGAAAATTCAGTGATATGAACGGGTTTCAATGACGAGACAAAATTGAACTTGAATTCTATTTCCTCTTTGGGAATATAAAACACCTGCATGTTAGGGGTGGAGACGTCTCTCTTAATTATCTTCTTAGAATTTACCGGCTGAGCTGATTTTTTGTTAGTGGATTCTGCCAACTGCTTGTAGTCGAATTTTACTAGATATGGTAAATGGTCAGATTGGCTGACACTCTCGGGCAAAGTCAGCTCCGAATCAAAGTTAGTGAGTAGATGATGCTTGAAAACGTGCATACGTTTTTCAAGGGGCAGAGTCTGATAGGGGGAGCTTTTATCAACGATTTCGAGTAATATTTTAGAGACGACATGACGCAGCTGGTCGCACCAGACGACCGCCAAGTGGTCGATTGCCGACCAGACGCCAGGGATCCCTGTTGTGGACACGGAGATCCCGTTTGAGGCGGGTACGATGCCTTTTAAGGAGGTGTAGTCCGCAGGTAGCGTGGTGTCCAAGGTGCCACCCGTGATGGAGACAACGGAGACGTCGTGTAGTCTCATTCTGGCGACCGCGGCGGATCTCTCATCGAGGTCCAGCGACCCGTTGTAGAACCCAAGTCGCCAGAAGTTGTCGGTGAGCGTAAAGACCTGGAGGAGGTCGCCGTCGAAGGTGGTTGGGGCGGCGGAGTGAGGAGCGGAGAGCGTGAGGATCGTGTTGACCGACTGCGGTAGGTAGTTGGGCAGGCTGAGCATCACTCGGGCCACGATACCACCCATCGAGTGGCCCAAGAGGATGACGGACTGTGGTGGGCTCTGGTTGTGGTTGTAAAGAGACAAGATGAACTTGACGGCCTCGTTGAGGTACTGCGCCTGATCCAGCATGGTTCTGCCGTGGAAGGCGGTGAAGTCCTCGTTGAAGTCTGCTGAGAAGAAGTCCAGCTTGCTTGCGTAGACGCCATCGTGGAACAGCGCAGTGGACTCTGAGGCGATGGATCTCACCTGCTTGAAGCTGCCTGCGTTGCCAGGAATGAAAAGCACGGGCGTGCCGTCCAGCGTGAACTGATGTCGCTCAGGGTCTGGGATCATGTCCTTACCCTGCTCTCTGTACAAGTAGAGCGAGTACTTGTTTGCTAGCGGGGTGTGAGAGTCGTCAAAGGCGTGCAGTTTAGCGTACGCGGGCGACATGGCCACCGCACGACACGAGTTCTGGTCTGGGCCGGCTAGCCGGGTGTTGAAGCTCACCACCACGACTGCCATCCACGTTATCGCCACCAGCGACACCAAACGCACCAGCAGCCCCATTTTCTTGTTCTGTCATAGCGTCGAAAGAGAGGAAAAAAGACGGTGTTGATAATTTTTCTTGTTACGGAAACGCTCATCGGGGATGCTTACTGTGAACGCTGCCACCACCACCACCACCACTACACTCACTACGCCTACCACTGCAACTGCTGCTAACACTGCTGCTAACACTGCAACCACCGCGCCATCCTTCTTTTCTCGACGTTGCCCCTTTTCACTTTTCCCCCTACATACTAGAGCTGGCCTTTGCCCTCCTCTGCTTCACCAGTATTGGTGCCAGAGGCGCTCAGCGTGCTGTCGCATTGAACGCCAAACTGCACGTTAGCACGCTTGCTGTGCAGGTCACCGTCCAGCGAGCCTGCTGCGGCCACGCTGACACGCTGCCGACACCCAGTCTTCGCAGCGACAATCCCGCCCACCAGCTCGCCGCTATGGCCCTTGGGAAAGGCTGGCACGTCCACAGTGCGAAAGTATTTAAATAAGCAACGAGCTTGCGTAGATGGCGCAGGCGTGGCAGGTAGGCACTTGGTAACAACATCTCTACCTTTATATACAATTGTGTATATAGAGCATATAGCGGAAATTTATACTAAAGTATTTACAGTATAGTATTTTATAGACCATGACAGACAAATCGTGCACCAGCAGCTGCAACTGGCTCACCAGCTTGATCAGCACCATCCGGTCGTGGAGCGTGCGTGTGTGGAACTGGATCGCAGCTCCGTTCACGTTCAAGAAGAAGTTCGGGGTGGTGGACTACACGATCGTGTATCCGATCAAGGGCTTGCCAGGAATTCAGACACACAAGTGGCACGTCGACCGGTTCGGGCTGCTCGGCCACCACCAGTACAGACTGGCCACATACAACAAGGAGTCGCAGCGCTACACGGAGCTCGACACGGAGGACCACCGCATCATCGTCAACATTGCGATCGACAGTGACACGTCGAGGTTCGTGTTCAAGTACGGCATCAACGAGGGCGAGTTCAAGCTCCCATTCAACGTCAGCACCAGCTTCATCCACGCAAACTCGTCCAACGGCGGCAAGCTTGTCCAGGTGGAGGACTACTCGGGCTACGTTGTCGACAAGGCCTTGCCTGAGGACTTCCTCGAGTTGTTCGAGCTCCCTGCAGACACTGTGTTGGTCTCCGTGTCCGACGACACCAGGGAGCAGGTGCCTCTGCTCTTGATCAACGGCGACCACGACGACGATCTCGACCACTCCGTCTACCAGCCAAACGTCTACCTCAAAAACGTCCCTGAACGCTTCTCTGACAAGAACCTCACCATCTACGACGCCAACTTCAGCAAGAGAAGCACGCTCGCCTATTTCGAGCGCCCTGCTGCCTTGGACGCCAACGTCGGAGCCTACTACTCCTTGACAACGTTCAACTACGACATCGAAAGCGATTTCATTGTCTACGCTGGCTAAAACCACCTCCTCTCTCAGTTTTTTGATGTTTGAACTCCTCTTATTGAACTATCCTTTCTAAAATTCTATAGCTGGCCCATCTACGCCATTACATAGCCAATACCATTGACGATATGCCGCCAACTGCATTTTGATCTCAAGAGAGGTTACCCTCTCTCGATTCCTCCCACTGTAAATTTTTTTTCACCTTTCTTCACCACATAGCTTAGCTCGGAGCAAAGGCTTGCAACTGTAAACACCAAGGCCGAGACCATGTCTAGACGTTCACAGAACCTTAACTCCCTTGTCAGGGGTAGAATTCGTCCTTCGATGAACAAACATATTCTTTTTAATCTCTACAAGAAATCCAAACCTAATTTCAGAAATATGACACTCTACCAGCAGAAATGGGCTTCCAAACAAGAGACCAGAGCCTACCACGGTGAGCACATCAGAGAGTCCAGATGGCAGACTCTTTTTGAAAAGAAACTAGAAGGTGTGGCTCAATTAGATGCCTCCTTGAAAGGTGAGTCTATTCCAACGCCTATGGTGAATCAAACTTACGCTCCACTGGAAAAGAGATTGGACTACGCAGTTTACAGGGCATTGTTTGCCTCTTCAGTCAGACAAGCAAAGAAATTCATCTTAAATGGACACGTTTCCGTCAACGACGTTGTCATCAAACATCCTGGTTATACTTTGTCTCCAGGTGACATTTTTTCAGTAGAACCTGAAAGAGTCTTAGAAGCACTGGGTGCTAAGAAGCCTTCTACAAAGGAATCTTACAAAGTCGATAAATTTCAAGTTATCAAGTGGCAAGAATATGTGAATGCAGTTAAGCAAAATCCTAGACAAGTTTGGTCAAAAAAGTTGGATAAGCAAAAGAAACTGCAATCATTGTACTCTAATTATCTTGTCAACGGTGTTCATCCAAAAATTACTAACGGTGATGCTTTCAATGGTAGAATGGAAAGCATGGAAAAGTACAAATTGTCAAAAATGAAAGAAGTGCAAAGTTCTGTTTCAAGAATCTCCGTTTTAACTGACATTATCAAAACCGTTGCACAAAAGAAGGAAGCAGAATTAACAGCAACGATTTTTGAACCTCAGTTTGGTTCAGTTTTGGCTCAAAAGTGTCTCAACATTGCAGAATCTTTACCAAATGCCATCTTTAATTTGGACCCAAAATCACAGTCAGATGAAATCAACAAAATCATTCCAACCTACAAAGAGGGTAAGCCGGTTGGTGACTTTTACAATGATACCAAAATGAAAAAGTTGCGTCAACTCGTTAACGAGTTGAACTCGCTTTATCTGGACAAAGTGAGACAAGATTTTACTGAAAAGCCACTCAGTGAAACTGAATTGATCTCTTTATGGTCAAAGGGTTTGAAAAAGCATCCAAAGATTCCTGAATGGTCTGAGGTCGAAGAAAAAGGCTCTTACAATGTTTATTTACCATGGCAAAGAGGTATGTACGGTCTGAACGATCCTTCAAAGTCTTACTTTACACCTTGGAAGCCTAGACAGTTCCTTCCTGTTTTTGCCGTTCTACCTAAGCATATTGAAGTCTCATTTTCAACATGCCATGCTGTTTACTTAAGACATCCAGTTGCAAGACCTGGTGAGTCTGAAGTCATCTCTCCGTACGATGAAGACATTCATGAAAGAGCTTATATGTACTACGTCAAAAACGGAATGTAATCTTTCTAAAACTATGTCAAAAAGGGTTCACTTTACTATCTTTTTTCCTCCATTCAGTTTATTTATTATCTTAGGATAAGTGAGTTATCATTTCATGTATATAGTTTATGTATTTACCTTTCTGCAAACACTTAAAAGTAATCATTTATGTTCATATTTTAATTAGAATAAAATTTTAAAAATTTCCATCTATCTTAACTGACATTAAGTAGTCACAATGAAACCTAAACTATCAGCTATTATTCATCGCTTGTCCAAGGTGATGCCCATGAAGCAAGCGGTTAATGAATCTAGATACATCAGACATGAACTAAATGAATCAAAATGGATTTCTGCTGCAGACAGACGATCACGGCTGGAACCCCTACAATATATACTTGGAAATCAACCTTTCGGCTCTAAGCTTGATTTGCTTTGTAAGCCTGGTGTTTTAATACCGAGACTAGATACTGAATCATGGGTCATGGATTTGGCAGACTGCTTAAAATCAACCGATGAAAAGATCAATTTAGTGGATTATTGCTCTGGATCTGGTTGCGTTGGATTGGGTCTTTTGAGTGAAGTTTGGAGTATATCCACTTTGACATCATTTGATATTAGTGATGATGCTATATATTTGACAAAGGAAAACTTTGATAAGAACGAAGATCAGTTTCCGGTACACACCAAGTTTCAAGTGCAGAAAAGTGATTTATTGAAAAGAGAATTTGAAGCTAATTTAAATTTGCCAGACAATAATATTAACCTACTAGTGGCTAACCCACCATATATTCCAATTGAACATATGAATGAGTGCAATGGTGTTGAGAAGTCTGTCTTAAAATACGAACCTCGTCTAGCTCTCATTGGTGATTTAGAGTTTTATGTAGCATTATGTGATATTTTAAAAGTGCACAAAGAGTTGAATGGTTTTGTATTTGAGCTAGGTTATACACATCAGGCAGAGTATGTTATAGAAACAATGAATAAGCTAGGGTGGTCCTTAGGAGTGAGGCATGACAACAATGAAAGACTTCGCTGCGTTGCTGGTTGGAAAACTAAAAGTTTGAGCTGTCTTAAGGAATTCATCAATCAAGATATAGTCATCTAGGAAGGCTTGTAAGTAAATTAAATTTTTGTAAATTAGATAGAATACATATGTACATACGACAACTTAATAAAGGTCTTAGAGGAAAATTCAGCTTTTATTTACACAGGTGTTGCGTTGTCATCGTCTGGTTTTGCTTCTGCCTCTTCGGCCGTCACGGTTTCGGTTTTCTTCTTTTTATTAGTAAATCTGCCAACGGCTTGTGGATTTTCCAAAGGAAAAACAGTGATTCCCATCAAAATATAACCAGCTGCAGGTCTTGATGTCATCAGGGGGTGAATTTTACCAGGAATAGTTTGATATTTACGAACAGAGGTGTGATGAATATTTGGCAATAGCACTCTTTTATCTCTCAAGAGAGAATGATTTAAATCGACCAAAACCTCTCTATGCAAAGAGTAAACAACGATGGGAGAGGACCCTGCTAGCCTTGGAATAATTCTTGGAACAAATGTAGTTGGATTCAAAGTAGAAACATACACTAAGGCGTCGAACCCATTCTCTAACACTTTATCCATCGCCTTATTTATCATCTGGAATCTCTTATGCTTCCTTTGATATTGAACAAGCTTAACTGGTGGCAGAACTTTAGTTTGCTCATCATCGAGAATAGTGAACTCTGGTCTTTCTGTTGATGGATGCAAGAATTGTAAAACATTAATCGGAAAGAGTACTTTATCGAGAATTTCTGGGTTCGACCAGCGCGTCATGCTTAGTAAATGCAGTGAAGGTTGGTCGTTTTCGTGGATAAGTGTTATAGTGCCCTCACCATTCATTCTTTCTAACATTGCATAGGTGATTAAGCCACCTGTTTCATCAACGACCAAATAATCACCGCCTGGCATAACATTGCCTAGTGACATTATCATTCCGAGTGCTTCTATTGAAAGACCCATAATTTTCAATGGTTCTTTGTCGTGATAAATGTACTCCAGGATGGCATTTGGAGACAATTCATCCACAGAAAACCTTCTAGCAAACTTCTTCTGTTTCCTTGTTAAATACTTTTCCTGTGAATAACTGGTTTTCTTGTCAAAGGAATCGTGATTCTTGATCATTGTTTCAATGATCTCTTTTGTCACTTCCTTACCACCTTTTTTCAATTTCAAAATCTCAATTTCCTCTAATGTCATCTTTTGAACACCCGCATCAGCGCAAAGATCTCTGTTGTCACTCGAGCTGCTAAAATCTTCAGTGGAAAGATCAGCATCAAGCTTTGCAATCGGGACAAGCTTTGAATCTGATTCGATTTCAAATGATTGGCCATATGGATATCCGATAATATTTGTTATTTCAAAATTTCCAAATTTCCCAAGATTTATAACTCCACTATCTTTCACTTCCACTATCTTATGTAAACCACTAGGCAAAGTAATCAATACATGATCATTCAGTTTAATAGACATTTTGAATATAAGTTAGAAGATCTTCCCAATTAGGAACAAGTGAAAAATTTTAAAAAATTTTTTTTTTCAAACATTAAATTTCCATAAGTGTAGAAGAAACTCTTTTCTTATATTTCCAATAACAAGATGGGTAGAAGAGCCAAGAACAAGCAAGGACTACCACCTACGTTAGATGAATTTCACAGTTCCAAAGCTAAAAAAGAGGAGAAAAAACTCAAAAGAAGTGCATCTGTTTCTAAGTCAAATAACAATTCAGTAACTAAAAAATCTAAGAAGACCAAAAGAGCTGAAGAAGAAGACGAAGAAGATGTTGAAATTCCTGCGAGTGTTCCTCAAGTGGACTATGAAGAATTAGCTAAAGCTAAGAAATCACTTTTCGATTCTGATGATGAAGAGGAAGATGATGATGAAGATGATGATAAGCTTGAAACTTTGGATGATTTAGAAGCAGAAGACGATGAATACGATGAAGATGGTGCATTGAAAGAAAGACCAATGTTTTCTGACGATGAGGAATACTCAGACGATGAAATCGAAAAGGTCAATGCAGCTAACATGGAGGCTTACTCCAAGATCTTAGATGAAGAAGCCGAACAAGAAGCCATTGAAGCCGAACAGGAATTACAAGAAGTGAATCAAGTTCAACCAAGAGCACAAATTTTGCCACCTCTCAATGGCCAGTATGATGATTCTAAGGATAAAGATGTTACTTTTGTCAGAACCAGAATGTTGGAAATTGTAAAGGTTTTGGAAAACTTCAAGGAACTAGCAGAGGAAGGAAGATCCAGATCCGAACACGTTGAACAATTAATAAAAGATATTTGTGAATACTTTGGCTACACACCATACCTAGCAGAAAAGCTATTTAACCTTTTTTCTCCATCTGAAGCTATTGAGTTTTTTGAAGCTAACGAAATTCACCGTCCAATCACAATTAGAACTAATACTCTTTTAACAACAAGAAGAAACTTAGCTCAAGCACTTGTTAACAGAGGGGTCAATTTGCAACCTATTGGTCCGTGGACTAAGGTTGGTTTGCAAATTTTTGATTCACAAGTTCCAATCGGTGCCACTCCTGAATACCTTTCTGGTGACTATATTTTACAAGCAGCTTCCTCGTTTTTACCAGTTATGGCTCTTGATCCTCAAGAAAATGAGCGTGTCTTGGATATGGCTGCTGCTCCAGGTGGTAAAACTACCTACATTTCTGCTTTAATGAAAAACACAGGTTGCCTATTTGCCAATGATTCTAACAAGGCACGTACAAAGTCACTTATTGCTAATATTCATAGATTGAACTGTACGAACACAATTGTATGTAATTATGACGCTAGAGAATTCCCGAAGGTGATCGGTGGTTTTGATAGAATTCTTTTGGATGCTCCATGTTCAGGTACTGGTGTTATTGGAAAAGATCAAAGTGTCAAGGTTAACCGTACACCAAATGATTTTATTGAAATTCCACATTTACAAAAGCAATTACTTTTAAGTGCTATTGATTCTGTTGATTGCAATTCCCAAAAGGGTGGTGTGATTGTTTACTCTACCTGTTCTGTTATGGTTGAAGAAAACGAAGCAGTAGTCAATTACGCTTTAAGGAAAAGACCTAATGTCAAGTTAGTGGAAACTGGTCTTGCCATTGGTAAGGAAGGTTTCACTTCTTTCAGAGGTAAAAAGTTCGATCCAAGTATCAAATTGACAAGGAGATACTATCCACATGTTTATAACGTTGATGGTTTCTATGTTGCCAAATTCCAAAAGACAGGACCTTCACCATTTGATAAGTCTAAGGCTGGTGCTGGTGAAAAGGAAAGAGTTGCTAGAGAAGAGCTAGAGAAGGAGGGTGTCATTAAGGACGACTTTGCTACTTTTGAAGCTGAAGAAGATAGAGATATTATGAAATCCGCTATTGAAAGGTCAATGAAGAAAAAGGGTGTTGATGCCAGAAAGGTCGACTTGGATGCTAAATTGGATAAATTAAACACAGTGAAAAAATGAATATCATAAACGTAATTAGGTGTAATCGCTCATGGATAATGAGAGCGAATGTCATATAACATATGTATTAAACAGTATCGAATAAATTTCATAAAAGGTTTTACTTTTAAACTAAGACCTTACCATTGGGTATTGGTGTTAAGTTTAGTAAAGTGTTTCTTGTAAATGCTTTTTGGTATATTTTCAACTACTGACTTATTTCATAAGATGGATACGTTTGATTTCCTTTAGTTGTTTTGATCAATAACGTAGTTTATTTTTTAATCAAATGATGCTCAATGCAGGTGCTACGCTGTAAAGTCTTCCAATATTCACCTTTCTCTATATGCTTTTTTGTGAGTTTTGACTTTGGTGCTCTCTTTCAGAAAGAACATTTTGTCGCTAAATTCATCCAAGCTAAATGAAGATTCAGAAAGTTCACAACTTCCTTACTGAAGCCAACCATGTCTAAGAAGTACAGTCATGCAAAGACACATCCAACTCCCGTGTCAGATTTGCCGGAAAGAACCATTTACCCTCTCAAAGATCAAGATGCGCCTGTTACACTTGAACAGATCAAACCTCTGGAGTACAGTTCCACTACACCAATTGCAATAGATTTTGGACATTATCACGTGAGAGCTGGTCCCGTCAATGGTACTGACCCAGCAGTTGACTTTCCAACGATTACTACAAGATATAGGGACAGAAAGGTTGGTAAAAGTTCGCTTTTTGTTGGTTACGACTCCTTCAATGAGGCATCAGTTAGAACTGGTATCAAATCGCCATTCGATGGTTCCATGATCACCAATTGGGATATGGTAGAAAAGATGCTAGACTACACATTCTTGCACATGAATTTTGATGGCCCTATGCACAATCCAATTGTTTTGACCGAACAACCATGTGGCCCTTTGAGTCAAAGATCCACATGGCAGGAGCTAATGTTTGAAACCTACGATGCACCTAAAGTCGCCTTTGGTGTTGATTCATTGTTTAGTTTCAAAGCCAATTCGGGTAGAAACGGGCTTGTTGTTGGCACAGGTCATGAGTCAACCCATATTATCCCAGTTGTCAATGGTAAACCAATAAGAAATGTTCTCAAGAGAATCAATGTTGGTGGTCACCAGTTGACAGATTACATGAGATGGTTTTTGACTTTAAAGTACCCATATTTCCCTGTTAGGTTAAATGATATTCAAGTTGAGAATTTAATTCTAGATCACTGTTATGTGAGCTCAAATTTCAATGAAGAAATCAATAATACATTGAATCTAGATTACTTAGAGAAACACGATATTACACTAGAAGCGCCATTCAATGAAATTATTACGGTGGAGAAGACTGAAGAGGAGATTAAACAAGAGGAAAACCGAAGACGTGAAAATGCAAAAAGAATGCAAAAGATGGCCAAAGAAAAAAGGAAGGAAAAGTTGAAGATAAAACAGAAAGATTATGATTATTATACTGAAATGAGGACATCAATGGAGGATATGAATAGAAAAGAAGTGAATGCAACTTTAAGAGAAGCTGGGTTTGATGATGAGGAAGATTTGGATAAATATCTTGAGACGCTTGAAAAGGCTTTAAAAAAAGCCAATGTTATAGAAGGTGAAGAAGATGAAGAAAACAATGACGTTGCGTCCAAATATGACTTTTCGATTTTGGAAATTCCAAACGAAGAACTGTCACAGGAACAGATCAAAGAGAAAAGAAGATTGAGATTGATTAAATCCAATATTGACTCTAAACAAAAGGCAAGAGAAGAAAAGGAAGAAGCAAAAAGAGAAGCTGCCGCTGCCATTCAAAAAGACAAAGAATTCCGTGAAACTGACCTTGAAGGATGGATAAAAGTTAAAAGAGAAAGATTAGAAATTGTTATCCAAAAACGTAAGGAAAGACAAAAGTTAAAGGAAGAGTTAGGAGATAGAAAATCTAAAGCATCGCAAATGCGTATGAAGAATATTGCGTCATTAGCAGATGATGGAAGTGGAACTTTGGGTAATCAATTGAGAAAGAGGAACCATGGGACTAGTATTGACAAAGATCCTAATGACAATTTTGGGACAAATGACGAAGATTGGTCTATTTATAGAGAAATATCAGCAGTTGACTTTGAAGAAGCCAGTGAGGAAGAAAAAGAAGAAATTTATAACCTAGAAGTTCAACTATTGGCACATGATCCTAATTTCAATATTGAGCACACGCAAGAAAGACAATTTGATTGGAAGGGTTCTACTCTACACAAGTTTTTGAGAGGGCCCAGAGAATTTGATGCTGAGGACCAGCATCAGTTGCACCAGATTCATCTTAATGTTGAAAGAATCAAGATCCCAGAAATAATGTTTCAGCCTACAATGGCAGGTGTAGATCAAGCAGGTGTTGCAGAGGTTTGTGAAGACATAGTTTTAAGAAGGTTACCTCAAGAACTTGGATTTTCTGGTGATTCTTCTCAGTGGTGCAATTACATGACTGAGAATAACACCAATGTCCTTTCAAATGTATTTTTAACAGGAGGTCAAGCATTATTCAAAGGTTTCAAAGAAAGGATGGAAAATGAATTGACTGCCGTTTTACCGAGCCCTAGTGGATTGAAAGTACAAGTTGCTAAGGATCCACTAAGAGATTCATGGAGAGGTATGCGTGCCTGGAGTTTGGAATCAAATGATAATGAATGGATTTCCAAGCAGCAGTATGATGAAATGGGAGGTGATTATATAGCCGAAAATGATATCAATTGTAACCAAAAGCTGATTTACTGATACCGTATCAACATAAATAGCCACAATTATTGAGTGTATAATTTTTAAAAAAATGTACTAAAAATTCACTAAATTTCAGCCAAATAACTCTGACTATTGTCGCCGCTTGTTCATTCACTCTTGATAGTGAGCTTTTCATACACGCTAAAATACTTTCTAATAATTTTATAATGTTCTTTCCTATTTTTGATTCGAGATCTTGAAAGTTATTTTTTTACCTCAAAAGCCAACACTGTTTATTATTGCTGATTAGCTACCCAAAATGTCAAACAATACTGCTGAAAACTTCTCAATTCAAGGTTACAATCTTGTAACTCTTTTGAAGAGGTTAGAGACTGCTACTTCTCGTTTAGAAGATATCACTATCTTTCAGGAAAAGCGTGGTCCAGCACCTGCTGCGATTGCCAACAATGCACCAGTAGAACTAGAATCTAAAAACAACGGACAGAGAACAGCTGCTTTACCAGCTGCGGCTACAATTAAGGAATCTGCTGTAATTGAGGAACCAATTCCTAAATCTGTTCTGTCATTTCAAGAGTTCATTGATGAACATGTCAAGCCTCTTGTTACTCTTTCTAAAGAATTGGACACAGTTTTATCACACCAGACAGATTTACTTTTATCAGCATTTGAGAAAGAAAAGGAGGTTATTCAAGTTGCACTAGAATCTAAGCCCTTGAATGTCGAAAGTAGCTCTTTTCAGAAACATATTATTAAACCAATCAACTCTATCATTATGAAGATCATTGAGTTGAAAGATGGTAACAGAACTCATGCACATTTTAGCGCATTGAATGCATTAGCTGAAGGTGTTGCAGTTTTAGGCTGGGTCTGTGTTAAGACTCCTGTTAGTTACGTCCCTGAATTTAAGGATTCTGCACAATTTTGGACCAATAGAGTTTTGAAGGAGTTCAAGAGTGCTGCAAGTGATGGTGACGAAACTGCCAAAAAGTGGGTTGACTGGGTCAAACTTTACCTTGCTATATTTGACGAGTTAAAGGTTTATGTGAAGGAATGGGCAGCCACCGGATTAGTTTTTAAGGGTGATAAAGATTACGAAGATGCGCTTAAAGGTAGTTCTGCAAAGGCGGTACTAGCTTCTCAACCAAGAAGCAGTGGTGCGGCACTTCCACCCCCACCACCTCCTCCACCTCCTCCTGCCAATTTGTTTGACAATCTGGAAGGCCCAAAAGCGACTGAAACTTCATCAGCAGGTATGGGTGCTGTGTTTGCAGAGCTAAACAAAGGTGAAGGCATCACGTCAGGCTTGAAGAAGGTGGACAAATCAGAAATGACTCACAAGAATCCAGAATTGAGGAAGAAGTCAGGACCTGCACCACCAAAGAAACCACAATCATTATCCTCAACAAAGCCAATCTCAGCAAATCCTACCGAGAAACCACCAAAGAAGGAGCTAGTAGATAACAAATGGATGATTTTAAACCAAGTTGATGCAGGCTTCATTGAAATTGATGTCACTATGGATCAATCAGTATTCATAGGTAACTGTGCCAACACTGTTGTTAAGATGACAGGTAAAGTGAATGCCGTTTCAGTGAACAACAGTACCAAAGTTGGTATCGTTGTCGAACGTGCTGTTTCAAGCGTGGAATTGAACAAATGTAAGTCTTGTGAGGTTCAGGTGATGGGATGGGTACCTGTCATGTCTGTCGATCAAAGTGAGTCTATTTCCTTATATCTAACTGGTGAAGAGGCTTCTGAAGTCGAAATTTATAGCAGTGGTACAACTGCACTCAATGTCAATATTCCAGAAGGTGATGACGTTAAGGAAATGCCTATTGCAGAACAGTTTAAGACTACTGTAGTTGATGGTAAGCTAGTTACCATTGCAGTCAATGGTGAGTGATTTTGCAACATGCCGGAGTCGGACCCGGAGTTGAATTGCGATGAAAGTTGATTACAAAAGCCATTAATAATACACCTTTTGGAATTTCAAATGGATCATTAGGATTCTATCGGTCGGTAGAATCTAAATCTGTTGTCTCCGGTACGTTTATCCTAATGTATAATGTGTTGATAATGCCGTTTCGTATCTCATCTACCTTAAAGCATAGTGCGAAATTTTTATTTTAGGTGAAATCTGTTGGTGGAAAAAGTTCACCAGTACTAATATACTTTTATTATTCTATAAACAATGTTTAGAACTGCTCTTAGAACCGCATTGAGAGCCCGTGCTGCCTCCCCATATGTCTTCAGAACTCAGGCCACCGTTGTCAAAGTTCCTGAAATGGCAGAGTCAATCACCGAAGGTACCTTGGCTTCTTTCAACAAATCTGTTGGTGAATACATTGCCCAAGACGAATTACTAGCCACTATCGAAACAGACAAGATTGACGTTGAAGTTAATGCTCCAGTTGGTGGTACTGTCGCTGAATTGCTTGCTAACGCAGATGACACCGTGACAGTTGGTCAAGAAATCGCCAAGATCGAACCAGGAGCTGCTCCAGAAGGCGGCGCTGCTCCAGCTAAGGAAGAACCAAAGAAGGAAGAACCAAAGAAGGAAGAACCAAAAAAGGAAGAACCAAAGAAGGAACAGCCTAAGAAAGAACAACCAAAGAAGGAACAACCAAAGAAGGAAAGTGCTTCTAAAACATCAACTGAAGCCCAAAAGTCAACCTCTGGAGCTCCACCAGCTAACGTCAACCCATTCGGTAACTTCAGCAGATCAGAAGAAAGAATCAAGATGAACAGAATGAGAATGAGAATTGCTGAAAGATTGAAGGAATCACAAAATACCGCTGCTTTCTTGACCACCTTCAATGAGGTTGACATGTCTGCCCTCATGGAAATGAGAAAGCTCTACAAAGATGAATTTATTAAGAAGACCGGTATCAAGATGGGTTTCATGGGTGCCTTCTCTAGAGCTGCTGCTCTTGCTGCTAAAGATATCCCAGCTGTCAACGGTGCTATTGAAAACGGTAACAGCATGGTTTTCAGAGACTACATGGACATCTCTATTGCTGTTGCCACTCCAAAGGGTCTTGTCACTCCAATTGTTAGAAACGCAGAGTCCCTCTCTGTTTTAGAAATCGAAGCTGAAATTGCAAGCTTGGGTGCTAGAGCTAGAGCTGGAAAATTAGCTCTTGAAGATATGACTGGTGGTACCTTCACTATTTCTAACGGTGGTGTTTTTGGTTCCCTTTTCGGTACTCCAATTATCAACATGCCACAAACTGCTGTTTTAGGTCTTCATGGTATCAAGGAAAGAGCTGTTGTTGTCAACGGTAAGGTTGAAGCTAGACCAATGATGTACTTAGCCCTTACCTACGACCACAGAATGATTGACGGTTCTGAATCCGTTGTCTTCTTGAGAACTATCAAAGAGCTTATTGAAGATCCAAGAAAGATGTTGTTAATGTGAATCCATTATGTAATTTATTCCATTAAAGCCTTGTACTAAGTTGCTTCTACTATATTTATTGATTGAATTATCTTTCTTTTACAATTTTATATACATACATATATATTTTTTATTCCACCATCATTCATTCTTTTAAAAGCATGTCACGTTACTCATATATATGGTCAAGGACTGGAATTTTAACTTCTGCAAAGATCAAAAAAAAATATCTTTTGACACATACACTATCATTTGAAATAAAGCTCACTTTTATCAAACTACTTTCCATGAAATTTACTAATTATTTGCTGCCATTGGAAACTAGTGCACCAAAATCCGATTATTTGACAAGTTATTCATCGATACATACGGCTCCAGATTTCGAATCAGCGGTTTTCAAACTTGTTAGTCAGGTTAACCAATTCATCAGACTAAGAATGACGCATTTTATCTCAGGGGGGTTTGATGACGTTGAATTAGACTGGAAACTTCCAAAAATTTCTGTATTACATGTAACAGATATAACCAGGGCCAATGTGCATTGTTATCAGTGGGGACAACCTGCTGACACATACATAACCATGATGAAAAGCGAAATGCCAACCTACAATGCCACATTACTCAATAGATCCTTCTCACATTGGCCAACCCGATTTATAAAGATGGATCATAGTGTGTTGTCTGAGGAGTACCATGTATCATACCTTCCTTTGATAAGGTACACCAACAACAATTTAAATGTTATTACGCTGCTAACCAAGTTCAAAAGTGTTACCAAAGGTCTTTCCCGATTTAAGGTGAAAACTACAGGCAAATGGAACTTGTTCACTAAGTGGGATATGAAGAAGGTGTTTTTAGGCTTAGAGCTGGAGCCGAGTAGTACATTGACCAACATGCTTCAAGTGATGCAGAATTTCAGGTTATCCCTACCAGATTCAGGCGTTGCCATGGGTGAGAATGACGGGCTAATTATTCAGTGGATAGATTCAACACCTCACATTACTATTGGTGTATGGACCGCTGACTCCAAAAGTGATAGCATAGATGCGAATGGTAGTTTATTTGGTCTCTGGGAGTTACTATATCTAAATAATGTGATTCTACAATCCATAGACATTTTGAAACTTAAATACCCGACTCATAATTTCCCTTCAAATGATATAGATCGACCTCTAGGCCCCCAGCTAGCTATTCCGATCACTACATTGACGTTGGTTGCTAACGGTCAACGTTTACGTCAGCAGCTCACGTGATGTTAGTTTTAGTCCCATTTAGGCAATTTTGTGTATTGACAAATTTCTTTATTAGGCATTATATGAGAGATCTACTAAAAACATCAACTTTTGACTTATAAGTTGCTATAACTTTATCTTGGGTACTTGTTGATATTACTTTAGCTAACAATGTCATCATACGGTTGGCAAACACCCAACCCGTTTCTTGACAGTGATCCCAATAATAACAGCTTTTCATCACAGTTTCAAACGTTTAAACCTTTACCATTACCAGATGATATCTTTGGATTTGACAATCCATTGAAACCGAGTTCAATTGATGATTTAGATCTTTCAAAGTTGAATGGCAACATAAGCCATGGGAATTTCGATCAAGCCAATTTTGATGACATTTTGTTTGATTTAGGAATATCAGAACCACCAGCACAACCTTTGAAATCAAGTTCAGACAGCGTTGATCCTATAAAATTGACATCTAATGAACCACCCAGGGGCCATAAAAGGAAAATTAGTGGCTCTGGAATTTTTGGATTTATTGGAACTGGTAACGATACACAGTTGGCAATTCCTGGCATAGCTCCCCTTCCAGTGGTATTCAATGATAAAAAGCCACTGTATCTAGACATTGAAAATCAATTGCAGCAAATGGATTACAAATCGTCACAGCAAACTGGTATTAAACTTGATGACATAACAATAGGTTCCAATGATGATAAGCCGGAATATCATGTTTCAAACTCTACTTTCAAGTTCCCTGCTAGCAGGGATACCTCAATTCAACATAACGAATCTCAATTACGCACTCCAGTCAAAACTGTTCAATCCATTGACGATTTAAGTAAAGAGCTTTCCAATTTTGCACACAAATCAGAAGCCAAGCCGATTCAGTTTGTATCGCCAACCAAATCACCGCTACGAAATGTCTTCACAAGTTCACCATTGAAACCTAAAACCTTAAATATGACGGAGAATCAAGCTAACGATAACGATACTGATAAAACAATATCTGAGTTTAATACACCATTGAAAGTGAAACCGGCATTTGCCAACGTAAGTACGCCGTCTCCAAACAAGACACCGACTAAGATCTCATGGTTTCCAACTCTGATAACAAAAAAGAACAATATAACAGAAAAAATGCTAAAAGAACAAAAGACCTCTCCTATACGAAAAAAGAAGCCAACAATTACATCTACTTTGGCTACTGGTACTCTTGATAAATACTTCATAGGACCAGTTGATGAAGATAAAAAATATATTTGTAAATTCACTAATCAACAGGCTGGTACTATTTGTAATAGAGAGTTTAACAGAATTTCAAACGTTAGAGCCCATGTCCAAACACATTTGTGTGACAGACCTTTCGTTTGTGAAGTGTGTCAGAAAGCATTTGTTAGAAACCATGATTTAAGAAGACATGCAAAGGTACACGAAGATTTCAAATTTGTTTGTCCTTGTGGAAAAAAGTTTCCTAGACACGATGCTATGAAAAGACACAGAATACGAAATATTTGCAAAGGTGGATACGCTAATGGTGAACACGAAAGTGAAAGTCCAAGAGACCCTACGATAGAACATGTTGTTTCTAATCCAGCAAAAAGGAAAAAAGTTGCCAATACACAAAAATTAAGTACCACTAAGCCTAAGCCTAGTGAGAAGCAGAACATCTCTCAGCATATTGACTCAGCCAAAAAACAACAGTTAGAACTTCATCAAAAAAGATTGATGGAATTACAGGAAGAGCAAAAGCGCTTAGAGTCGCAAATAATACAGGAACAACAGCAGTTACAATATGCAACCATAAGCACAGAATTGATTGAAACACGAGAAACGACAGACGAATTTGTCATCAATGGTGAGCAAAAGCAAAAGCACCAATCGCAACAACAAATGGAAATTTTTGAAATGTATCCAAACTTTCAATTGAGTTTTGATAGTCAAAATTTGCCAATATGATCTAACAAACACTGTTTTACGTTTAACATTTTAATATCCTTGCTCTTTATTTATCTTTAGATAATATTTTATATGTTTCAAAATGAAAAAAAAAATTCTTTTCACTATCAATGAACAAGATGAATTGCTAAAATCTTTTTGACACTAAAATTTTTGATACTATATAAATGATTAGTATGGAATACCATTGGTGATTCTCTGAAACTCATCATAACCTTTGGTTGCAAAACTTTCGAAAGATTTCTTAATCAAACCTCTAATGTATAACGCAGCCTCCCGCTCGTTCTTTTGTGGGACAAACCTTTGCCTTAAATGTTTCATACTGTTTGGTTTAAAACATGGTAACCCACTTTCGAGCATTGGATAAACCATGTCAATAATGGTATCCATGTGTAAGCGGCACGCAAGAAAGCATTTGACACAGAGTTCCTCAAACCACTTGTAGGCTTGGGTATTAGTAGACCCTCCCATCACTCTAACCATTTCTCTAGTTAGTTTGAATGGAGATTGTTCAAACTTAACACCACCAGGAACGATATCGAAACAAAATCCAAAATCAATGTGTAAAATATGACCCTCATTGTCATACATAATGTTACCATTGTGCCTATCTTTAATTGCCAAAAGGTAAGTTATGATTGAATAAGCAGCTAATGATTTCACAAAATTATTACGTGCACGTTGAAACTCTAAACCTGTTTCAGGGCCAAATTGGGTAATGAAGTACTCATAAAGTCCATTCACAGCCTCTCTGCCCAACATGTCTCTCGAGATAGAGTTTGGTAAAACATCAATGATACCACATCCAGGTGCTGTCGCTGTGACTCTATATGGAAAAACGTATACATCAACACCATAATTCATCCAAATAGTTCTAAAAACTGATATTAGCTGGAGTGCCAATACATCTTGCCTACAATCATCACCAACTTTAAAAATAGCACTGGTTCTGACAATTTCAAATGATTGATTTTCCATCATCTTCTTGATCATAAAAGTGGCCAAAAATGGAGCTTTTGCATGAGACTGTAGCGGCTTACCTGATTTACGATCAATATCAACAACAACACCATCTGGATTACTTGGTAAATAAACACCTTCTTCGACTTTGATGTTAGCCATCTCTTCATCAATTTTTTCCTTCTTCTCAGGCTTGGATTTTTTAATATATGGTTTCAATTTACCAGAGATACCAGTAACCTCGTCAAAGAATTTGAACTCCTTCTCGAAATATTTCTTGTCTTCACCGGTAAAGCCTTTGATCATTGTGTGTTTGATGTCATCTAGTGCAGGCTTTATATCATCCGGAACTTCAGAATCTTCATCCTTGAATGAATTGGCTGCCATATTCCAAATGATTTGATGGGCAAATAATTGAGACACATCTGCAGTCTCTAAAATAAACCGACGAATGTAACCTAAGGAATCATGACGCATTGTTTGAACAATTTGTGGAACATAGAAAAACGTTTGGTGAATATCAAAACTCTCAATAGATCTCATTGCATACTGAACAACTAAGTTATCCTTATCAAATGGAGGAAGGAAAAGCTTGATTGAATCAATTGTTGAAGCAGGGGCCCAAAATGCAATTGCAGATATTCCACAATTTATGATATAAGAGATCGCTGGTGGATAGTCAGCAACTTCAAATGGATTGTTCAAAATAAGAGATTGCATACATTTACTTTGAGAGTTTGATTTGAGGCCATCGAATTGATTTCTCTGAATAAGGTTGACTGCAAATTTACCATCAATCTTATAAGCTTTAGAAATTAAAGATTCATCAAGTTTGATATTATTGTTCCCTCCGGAAGGAGAAAGTGGTGATAACCAAGTTTCAATTAAATTTATCTCGTTTGTTAAAAACCATAATAATATCGCTCTTCTATCGTGATTGAGAGCTCCTGGTGGTATTTTGAAAGCAGAAACTTTGGATAAAATTGTTTTTAATAATTGCAGATCTGCTTTAACTTTTAATCGATTATTTCCAAATGGGGTAATGACTGGTTGTACGAACCAAGATAAAGACGCATCTAAAATGGTAGATAAAAATCTCTCTTCATTAGAAGTTTTCAATTTGCAATAGTAATGGTAAATGTCAATACCCAATAACACTAATTCGTACCTAATCATTCTTGCGTAAGGGTGTAAACTAGCCGAGTTTAAGTTTAATAATGACTTCATGATAAAATTTGAAAATACTTTGAGTATGTGTTCACTTTGGAACAAGGTAGCTTGGAAATGGGAGGAAATGAATCTAATCAAGAGTAAATGTGGTTTGAAGGAGGTGGATACCTTCTTGGATTTTTTTTCCACAACATGCTTATTGGTAGGCAAGTATTCCATTGGATCATACTTTGGGTCCTTTGGATCATTTTCTTTGTTATATAGGCCTTTACCATCGTGGATTGATTTTTCAAATTGTTGTAAAATTAATGTCAAAAGTAAGAAGGAGTTTTCAGGCCTTTGTTTCATTACAGTCAACCAAAGATTCAATGAGTGCTCAATTGCATAAGAGCTAAATAACAAAAATGGCAATTCGACTATTGCCTTGAAATATTTGATGTCATCTAGCTTCAAAATGAGAATCACACGAGAGAGATTTTCCATGGTTTCGTTGAATACATGATGATGATTAATACTTGAAGAATTTTTATTTTTGTGGAATGATTCTCTAAGATATTCAATTTTTTCATTAGTTTTGTCGATAATCAAACTAATATCCCCAAAGCCATTTGAAATTAGTCTATTTCCACTGTTATCTGTTGATTGAGTTAAAAACCCTGCTGTTGTATTTAGCCTTCTTGATTGTAATCCCTCCAATTGATAAAATTCACGATCACTAGGTAGTATTTTGGAAGCCATATCTAAAGCAAAAGAAACACCAAAATTGACAGTTCTATGAAAAGTATCAGCTTTGTTCACGTATGCTCTTAAAATAGTTTTCATGTCGTATTCTGCAATAGTCAGACTAGTGATTATCCAGTGAGCTCCATGTTTGGTGAAGCGATCAAGCGTCTTTTGTCTCCATTCATATGAATCTGACAAAGATAAATCTATATCAGTCACCCTGGATTTGAACTCGGTAATTGGTTCATATTCATTGGTATCCGCATCAATAATGCTTTGAAACAGTAAAGATAAAAGATCTAAAAGAGCAAAGGTACTATTTTGGTAGCAGAGACCTGAGGGAACAACTTTCAAGATAATATCAGCACATTGGAAAGCACAATTTTGAAGAACATCAACTCTGTGACAACAAAATATGAAAATCTTTTTTAGTTGGTCGGTAAGTAATTCTCCAGTAAATGCCGCTTTTTCGCCAATGATAAGTGTTTCAACATATCTCTTACAACAGCTTTGGGCAATGACAGCAACCTGCTCTTGAAGATTGGCAATCGTAACTGATGGATCAGACAAATATTCAAGAACAGTAGAGCAATCGCCAGATCTAACACGAAGAGTTTCAACTAATAAAGTAGAAGATAAAAACATCAACCCGGGCCTTGATAACAGATTATCTGATAGCCTGTTATCAGTAAAACTAAGATTCAAAATGTTTCTCAGTGTATCCTTATGAATTCTTTCCGTTGTTTTGGAAGTACCACGTCTCAAAATGGTGTTCATTTCAATTGATGTTTCACTTCTATTCCATGTTGCTTCCGATGCCAAAGGAGGAGAATTATGTGCGATTCTCATAAGCTCCGTTTCATACATCTTGAACAATGAAGATCCAAATGCAAACCCATGAACTGCCAAATTGAACCAAGCGTTTTGAAATAGTCTAATTGTGTCTTTCGAAGTTGGGATCCTTGGTTCTTCATTGATTGGAGGGAGCAATTCTGCAAGAGGGGCTAGGAACAACCCAATTTCACTAGCGGAAGCACAAACCGATTTATCAGGTCTATGTTGTTCAAGTTTGTCCATATCACCCTTTGAAATGATTCTTGCTAACATTTTTTCCAGATAAAAAATGTAAAATTCAGATTCCGTTCTATGCAACATAGCTTTGGAGAAGAGCTTCCATAATTTAACATTTGGAGTTTTGTCTTTGACTAATGTTGATAAAGATGAATCATAAAAGTTTTTCAGTAGCTGTTCAAAATCTTTTTTGCTCATAAAGTCAACAAATTCAATTAACCCTTCCAGAAGGATGGCATCGAATTCAGTATTTTTTCTAGTTAACTTTTGAGACAAAAGAGTGCAAACTAATGTGTTCACCGAAGGATCACTGGCAGACTTAGCAATTTCTAGAAGGCATGTAACAATGTTAGGAGAAACAATATCATTGCCATACACAATTGAATTTTGTGATATGTATTCACTTTGTTCGCTATCATTTGCATTTTCACCTAAAAGGTTAGTCAAATTGTAGATAGAGGATGTTATATCTTCTTGTGAAAGACTTCTAAGACAAAAAATAACTGTTGCGGTCAATCTTTTGACGGACTCTTTGTCCATAATCAAAGATTTGACAAGAGTTGGAAAATTGCGAACAATTGAAAGACCAATAGCTTGATCGCTTTCAGATAAGATAGCAGCAACGCCAAAAACACACATCAATAAGTTTGAACTTAGCATAGAAAGAGCAACGGGGGTTTGATTTTCAATTGAATTAGTCAATAAAGCTAAATACTGCGTGACTTTCTGATGAACATTGTCATAGTTGTCAACAGAAGAAGAAATACCAAAAGCATACATTTCCATCGCAATAGCTCTTATTCTGTAGCAAAAACTAGTACGAATCCAAGAAGATATAGTGATTCGGTCGGAAGCATTATCAAGAAACAGTTCGAAGTCTTTTTGATAAGACACAAATGACTTTATAAGCTCTTTGTCTTCGTTACCAATGATGTAAGAGACGCCGGATTTCAGCAAATAATCAATTATTTGTATGTTCTCTGGAGCCGCTATAATTTTCTTTAGGTATTGTAGTTGTAAACGACCGAATAAGATGATAAAAAAAAGGGAGCTGAATTCCTGGTCCCAGTCAGCAAAGGAAGACATTAAGGTAAGCTCTTCATATGATGAATTTGAAGTTGCTAATTTTTCAACAGATTCGAAAAACTCATCACTGGCAAAAGAGAGCACCTTTTTGACCAAATTGGCTGTAAGAACTTCCTTCCTTTTACATAAACCTTGAATGAAACCAATTAAACACAGTTGACCTTGCAGTGTTTCTGTATCCAGAAAGTTTAAAAAGTTTTCAAAGCTCTCAATCGCAATTGATTGAAAATGTGGAATGTTTGTTGCTAAATTAGCGATACCCAAAGTCAATTCAAAGGCAAATTTCGTGTAAGGGGTCAACTCACGTAACGAGGAATTCAAGTTAGGAGAAAATACCATTGCTTGTGAATTCAAAAGATAGTTTGTAAGAACAGGTAGTAATAATTCCGCTTGGTAATGATTGTACATTTTAGATGTTGAATTTGTCATTGCATAAAGAACTTGCAATTTCCCATTTTTCATGGCACCGGTAACACCACTTTTATCACTATATTGTATTTGATTTAGCAGATCAGTGAAGGTCACTGAAACTGCCTTCTCATGAGGTGCTGTTTTGGAAGTCGTCTTAGCAGACAAAAGGGCCAACTTTTCCCATGCCACAGCACGTAAATTTGCTGCTGGAAACCTGTATAGTAAATGAAGAATATGTTAGTATTTCTGAAATTTCTACTAAATATATATGATTTACATACCCTAGAAAGTCCATTTCAAGTATATTATAGCTAAAAACAAATGTTTTGTATAGAAGAGATCTAAAGAAAAAATGCGGATGCCCATAAGAAAAGCTTATGTAAGCAACGCTAGCAAAGAGTAAAGGAAACAATTCAAATATAGGAGAAAAGATCACAATGTAAATTTATGAAGATATAGCATGTCTATGAAGCCCCAACATTAAGTCAATTAAAAACCCATTGAATATTACACAAAATTTTAGAAATAAGTTTCAATAAGAGTATCACGAAGGTTACCCTCGATGTTTTGAGGTTCGTTATCTTGTAATTTGAATATACTTTCAATAAGTGACAATTCAGGAGCGGTAGTATCTAAACCTGTAACTGCAAGCCAGTCATTAACGACCATACCGGCACCAACAACACTAGAACCTCTGTTCACGGTACCAGAAACTATTGGAACTTGTAGAAGGGAGGAGAGTTCCTCTTGATCTTGAATGGAAGTTTGAGCATGCACAATACCACCCTGGTTTGAAATAGATGCATATGATCCCACAAGCACGTTACCTGCAATGGTTTGCCTAAACACTTCCACACCTAAAACGTCTGCAATGATTTCTTCAGTTTCTCTTTCAATGTCTGGATGTACAAGCGCAACATAATCGTTACAACATATGACGTTACCAAGAGCAGATAGCCTTTCTTCAACTCTTTGGATCTTGACACCGTCCGGAAGCGAGTTTCTTAAATGCATGAGTTCCTGATCGGTTGTTTGTGTTGGCACCAGAAGGCCACGTCTGTTACCTGCTGTCATTCTACCAACAATTCTTGTCCCTGCAATGGTTGTATGCACAATTGGGATGGCATCTCCAAGTTCGGCTTCGAATGCAGAATAGAAGTTCTCAGATCCGCCCACTGCAACAAGCGCATATGAGTTCGTGAGCTTCGAAAACACACCAATTTCGTTAGAATTCTCAAATTGTGCTCTAGCCGCCATTATTATTTATCTATGTAACTGTTTGTACGTAGCTTTAAGAAAGAAGATATGGCTAAGTTAGAGAAATCTAGATGAAAAATTTTTTTTTTAATTTTTAGATTTTTTTTCAGATCTCTAAAAAAGGGCGGTGCATGGTCACGTGAACGTTCCGTTGCTATTAAACGATTTTACATTCATTTGAAAGCTAACAATCTGGTACATTCAATTCTTTTATTTTTATCTTTGTAGCTATTAGATAACATACTTTTATTGTCTTTTGTTTTGGTAGCTTCTAGAAGGTTCTCAAAAAATCAAGAAGATTCGCGTGGGATCTTATCCCAGTCACCTCACATGTCCTCCAGGACTGGTATATAAGAGAGTCTCTCGCCATTTGATAGATCGGAAAGCACGGATTGGAGTTTCCTAAACATAAGCAAACATATTAAAATATGGAATCGACAAACTTTACAGACAGAGCCTTGGACATTGTCACCAATGCCAAGAAGCTCTGTGAACAAAACTCTAATCCACAGATTGTGCCATTGCACCTGCTGGCCGCAATGGCACCTTCGGATTCGCCAAATCCAGTTTATCTGAAAGCCATTGTGGAAGGTGCCAGGTATGAGTGGTTGCCATTTGAAAGAACAATCAATAAACATCTTGTTAGATTGCCTTCGCAAGGTGGATCTAACATGGAAGCACAGTTTAGTGCTAATGCAGCTTCTGTTTTGAACAACGCTGATAAGATCAAGGCTTCGCAAAAGGACTCATACATTGGTCAGGACCACATCCTTAGTGCGCTTTTGGATGACTCTTCAATCCAGACGGTTTTGAAGGAAGTCAGTATCAAGCCTGACGTGTTGAAGCAACAAATAATAGTGCTAAGAGGCAACCAGAGAATTGATTCTAGACAGGCAGACTCGTCTCAGCAGTTCGAATTCCTTTCTAAATACGCCATTGACCTCACAGAGCAAGCTATGCAAGGTAAAATAGATCCTGTTATTGGTAGAGAAGAGGAAATTAGAAGAGCCATTAGAGTGTTAGCCAGAAGAGCCAAATCCAATCCTGTTCTTATTGGTGACCCTGGTGTCGGTAAGACCTCCATTGTTGAAGGTGTTGCCCAAAGAATTGTTGATAACGATGTTCCAACTGTCTTGCAAGGATGTAAGCTTTATGCGTTAGATTTAGGTGCCTTGAAAGCAGGTGCCAAGTATCAAGGTGAATTTGAAGAAAGAATGAAGGGTGTTCTTAACGACATCGAACAATCCAAGACTATGATCATCTTATTCATTGATGAAATTCACATGTTAATGGGTGACGGTAAATCAGATGCTGCCAACTTATTGAAGCCTGCCCTTGCAAGAGGTAACTTCCACTGTATTGGTGCAACTACCATCAGTGAGTATAGAAAGTACATTGAAAAAGATGGTGCCTTTGAAAGAAGATTCCAAAGAATTGATGTTAGAGAGCCAACCGTTAATGAAACTGTTGCCATTTTGAGAGGTTTGCAATCAAGATACGAAATTCATCATGGTGTAAGAATTTTAGATTCTGCATTAGTTTCTGCTGCCCAACTGGCTTCTAGATATTTGACTTACAGAAAACTTCCAGATTCTGCAGTTGATTTGATTGATGAGACCGCTGCTGGTGTTGCTGTGGCTAGAGATTCAAAGCCTGAAGAACTAGATTCTAAGGAAAGACAACTGGAATTGTTAGAAGTTGAAATCAATGCTCTTGAGAGAGATAAGGATGCAGATGATAGCACAAAAGATAGATTAAAGACTGCTCAAAAGAAGAAACAAGAACTTGAAGAAGAGTTAGAGCCATTGAGAGCGCAGTATCACCAAGAAAGAGCTGGCCATGAAGAATTGACAGCTGCCAAAAGAAAGTTGGATGAGTTGGAAGTGAAGGCACAGGATGCTGAAAGAAGACATGATATTGCTACTGTTTCTGATTTGAGAATGTTTGCTATCCCTGATGTCAAGAGAAGAATCGAAGAGTTGGAAGAAGAAGTTGAAGAAGAAGAAACTTCTCAAGAGTACTTAGTCAAAAATGTTGTAGGATCAGACCAAGTTGCAGAGACCGCTGCTAGATTGACCGGTATTCCTGTTTCTAAATTGACTCAAGCTGAAAATGCCAAGTTGATCAATATGGAAAAGGTCCTTTCGGAAGAAGTTGTTGGACAAGGTGCTGCGGTCAAGGCTGTTGCCAACTCCATCAGACTATCAAGATCCGGTTTAGCAAACCCTAACCAACCAGCATCTTTCCTATTTCTAGGATTATCAGGTTCTGGTAAGACTGAGCTTGCAAAGAAGTTAGCAGGTTTTTTGTTTGCTGATGAAAGGGCAATCATCAGAGTCGACTGTTCTGAGTTGATGGAAAAGCACTCTGTTTCTAAATTGATTGGTACCACTGCAGGTTATATTGGTTTTGAAGAAGGTGGTATGTTGACCAACCAATTGCAAAGAAAGCCGTACTCTGTGGTCTTATTTGATGAAGTTGAAAAGGCTGCTCCTGAAGTTTTGAACGTATTGTTGCAAATGCTGGACGATGGTAGAATCACTGCTGCCAATGGTACCTTGGTGAACTGCTCTAACTCGATTATCATCATGACCTCTAACTTGGGTGCGCAGTACATCAATGAATCAAACGTTACTAAGATTACACCAGACGTTAGGGACAAGGTTATGAACGTTGTCAGAGGGCACTTCAGACCAGAATTCCTTAACAGAATTTCTGCTACTGTTGTTTTCAACAGGTTGTCAAAAGGTGCCATCTCAAAGATCGTGAAGATCAGATTACAGGAGATTGAGCAAAGGTTTGATGCTAACGGCAAGACAATCCACTTGGACGTTGACGACACTGCATTAAAGTATCTTTGTGACAACGGTTACTCAATGGATCTTGGTGCCAGGCCATTAAACAGATTAATTCAAAATGCCATTTTGAACCCACTGGCTGTCATGATTTTGAACGGCCAAGTGAAAGACAAGGAGGATGTTAAGGTAACAGTGAAAGCTAAAGGACTTCATGTCATTCCAAACCACTCTGTTGACGACTCCATGGATGTTGACAACATTGAGGATTGGACAGATGATGCGGATTTGGACGAAATGATGGACGATGATTACGATTAAAAATAGATACTTGAATGAACAACCTGCTTATATATTTTCTCTTATATACTTTAATTAATTAATTATATTGAACTTTAAAATCAAGTTAACGTGCTGAGCACGCTATTTCTTAAAATTTGACGGCTTGAAATTTGTATGGGGGGAAAAATAAAGTTTACTCAGAAACGTTGACTAAAGGAAAGGTGACAACAACAAATGGATTATAAAGGCAGCATGAGTGACTTCGCGTCACTCTTGAGTGATCAGAACAATGGAGGTAGTTCAGGTACTGGTGCTGCGGGATCGTTTGCGGGCCTGAGCCAGCTGGACTTGACAGAACTCGACCAACAGTTCCTAGATTCACTTATCGATAACAACAAAGCAGAAACTAATGCAACGACCAGTGGGTTTGATGACAGAGCGCTATTTTTGTTAGGAGACCACGCAGATACGCCGGTGTACAATCAGGAGACGCCAGGCACCACAGTGCCGGTGATGTCGGTGGAGACATCAGGAAACAACAATACAGACACGGGAGACAACAACGAGTCAGACGAGGACACTAGTGGCACCTACCATTCAGAGCCAAGACCATTCAACAATGATCCATATCAGTATAACCATCAGCAACAGTTGAGATTAGTGAATTCCAGGCAAAACGGTGGCACCCAGAGTCCACAAATCAGAAGCACCAGCATTAGTGGGATGATATCGCCGTCTTTCACGCCAGCGTCACCTTCAATACAGGGCATGGGTGTGCATAGCAGCTACAATATGGGACTGAGTCACAGCCTGGGTCTTCCTGCTATCAATGGGCGCAATAATAGTATTTCAGAGACCGTTGGTGGCAGTTTAGCAAAGAGCTACGGGTCTCAGCTCGGTACTTCGCTGAATCATTTGGTTTCCCCACAAAGTAGCAGTTATGCAGGATTTATGGGCTCTTCCTATGGCTCGTCATTCCAGGACGATTATTTACGTTCTCCAATAAACTCACCAAGCGTCAAGCAACTGGCAGGTTCTCCATCAACATCAAATGTCAACCCTAAAAGCTCTTTAAATAAGGACTCCAAATTATCTAGGCGAAGAGAGCTACACAATGCCGTTGAAAGGAGAAGGAGAGATTTGATCAAGGAAAAGATTAAGGAACTGGGGACCTTAATTCCTCCAGCGCTATTAATCGATCAAAATAAGTCAAAGGCAATAGTGGGGTCCACTAAAGAAGTAAAAGCAAACAAGAGCACCATTCTGAATAAATCCGTGGATTATATCAAGACTTTACAAAAGATTATGGAGGCACAAGATGCTAGAATAGCGCAGTTGGCTGCTGAAGTTTCTCAGATGTCAATGGACGAGCCAGTAATACCTATTAAATTAGAAAATGACAATAACAACACCAATGGTGCAAATGAACATATTTCTGATGCATTTAATGACTTAGAGTTTTTGGAATTGGGTCTCAATAGGGATAATAATAACGAAAAGCTTGCTTTATAATGAAATGATTGAATGGATGATGAAAGAATGAATGTGTATAATTTTGAAACCCCCCTCAAGTTGGGTTTTACTTATCAACTGCCTGCTTAATTATTGATCCTAGTTACGGTTCTAGCGTCATATATGTATATGTCAACATATATATTTAAAGGTTTATAATTTTAATGAAATGTTTTCACTTCCTAACTTTTTTGTCACTCGCAACATCAAGGAACACTTATCAACAGGATTTCTGCTGTGATTAAGGGCCATGAGTGATAATGCAGAGTTTTTATCTAACTGGCGACGTGGACAAGAACAAGGTATTGAAGCACAACAAGAAGGTGGTGGAGTTGGAGGATTCTTTTCGAATTTGGGGACAAATATCAGTAGTACGTACAATGACACGTTAATGCGGCTGCCACTGACCAATAGCGAGCCGCAAGAACCAGAGTGGTTTCAACTAAGTAGGTTTGAAAGGTTAGCAGGGTTTGGGTTGTTGTTATTTGGGTCGTTCATATGTTTTGGTCTCGGATTCTTACTCTTACCTGTTTTGACTCTAAATCCAAGAAAGTTCGTTTTGCTTTGGACTTTGGGATCATTGTTATTCTTCTTGTCATTTGGTGTTTTACAAGGGCCTGTAGCTTACTTTCATCATCTCATCTCGAAGGAAAGGTTGCCATTCACCGTTCTGTTTTGCGGTTGTATTATTGGCACCATCTACACGTCTGTTGTGTTAAAAAGCACTATCTTAAGTCTGATAATGGGTATCATTGAGTTTATAGGTGTTGTATGGTACACAGTGAGCTACTTCCCATTTGGAGCTCAGACAATGGGTTACCTGGGTGGTTACTTTACTAGAATGGTTGGGTTAACGTAGATTGAAAATGAACTTAATACATCAGTATATATAGTAGCTAATAGATGTATAAAACCTAAATTCAGAGGTCAATTACTGTAACTTGGCTTTCAACTCATCTGCAAACTTAGATAGTTCACCCATGTCTGCATCTTCAGATGGCCAGCCAACTATGAGTCCCTCTTTGTCATTTGGCTTTGGGATCAAGTGGAAGTGAACATGATCCACAACCTGGTGTGCAATTCTGCCGTTGTTTTGCAGGATGTTGTAGCCTGGGACCGCATCAGGACCATCAATGTCCAAACCAAGGGCCTTGACGAGTTTCTTTGTTACAGGCAAGATATCTGCAAGATTCTCATCAGGCAAGTTATGTAACTTAGCTCCATGGTATTTTGGGATCACCAGCAGATGACCCTTTGTTGTTGGTTGAATGTCAAGAAAGGAGTATGTGTGAGCTGTTTCAACCAGTTTGAATGAGGGAATTTCACCCTTAATGATTTTACAGAAGATACAAGCACTGTTGCTGGACATTTTCTATGGCGATTTCAATTGAACTTTTACCCACTTACAATTATAGGTGACCACGTTAATTTTTGCTATTGCCAACCTTCAAAAGGAATGAGCTTCAGCTGGAAATGCTCATTTGTTTATTCTCTAATGTATTTTGGAAGCGTATGATCCAATCTTAATTTACTTTCTTTAATAAAACAACCTTTCTAACAATACTTGATTGGTGTGGTGCGATGTCAACCCTTTCATCTGCATTTCCGCTCGACAATTGGCAATTTATGTTTACCAAGCAAAGAGAATTGAAATCCTGGGTGGCAAAAAAAAGTAAGCTGGAAGGCAAATTGAGGAAAGTTAATTATCGCCACTGAATCTAATCCTAATTGCTTTGCAGATATCAATTGATTAATTGAAATATGAGTGATAAGAAGCCATTATTAGACGCAAGTGGTAGAGTGATTGATGAAGACGCCACTGCTACTGCTATTCTAAAGAGAAAGAAGAAGGACAACGCTTTGATCGTTGATGACGCAGATCTTGATGATAACTCAATCATCTCAATGTCCTCTAACACAATGGAGAAGTTACAACTATTTAGAGGTGACGCGGTTCTTGTTAAGGGTAAGAAGAGAAAGGACACCGTTCTTGTTGCCATGTCTAATGACGACATGGAAGACGGCGCGTGCAAGATCAACCGTGTTGCAAGAAACAACTTGAGGATCCGATTAGGTGACATTGTCACTATCCACCCATGTCCAGAGATCAAATTCGCATCTAGAATCTCTGTGTTACCAATCGCTGATACCATTGAAGGCTTAACAGGTTCTCTTTTTGACGTTTTCTTGAAACCATATTTCGTTGACGCTTACAGACCTGTTAGGAAAGGTGACCACTTCATCGTCAGAGGTTCAATGAGACAGGTAGAATTCAAAGTCGTTGAAGTTGAACCTGAAGATTACGCCATTGTTTCTCAAGACACCATAATACATTCTGAAGGTGAACCAATCAATAGAGAAGACGAAGAAAACAATCTGAATGAAGTCGGTTACGACGACATTGGTGGTTGTAGAAAACAGATGGCTCAAATCAGAGAAATGGTGGAATTGCCTTTAAGACATCCTCAATTATTCAAAGCTATCGGTATCAAACCTCCTAAGGGTGTGTTAATGTATGGTCCTCCAGGTACTGGTAAGACTCTCATGGCAAGAGCTGTTGCTAACGAGACTGGTGCATTTTTCTTCCTTATCAACGGTCCAGAAATCATGTCCAAAATGGCAGGTGAATCCGAATCCAACTTAAGAAAGGCTTTTGAAGAAGCAGAAAAGAACGCTCCTTCCATCATCTTCATCGATGAAATCGATTCCATTGCTCCAAAGAGAGACAAGACTAATGGTGAAGTTGAGAGAAGAGTTGTTTCCCAATTGTTAACTTTGATGGATGGTATGAAAGCAAGATCCAACATTGTTGTTATTGCTGCAACCAATAGACCAAACTCTATTGACCCTGCTTTGAGAAGATTCGGTAGATTTGATAGAGAAGTTGATATCGGTATTCCTGATGCAATTGGTAGACTAGAAGTTCTTAGAATTCACACTAAAAATATGAAGCTAGGTGATGACGTCGATTTAGATAAGATCGCTTCTGAAACACATGGTTACGTTGGTGCTGATATTGCATCTTTATGTTCTGAAGCTGCTATGCAACAAATTAGAGAAAAGATGGAATTAATTGACTTAGAAGAAGACCAAATTGACGCCGAAGTTTTAGACTCCCTTGGTGTTACCATGGACAACTTTAGATTTGCACTTGGTAACTCCAACCCATCAGCTTTACGTGAAACTGTTGTTGAATCTGTTAACGTCACTTGGGATGATATTGGTGGTTTGGATGGTATCAAACAAGAATTAAAGGAAACTGTCGAATACCCTGTCTTGCATCCTGACCAGTTTGCAAAGTTTGGTTTATCTCCTTCGAAAGGTGTTTTGTTTTTCGGTCCACCAGGTACTGGTAAGACACTTTTGGCAAAGGCAGTTGCAACTGAAGTTTCAGCAAATTTTATTTCTGTTAAAGGTCCTGAATTGCTTTCCATGTGGTATGGTGAATCTGAATCTAATATTAGAGATATCTTTGACAAAGCCAGAGCTGCTGCTCCTACTGTCGTTTTCTTGGATGAATTAGACTCTATTGCCAAAGCTAGAGGTGGTAGCAATGGTGATGCAGGTGGTGCCTCTGATCGTGTTGTTAATCAATTATTAACTGAAATGGATGGTATGAACGCAAAGAAAAACGTTTTTATAATTGGTGCCACCAATAGACCTGATCAAATTGATCCAGCAATTTTGAGACCAGGTAGATTGGATCAATTAATTTATGTGCCATTACCAGATGAAGAAGCTAGGTTGTCTATCATGAAGGCTCAATTAAGAAAAACACCATTAGAACCAGGTTTAGATTTGCGTGCAATTGCAAAATTAACAAACGGTTTTTCAGGTGCAGATTTATTGTACATTGTTCAAAGAGCTGCTAAATTTGCTATTAAGGATTCTATTGAAGCACAAAAGACAGTGGAAGCTGCAAAGATTAAGAAGGAAGGACAAGTTGATACTGATGTTGCTATGGAAGAAGAAGGAACTGGAGCCACTGAAGAAGAAATTGTTGACCCTGTCCCATACATCTCTAAGGCTCACTTTGAAGAAGCAATGAAAACTGCTAAGAGATCAGTGTCACCAGCTGAATTGAGAAGATATGAAGCTTATGCACAACAAATGCAACAAAGTAGAGGACAATTAAGTTCATTTAAGTTCGATTCTAATCCTCAAGGATCTACAGGAACTACACAACCTTCCAACGAAGGGAATGCTAACGCTGGATCAGGAGCGGCGTTTGGATCTGTCGAAGAAGAAGAGGATGATTTGTATAGTTGAGGGAATCAATTCTTTTGATAGTTATTATTATATTTTCTATTTGATTTAATTTTTTTTAAACTAAAAAGCAATAGTTTTGAATGGATATTTTATTATGGACAAAGGATATTAAAGGTATATATATATAACAAACTAAACATGTAAAAGCGTAGACATAAATTAATTTTATAAGAGGCAAAGAAACAGATGATTTGGAATGCTAGAGTTTCATGTTCAAATGTAACATATCAGGTATCAAAAAAGGTGTAAAGTAGAATCATAAGTATTAGGAGCCAGCCTATGTAGTTTTGAATACTGTTTAGTAAGAAGACAATAAATCATTTGTGTTTGAAACATCTGTTAATGGCAAATTCAAGGATAATCTAATATTCGATTTAGAATGCTTTATTGATTTCAAATTTGAGTTTGATGGTAATCTGAGAGGTTTCAACTGGATATTTAAAGAAGCATCATTCTCATTGAAAAGGTGAGAAGATAAAGACATTGACGACGTAGTTCTTGAAGAGGAAAGTTGTGTTGAGATTGTTGATGAAGAAGAACTTGACATCAAAGAGGGCATTGAAGGAGATGGAGATACCAATGAAGGTTCATCTTCATATAAATTAATGTTGTTATACTTCGACTGCAACTTTGATTCTGCTTTTGACCTGAGAGAGTTTTTGATTGGATCAATGAAATAAGAAAGAGTTTTGATAAGTTCTTTGTTAGTGAATTTAAGATTACTCCAACCGATGAATTCAATGAGTTCACGTTCTAGGGCATTAACTTCGGTTAACGTGAGCAATCCATCGGTATACTTTGTCCAGTGTTTGTTCATAGGCGATGAATCGTTCGTGAACTTGGCTGCTAGAATCAAAGCACCTAGAAATATTCTGTGATGAGTGGTTTCGATACCTTGTGAGTTTGGGGGTATGACAGTTTTCAGCTTGTTAAGGTAAACTAACGAGGTCATCAGGGTTGGCGTTTGAACGTGCGAATGATGGATTAGCCTAGAGATGAAATGGGTTAACGACGGTAATGTTGATGAGGGTTTAGATGATTGATTGTTTGAATATGGTGGTGTTGAAGGTGGTGTTGCCAAATAGCTGTTTTGCGCATTTGGAACATTGATAATAGATGTAGTTGTGGAAACCAAGAACTGTATCATATCTGGCGACACTGGTTTGTTCAAAAACAAGTACAAAGCCTCTAAATCTGACATTGGTGGGGGTGCTATTTGATATCAATAAGTAAGTTTAAGTAAGGACTAATCTAGATGTATTAAATGTATCCTATGATAAAGGTTTTTGTTAAAAACGAATAAGTTTGAACCAATAATTTGTCACCACCAATAGCCCTGAAGACAGTGGTACTGCTAAGAGGAATACCTTCTGTTATATGTACCCTTTCAACGTTAAAGGAGGTTAAAAACCGTGCACACATTCAACTGGAAATTTTCATCTACAAGCGTGGCGCGTCGCGTCGTGTTTGTTTGTTTACATTAACAATAGAAATTGAAATATGAGATACAAAAAGAATAAATAAGATGTAAGTGGTGTTAGACAATTAAGTTGTCTGGAAGGAGGTAAAAGGAGATAGCAATGATGATGTAGGTAGCAACAAGCATTACACCTTCCAACCAGTTAGAGGTACCGTCAAGAATTAAAGAGTTGGTGATGAAGACCGCGACGAAGATGACAGCGGTCTCATACAAGTCAAAGTAAAGGGACATCTGGACGTCCATGAACCAACCGACAATAACTAGTAAGGGGGTGACAAATATAGCAATTTGGATAGAAGATCCAATGGCAACACCAATGGCCAAATCCATCTTGTTCTTGTAGGCGACAAAGATGGCAGTGACATGTTCCGCAGCGTTACCGACAATAGGGATGACAATTAAACCAATGAAGGTCTTTGATAGACCTGAAGAGGCTACAATGGCATCAATGGAGCCAACCAAGTAGTCTGCACAAAAGGAAACAAGAACAGTGGAGAGCAACAAAATAGTTATGGCGGCCAGTGGCGATAGTTCAACGTGTTGACGATTCTCATCCAAGTCGTAAATGGACTTTGGTCTTTGGATAAAAGATCCTCTATGAGAATGCTGAGGACTTTGAACTCCTGGTTGGTACTGGTTGATTTCGAGGTCATTATCATGCGAAGATGTAGTAGCTTCTGGTGAAGCAATAGCTTCTTCATTACTGTTACTGCCCCCAATGGCGCTTTCGTTGGCTTCGATGTCGAGCATCAATGGTGCGCCCGGAATATCTTCAGGGTCCTTGAATAGATATTCGTGAGTACTCAATTGAAAGATCAAGTAGAAGCAATAAACAACCAAAAGCACAATTGAAGTGCCTCTTGAGAGCACTAAGATCTTGCCAGCATTGTCACCCTTGGTAGATAATCTGAAAGCCGCTGGTAAAAGCAGCGCCATCACAGTAACGGCTAACAAGGACCCCATAGTCTGTGCAGCTGTTTGGTTGAAATGTTGTTCCTTAAACTTAGAACCTCCAACGATGAAACAGGTTCCCAAAACCAAAAGTAAATTAGACAAAATAGATCCAAGCATGGACGACTGAACAACCGTAATCTGGTTTTGTCTCAATGCAATAATCGAAACGATAACTTCGACGGCATTCCCAAATGTAGCATTGAGTAAACCTGCTAGTGAGTCGTTTTTCAACGATTCACCAAGTTCTTCTGTCGCAAAGGCTAGAATAGATGCCAATGGTATGATGGCCATAAAGTTGAAACCAAAGATAAGCGAGGCGCTCCATTGCAACTCACCAGCAATGATACCTAATGGCACAAAGACCAAAAGCCAATTTACTGGTGATGATTTTAGTGTAGCCATCGCACATTTGGTAGCGTGTTGTAAACGTGAGTCTTCCGTCATATCCTCTTGTCCTAGGGCTTCACTACTATAGAAGGATACTAACAGTCGTAAAAACTTGTATTATTTAACAACGTTGCTACTAATAAAATTTTCGAAAAAAAGCGTGTCCACAGAGAAATTTTGTACACTGCAAAAGATTTTAGCAAAGATATACGAGATACTGGCGAAAGAAGTTAACTGGAAGTATGTCGAGCTTAAACTGTGAAAGATAGTGAGTATAGAGGTATTCTTATCTTCTCCTTTGTCAAATATAAGCATTTACAGAACTCGGTAAACTTGCTTAGCTCACAGGGTTTGTCAATGCAAATATCTATAGAAGAGCGAATCCTTGCTCTTTTTTTATAATCCTTAGGTAATAGTTTATAGAATAAACGCTTAAGTATGGTGTACGCTAAACGAGTGGTATTATTTTCTATTATAATAGCAGCAACGGTCAGAGCGGCTCCCGTACTGCAGGGACGGGCATTGTGGGGTTTCGAAAATACCAGACACAAGAATGCCTTAATTTTAGCAGTTGTAGGTTGGAGTATAACTACAATCATATATGTGTCTACCGGCGGGGCCGCTTGTCTGGCCAGTCTGGCCAGTCTGGCCTTGACTGCTGTCTTCGGTGCTATTGCTACGGCACCGAGTCGTCCAGGGACTTATAGCACCAACGAGAGCCCCGTTAAAAGAGATGATGTATCCTGGATTGACGCGTATCGTCAGGGACTATATGAGCCAGGCGAGGTAGCGAGTGTTGAGCTTGCTCCGAACGTCACTTTGAGTCTAGAGCCTGCTACAGACTTTCACTTAATGAAGAGAGACACGATGGCTTCAGTTGGTATAACACTACTAGCTATTGGTAATATGAAGATTATGGATGGCAGCGGTCAGATCAAACCAGTACTATTAGGTGAGTCCGATTTCGGTAACCACATGATCGTGACTCACCACTTCGATGATCACGCACAGCTCATAGATGCCGTAGTAAGAAGCGTAGACGAAGCACCTGCACTTGAGAAGAGGAGCCTGGAAGTTACTTGGGCCTCGTACACTTATAACGACATAGATATGAAGTACGCTAAAGGTTTGCCAGACAGTGAGCATGACATGGGGCCTAGAAACGACTTAGCATACGGGATGAACAACTTTATGACGGGTCAGGCGACCACGTACAAGTATTGCGCAGCGGCGCAGCTCGGCGACGGAGGTAAAGCAGCGTACGACGATATCGGCAAGAATATTATGAAAGGTGAAATATACTTCAACCAGTTTGGAGGTATCGATAACCCATGTTTGGACGCAAAAGACGGTGTAGATGACCTTGACAATCCGCACTGGTAGCGACGAAGTCGTCTTCTCAGGTTCGACAAGGCGTATTTGATAGTTATGTGGTATAATTAAGCATAATACGATGATGCGTGGATTGGCTTATTTAAGAAGTTTTAAATATCAATATTTAAAAAAAAAAAAAAAAAAAAAAATATCACTATTATCCCCTTCATAATTATGGAGGGGACTACATGTTTCTCCTGCGTTTCTTTCTACTGAAAGATTGCCAAACCAAAAATAACTTATTACCATGATCTTTATAAAACTCCTCATTATTACTACGGTAATCCAAAACTTTAGTCGAAACCTATATCATTATGATGTGAATAAAAAGAAGTTCTTTTTATGAAGTTATATTTCACAATTGTCAGTTAATGAATCATCCAATAAAACAAAACAATAATCTATATTGATTTAATTTCTAGAACAGATTTATCAGTTGATTGCATAATGGAACTAATTTAAGCATGCTTACGCAGAAGAAAATCAAAATATTTGTTTTGGAAGATTCCTTAAATATAACATCTTTATTTCTCAACTGTTCATTATACATAGCAAAAACTCTGTTATGCCACTAATCAATTCAGTCCAGCTGATATTTTCTTGTGCTTGAGTTTAATGTCATTATACTAAACTTGTCACCATACACAGCATGATTTCCTAAAATTTATCACGAACCTAAAGAGAGGTTTGGTACCAATGAAACCAAGTTGATATTTTGACTAACTAAGTGACACAAACATATTATGAGGCCAGTACAAAAATTATTGCAAGAAAATTCACAACGGTCAGGAAGATAAGAGTGTTGAAATACATGTGTCTTTGCAAGCGCCACTGGCATCACTTTCATCATTCATATTACATATATTCTTCTTTGATTAAGATCAGCGGATACTATGCAGGGAAAGAAAGAATTAGTCTATGCCATAATATGTACTAACCGCTGCAGCACTATCATATACTAAGGTACGAGGACAGCTAATCCTTTCCCTAAAATACCATATCCTTTATCTTTGCTCTTAGGCCTCAGTATTTCAAAGGAAATAAGTTTATTGAGTTAGAAAACACTCTATAATTTTAGTTGTGCACACTACGTGAAATCAAGCCAAAAAGGTCATGTTAGTAATGATTATAAAAATTTCTTATACAAGTAATCATTTTGAAAACTGTTTTGCACTAAATTAAAAATACTTCAAATATCAACGAGCATCATTAATTTGCAAAAACAAACCAATTAACTTCTAATAATAACGTTATTATTACATGAGAATAACCTGAAGATATTGTCGTTGAAGCAAACAATTGTACAAAACGAAGACTTCTGAAACTAATCAAAAGTTGTTAATAATTATTGCCCCTGTGCAAACTTAAAGGTTTTGGTAATTACAATGAAACAATATATGGATAAGTATATCCCAACTGTGGAAAAAACTGGTTGCAGAAAATTTAGCTAATTAAAGGCTTTATCAATCAAGATATTTATCAAAGATATGGCTCTGCTTACAAAATAAGAATATCGACATTATTGAAATAACTACTGCGTCAACTTAATTTAAATATTGCCAGGTCAAATTCACTACACCAGCAACCATATCAATACAATACACCAGAAAGATACTACCATACTTTATACGATCATAAACAAATATATCTATAACATTACAGATTACGGGGTGTGTCAAATATAAGCATTAACAGAACTCGGTAAAAAACCTAGTTGGGTTAGCTAAGCAAGTTTAGCTTATAGAGTTTGTAAATGTAAATATTGTAAAATGTTGAAATAATAAGAGAAGACACTGAGCATATTTACTATGCCATTCTTAAAAATGTCAAATTAAGAATTAAATTAGGCTAAATCAAGATGAACTTTATCTGAGACTTTAGTTAATTAGCAAATTAAACCTTATGGGTTATCTCAAGCCAATACAAATTGGATTACCTGATTCGATTACATGCAGTTACCTAAAGTGTTGATCAAACAAAAAGATGTCTTCTTTAAGAGTTATGCTCATGCATTAAATGCAATTCAACTCAGACTTACATTAGCTTTTGTCAAATTAGTATCAATTAGGAAATTGCATCCTTTAGGATTGCTTTACTCATTGTATTAAAGTTTCACTTGACTAATTCAGATAGTCTAGAACCGAAACTGTGGATCATATTCTAATTTCTATTTTGTGTATAAAAGGCCTTTATTTTACCTTTTACTTTATAATTCTTTTATAGTTATTTAATTATTCAGAACATAGTTTAAGACATTTCTGTTACAATTTCCGTATAGCGGTAATAACGATTTAATTTGCTTAATAAAAAGTGTATATAATTACTATAAATTATAATGTGGAGATTGGTTTCTATATTAGAAATTATATTAGATTCTGATGAAATCTGTACATCATAATATTAACTGAGCACAATATATGTAAAATAACAATAAGATACTAAAGATTTCGTATATGTACATTACTCATGTAATAAACTGAGCATTGATACATGAATATCAATATTATACGACTACGAATCATATGAGATTGGCCATACGAACATATACAGAGTTAATGTTTAGATTTCTAAATATATTAACTTATTAATCCATTAAGTCCGAATTAGTATAAATAGCCGTCATTATTAACGTTATAATTACTTTATATTTAATTTATAATTAACGGTTTGAGTAATAAACTCTGGATTTATCAGATTCTAGGTCATCTAATAAATAATACGAAGCTTCATTTCTTGATATATGTCTTGAACATTTCTTTTTAAGAATGGCATAGTAAATATGCTCAGTGTCTTTTGTTATTATTTCAACAGTTTCAAGCTTTTTACAAAGAAACAATGTTTAAATTCTTGAACTATATTCTGAATGATTAAAAGACTATAAAAGAATCCTAAAGTAAAAGGTAAACTAAAGGCCTTTTATACACAAAATATAAATTAGAATATGAACCGTAATTCCGGTTCCAGACTATCTGAATTAGTCAAGTAAAACTTTAATACAATGAGTAAAGCAATTCTAAAGGATACAATTTCCTAATTGATACTAATTAGATAAAAGATAATGTGCGTCAGAGTTGAAGTGCATTTAACGCATGAGCATAACTCTTAAAGAAGGTATCTTATTGTCTGATCAACACTTTAGGTAACTGTATGTAATCGAATCAGGTAATTCAATTTGTATTGACTTGAGATAATTAATAAGGTTCAATCTTTTGATTAGTAAAAGTCTCAGATAAAGTTCAACTTGATTTTGTCAAAATAAGTGATAATCAAGTATTGCTCAGTTATTAATTAAGATGTTTAATGGTGAAGTATAAACTACAACATACATATTGCTAACGTATGATCACTAATATGCAGTACATACTAAGTTAACCATGTAACACTCATAACACACTAATGTACATAACAATGAAGAGTTACATGTAAGGTTGAACATATTAATACAATACATGCCACCTGCGTCAATACGTCTGAGCAACAGTATGCTTGAATCCATTCCGTTGCTATCATGTCTATTGGAGTAATTATCACTAATGGGTATTCCACCAATAGAATACAGGCTAGCCCTTATTTACACTTTAATTATATAATCAATATTTTACTATAAAAGGAACTACTGTTTCCTCTTTATTTAATTATCTTTATATTATTTAAAATAACTAAGATATAGGTTTTTACAGATTTAGCCTAATTTAATTCATAATTTGACAAAATGCAAAGTAGTTTTAAATAATTAATGACTTTGGAAGGCATTATGATTTCATTTTTAAAACAATTTTTCTCATATAGGCACTAAAAAACCATCACAAAGACTAACATAGCTAGCTATGTTTGCGAATCTTTTACTAGTATTGTGAACTAATTTATATTACTTTTTTGCAGTTCAGGAGGTCAAAATCAATAGCAACATACAAATCTGTCGTGAAAAACGGAACTGCTCATGATATATATATATCATTACGCCAAAGCCGACGCTTTCATCGGCAGACAATATTTACAAGCTACAATGCTTTCTAGTGGGTAATCCTTTCCATGGCTACAAAAATTGTAAATTAATAATGTCTGTCTTTTTACTGATAACCAAATGTAACAAGATAGGATCATTCCGTCTATTGCTCTATTAGGAAAAAAGTAATGAAAGATCCGATACAAATGGTATTTAAATATAGTTAGGATGCCTCTACTAAATTACTGCACAAAACTGTACACTTGCACACTAAAACAGTTAGGAAACATGTCTTATTATCCAGACAATGATATTTTACCACCAATGGGTGCACTTGCACTCGAGTATAAAGAAGATCTGCACAGACCACCGGGAGACGGAATCACCAATGAATCTTACTCGTTTCCATTGATTAGAGAAACAGTAAAAGGAGCCACTACTTGGAAAGTTGTTATTGAGGACGAGATGACAGATGAGGCCCTGGAACCATATGTTGCGGCATGTAAGGCCCTGCAAGATAAAGGCTGCGTCGGAGTTCTAACCTCGTGTGGATTCTTGGCACAAATCCAGTCCAGATTGAGTTCAAAGATCGATATCCCAATAATGACCAGCGCCCTATTGCAAATACCACACCTGTTCAACATAATAAGTCCTAAATCCAAAATTGGTGTTTTGACATTTGATCCAACAGTTCTTGGTAGACCGCACTTTCACGGCGTGGGAATCACCGATGCGCAGATCGAACGTTTAGTAATCACTGGTTCCAAGCTAGGTAAACCGTTATTTGAGTTGGTCGTCGGCGGCTCACCTTATGATCATGATTTGATTGAAGCTGAGATGGTTCAACTGGCACTAGAAATTGTTGAGAAGAATCGTGACATCAAGGTAATTGTTCTTGAGTGCACACAAATGCCACCATTTGCAAAGGCGATTCAAAATGCAGTGAAATTACCAGTGTATGATGTCAATACATTGGCAGAATGGTTCTATTCCGGTCTCTATCGTGGTATTTTTCCTGAAGATAAAAATCCAGAATATGGTAAGTTGGTTAGATGTAGAGTCAACAAGGATTGACTGTATAGGTGATTGTGTATTTGCAACTCTGTTGAGTTTTTGTTTTAAAGTAAGAATACTAGTTCATCAACTTTGGTATTACATCCATGCTCCTTCACTATGTCAAATAGCAACCAACCACATAAATTGATGATACTACAAATGTCTTGATTGTGTGCGGCAACAGGCAGCTTATATGCCCTGCCTCTTGGAAGAGATTGTAAGTCAGAAACATTCCACCAGGAGTAGGCACTAAACGATATTGGCTTTTGACTGGATAGTCTGCCAGGGAGAACCAATTCCAATTGCTTGGGATGTCTCGAATCTCTTTGCAGCTGATTATTCCAAAAAACTGGATACATATCAATCAATTGCATCAGTGGCAACAGTTCTTCACTGGCACTGAAGTGCTTAAGAGATCGCTGATTCCATTTGTTGATATTCCTATCTGCTAGATGAAGGCATATCATCGCATTGAGCCAATGCACTGTTGCAATGAGGTGCTCACAAGCCAGACTGCCATTGGAGCTGCCGATCAACTTGTCGCCAAATGCGAGCATTTGGCTCCACTTTGAACTGACAGTTGAGGGATTTTTCATCTCCAGCAAAACCAGTACCACCATTTTACTAAGCAATGCCTCAATACCAAAGACAAGACCCCGTTCAGCTATTCTTGCGTTCTTCGATATAATCATCATAGCCTCCCTTTCAAGCCTGTTACCTATTTCTTCAAGTTCATAAAGGGAATCGTTTTCATTTAACGATACTTCTAGCGGTCTAGTAAACCACTCTGTAAGTCTCCCATTTGTTGGCAGCATTCTCTGCATGTTGTGATGCGATAGCTGTTTCCATTCAATTACCTTCATCACTGGGTTTGGTAACGACGGTGGTATCATCTTTGGTAGTCCATAAACGCTTGTGTCAATGAAAAATTGTGGTTCCACAGCGTTAGGTTCTGCATTGAGTAGTGGAGCTGCCTTGCATCCTCTAAACACGTACGGTCCCATATTAATTGTAAGACTGTTTCCCTCTTTACTTTAAATATGTATGATAGGAAAGGGTAGAAATGGTCAGAAGATCACATTACGTAATACAAAGTGGCGCATTATACACTTACCACATATTACGTAATCATTACTGCGCCACATGAAGTAGATTGAAAAAAAAATTTTTTTTTTTCAGCAAGGAAGAAAAAAAATTTGATTTAATTAGGTTTATAAGTAGGAAGTAATATAGTCCATAAAACTCGAGTTTAGTCGATAAGAAAAGCAGACATGGCAACAAATACTATCAAGTTACTTGCACCAGATATTGACCGTTCACTTGCAGAACTCGTTGCCAACAAACTCGGGTTGCAGCTCTCACCAATCGATGTTAAAAGAGAAGTGTCAGGAGAAGTATCATTTTCAATTGGAGAGTCCATCAGAGATGAAGATCTTTATATTATAATGCAAATAGGCGCGGGACCAGTCAATGATAAGGTCTTTGAACTGTTGATCATGATTAATGCATGTAAAAATGCCAGTGCCAGAAGAATTACTGCCGTTTTACCGAATTTCCCATATGCAAGACAAGATCGTAAAGATAAAAGTAGGGCGCCAATCACAGCCAAGTTGATGGCAGATATGCTAACAACTGCAGGCTGCGATCATGTGATCACCATGGATCTTCACGCATCACAAATTCAAGGGTTTTTCGATAACCCAGTCGACAATCTATATGCAGAACCATCGGTTGTCAGATACATCAAGGAGAATATTGATGTCAAGAACGCCATTATTATTTCACCAGATGCAGGTGGTGCCAAGAGAGCTGCTGGACTTGCAGACAAGTTAGATTTGAACTTCGCATTGATCCATAAGGAAAGAGCAAGAGCTAACGAAGTCAGTAGGATGGTTCTTGTTGGTGACGTTACTGACAAAATTTGTATCATTGTTGATGACATGGCAGACACTTGTGGTACATTGGCAAAGGCAGCTGAAGTTTTGCTGGAAAATAACGCAAAGGCTGTCATTGCTATCGTCACACATGGTATTCTTTCAGGTAAAGCTGTTGAAAACATTAACAATTCACGTTTGGAAAGAGTTGTTTGTACGAATACCGTCCCATTCAAAGCTAAGATGGATAAGTGTCCTAAACTGGATACGATCGATATATCTGGCGTCATTGCCGAAGCTATCAGAAGATTACACAATGGTGAATCTATTTCATTTTTATTCACTAATGCTCCATATTAATCAAAAAAGTCACTTATAGATACACACACACAAAATAACAGTAATTGTTTCGTTAAACAAATGAAATGAACATCTTTTTTTCTTGTCCTTCCTCCTCCGTTTTATCATTAATCTTTTTATCATTTATAAAAAGTTATACTAAGTTGAGTTTTTTATTGTTCAAATTTATAGTCATTGATGTTAAAATCTTTCAACGACTTATAAATGGTACCGAACTCATTGTTTTCACCTATTATAGATTTCACTTTTTCTTGACCAATTGCTTTAATTGCATTCTCATCAGGAACCCAAATAACATAACCACCAGCTCTTTTACCACTCAAAGCGCCAGGTGCAGCATCTTCAAAAACTAAACACTCTTCCGGTTTAATATCTTCATTAAACTTCTTATTGAGTAAATCTAATCCCAACCACCAAATAAATGGCAATGGCTTACCCTTACCTATGATCGCTTCGTTATCACCAGTAATAACACAACCTTCAAATAGTTCAAAAATGTTTTGATGTTTTCTTGTCTTCAATTTAAATTTATCTTCATGTGAACTTGTGCAAAGGGCAATTGGGATGTCCAATGCCTTCAGCTGATTCAACAAATCTTCAACCCCCGGTAATAAGTCCGTATCCGGCCACATATCCAATTGAACTTCTGACGTTTCTTTATACAATTCATGATTAGTCAATTTATCGTTCAATCCATAACAGTCTAGCACAACTTGTGCTGCTTCAGGTCCTGGTAGCCCCTGGATCTTAACTTTGACATCCCATGTCAATCCTTCGGAGCAACCATACTTTTTCAAAACCTGTGAAAATGATTTTGTATAAATAGTTTCTGAGTCTAATAAAAGACCATCCATATCAAATAAGCATGCTTTGAATGTTCTTCCCATATTGTTTGAATGTATAACGTTAACTTTTTGATCGTAATGAATATATGAATAAATGACTAATCTATATTTTCATAAGTTTGATTTTTTTTTTCCTTTTTAAAGTGAGGTTAAACAATAGCATAGGAATTTCCTAATATGGTGGAATTGAACTACGACAATTCGGACATTGCAATTTATACATCATCCAATTTTCCAAACATTCAGTATGAAACACATGGTTACAAGGTGTGACCATGTAATTTTTTCTCCTTGAAATTCTATGACTTTCGATACTCGATTCACCACTGTTGCCTAATTCCAAATCCGGTGATTCAACTTGCGTAGTTTCTAAAATTGGTATGTCGACTTTTTGCATACAAATAGCACAATCTGTTACCCAAACATTATCATCACTAATTACGGCCTCATCAATATGAAAATTTTTCAAATCTGATTTTGTTATTTCTGGGTAATAATCATAGGTCTTTGGTAAGAATTTATCATTGAGAAAAAATCTAGGACCATATTCTTGCTGCAAATACAAAATAATGATTTGAAATGTCATCCAAGATAATAATATAACAACTAAAGGTATGTCTCTATGATGATCAAATGGATTTGAAAAGCCTTCAATATAAACAAATGGGACTAGCCTGATGACGGAAGTAAGTAAAATAAACTCCCAACTGAAAGAGGTCCTTGATCCTCTTAAGGTATTTCTGTAAATTTGAGGGATCCAGTAAGAATTTAAGATAAATGAAACTATGTATTCAAAAATCTTTCTTGGAGTCTTTGGCCATGTTATAACATTCAAGGATAAGAAAATTAAGATCAATAAAAAGAAGAAATTTCTCGAATACAACTCAGCACCAACAGTTTGTTCATTATTATCAATTGGTGTCAATGGATCTGTTTGCTGTTGATTATCATTATTCGCTGATATTCTTTCATCAATTGGTGTACCTTGCAGCATGGTTCTCCAATCCAATGGACGCTCATTGATCTGAACACAATAAATCTGGATGGCGTATTTCATTTCGTATAAAGCACAACAAGTGAACGAAATAAACGATAACATAGCAAACTGGATATATAAGTCAGAGTAAATCATTGAACATATAAGTGAAATTATGCAAATTGAGCTATCAAACGTATTCATAATCATAACTGTTGCAAATGACAATTTTGATAGTGATGAGGGAGTGCTTGAAAATGATATTTGTCTAACAATTAACAATAATTGACAAATCATTAGAATTATGGAGACTAGTAAAAATGTTTTCAAACTATCATAAAATATTTCATTTCTGGATCCAATTAATTCATTCATATCAATCAAGATACCGCAATCAGGAGAGTAAAGTAAACCTTTGTTAATTTTTAGCTTTGGAATTTTCTGAAGTGGCCTGCCTAGAGGAAATGACAATTCATTATCAATATCAGTCCATTGACTTTTCGTCAAATTAGTTGATTCAAAATGAAAGTAACCTACATACTCACATTGATCAGAGGCATCCACAGAGGACTCTAGGGAGCTAAAATTGATATCTTCAATTCTTGACTCATTCAATTCTCTAGTTAAGAGATGTCTCGTATTATCGAAGTAATCATTCAAACCCAAATTTAGATGGGGTAAAGCGTATGTACTTTGAAACTTGCTTGATCGTGTACTTATAATCAAATTACCAGAATTTTGATGATAAACACCTCTCAAATTTAAACGGTGATCATTTTTTTGAGACACGTCCGACAGTTTGAGGTCAACTGAAACAAGGTTTGTTTCATTAACAAATAAATTTTCTTCATTCAAAACTGATAGCTGCACTAAACCAATGGGATCAGTTATATTTCCGGCTCTTTGAGGTTCGTCACCAATTGGAGTGGGTATTATATCATCATTTTCATCTGATTCAGGAGGGTTGGTTCTTTCCAAACGTTGACTTTCTCTGTATTCATATAGCTTGTTCAAATATTTAGGCAAATAGAAATTATATTTATGCAACTTGAAGTCTCCATCAAGCTTGAAATCACCTTTTAAAGAACCTGAAATATTCAATGGGAAAACACCATCATTTAATTTTGAACCAATTTTACTGTTATTAAAATTGTCAACAGTTTTACCTTCCAGGTTCCAGACTTCACTAGCTTTACTGCTGATTTCATTTGGCAAAATGGAGTATTTTTGATTTTCGTAAAACGTATTGTGGAAAGGCCAATTCGAAGCATTTAAATTGTTAATTGAGTCTTCGTAAGACAATTCAAAGCCTGTAATATTACCATAACCAGAAGAATAATCATTATCGAATAGCGCAGTCCTTGATACGTTAACTTCGTTGTGGTACTGATCAAGAATGTATTCTTTGTCTATATAGGATGGGTACCTTTCTTCATTTGACGTCGGTGTTGATAGTATGTAAATAAAAAACAAGAATATAAGAAAGTTCCTTGTGGACTCATTCATAATTCATAAAGTAGATATCACTAGAAGCCCAAGAGATTGTAGAGGGCAAAAAGTAAATTAGATAAAATGCAGTCAAGTGGTTGATTACGTAAATGCTCAGCACTCATTTTGCAAACCACACACTATGAGATGTCAAGTGAAAATGGTTTGTATTTTCCACACATCAGTTGCAGCTTTTATAAATACGCATGTTTATTGAAAAAAGAGGGTTAGACATAATGGTATCATTGAACATTAAAAAAAAGAAGTTAAAAACTGTCACTTGTATTTTAACAAAGATGTCCAACATAAATACTGAGATTAGGTTGAAGAGATATGTAAATGGTAGCTTTATATGTATATAGATATGAACTTATATAGAGAATTATAAGATTTTTCTTCAGATGGCCTTTTTGGCCTTGGCTTCAGCATTACGCTTTCTTCTTTCTTCTCTTTCCTTTTTGGCTTCAGGACCAGCTTCGGTGTCAAGAATGTAATCCCAGAATCTGAAGGAGGAAGCGTAGTTACCAATGAAGTAGTGGTGGTGCAAGTCGTGGTGTTCAGCACCGGCCCAGAAAGGCAAGAAGTTGTGGAGGGACCATGGAAAATCGTAACCAGAGTGAGAATCGACGGCTTGCATCAATCTCAAAACGACCCAGACGGTGATGGTGAAGAGATGTAGGTTGTGAGTGATGGCGGCGTAGATGATTGGGAAACCCACGGTACCGAAACCAAGAGACATCACTTCGACAGGGTGGGCGTATTCAGCAGTCAAACCAAAAGGTGCGGCGTATCTGTGGTGTTGTTTGTGGATGTACTTGTAGAACGCACCGTAGTGGAAGAGACGATGGGCCCAGTAGTGCCACAAGTCCTCGAGCACAAAGAAAAGTGCCCACTGCTTGAGCATATCGGTGAGAGGAGGGAATGGGACGGAGACAGAGATGCCAAGAGACTTACACAATGGGTGGAAGGTCCAGATAGGAAACACCTCCACGAGGAAGTGAGACTTGAGCACCGACTTGAGACACTCCCACTGTTCCTTGTCTGTTGGGATGTAGGACTGCTGGATCTTCCATCTCCTGAAGTATGGGATCTTGTCGATGATGTACCATGGAAGACATCTGCCAAAATAGAACACCTCGTGTGTGAGAAAGAAAAGAAGCCCAGTTGCGAGCACGTCGTTGTTCATGTATGTGTACCATGAGGCCCACAGCTTCTCCGCGTAGTTGAGTTGGTGCTGTGTCTCAAACACATTTTGCACCACTTGCGTTAGTGAAGGGGAAGAGATAGTCTCCAACACCGTTGAGTTGAATATTTCAGTCATAGTCCTGGATGGGCGCTTTTCGATTTTACCTACTTTGTTCTTCTGTGAACATCTACACACTCTCTTCCATCTTCCTGCTTTCCTTATATATATTTACTTTTATAGACTGATAAATACCCATTTTTCAATTATGGAACGATTCTTGCTATGTGCGCCTTCTAATTGACTCTCGTTTATGGAATTTCGGAGAGACCATTTGCGCTACGAGATAAACGATGCTAATTTTTCAGACGTACGAGCAGAAAAAGAAACGACTTTATACGACTACCAAATTAAACAAACCAGTTGGTAAAAAAGATAGTGCGCCACAACAGTGCGCCACGTTGCACTAGGAAACGGCGTGCAACATAAAAACGGTCGCGCTGCGCCACAGACTTCGCCACAAACAAGGGCGTTCCAAAAAAAGTTTATTTTGACTTCCGCATCCGCGCATCACGTGAAAAACACATGCTCTTTGCATGCTCTCAAACCCTCGTTTTGTGACTGCGAAAATCCCCAGCAGCGACGCGCGCAACATTTGCCAAAATCGCCGCACCAGGCCCCAGTTAGTATGAATGCGGCAATATATATAGGCAAAGAATCGCCGCACTCATAGTAAATTTCGATTTCTCTTGCACCAAAATTTTTCAGCGTTGCTAGAACAAGGAGTTGCGACACTGTGGAGGAGAGAAAAGTTTTTCAATCTAAGAAATCTTTTCCATTTTTTCATACCAGAAGAGAATCCCAAGACTTAATCAAACTACAAGAGTATGTTATAGATTAGGGAAATAGGAACAGGGAAAGCGTCAAGTGGACATCGGGTCAGCCCAGAGATGGAAAGTATCAAACAAGGTGCAACCCTTTTCACACGATTTTGTTAACAGTGATAGATGAATGACCAAAATGAACATAGTATCCACGGTTCTTGGCGGCACAGAGACATGCGACAAGAGCAGCAAAGAGGCAACCACATGGATCACATGGAAACAAGGGCCCGGGTTAAACTATATCGCCATTTGGACCGTTGAGAAACCAGGACACGGTATAGGGTGTTCAATAAACAGTTCTGCACATCACGTGACACTTTATTTTTCACTTTCCTCCCATTTCATATTACTATCGTCGATTTTCAGAATACTAACTCTATTTTATTTTAGTGACTCAACGTTTGTACGAATACCAAGTTATCGGTAGAAGACTTCCTACTGAATCTGTCCCAGAACCAAAGTTGTACAGAATGAGAATCTTTGCACCAAACGACGTTGTTGCAAAGTCCAGATACTGGTACTTCTTGCAAAAGTTGCACAAGGTTAAGAAGGCCTCCGGTGAAGTCGTTTCCCTTAACGTCATCTCCGAAAACAAGCCAACCAAGGTTAAGAACTTCGGTGTCTGGATCAGATACGACTCTAGATCTGGTACCCACAACATGTACAAGGAATACAGAGATGTTACCAGAGTTGGTGCCATTGAAACCATGTACTCCGATTTGGCTGCTAGACACAGAGCTAGATTTAGATCAATCCACATCTTGAAGATCGTTGAACTCGAATCCGATGACGATGTCAAGAGACAATACGTTAAGCAATTCTTGACAAAGGATTTGAAGTTCCCACTTCCACACAGAATCCAAAAATCAAACAAATTGTATGCTGCAAAGAGACCATCTACTTTCTACTAAATTATATAACCATTTCTCTTTTATCCCTCTTGCCGGGGTTTACTATATATAATTTCGTTTTTTTTAGGTGTATAATTTGATAAAAAAGCTACTAAAGATGATACAAAAAAAATAAGAGAACAGAAAAATTTCATTTCACTGGAAAATAAACCGTAACTTGTAGATCTTCTTTAGCCATTGATTAGTAATAACATAATGGCTGCTGTTAAAAAGTATTCCGGAATCCAAAAACAAGTACTACAGCTTTATAGAAATTGCATTAGGGCAGCATACTCCAAACCACTCGATACAAGACCAAATTGGGTCAACTACGTTCACTCTGAATTTTATAAGTACAGAATGTTACCTCGTCGAAATTTCTCGGCCATTGAACATCTTCTTAGAGTGGGCGATAGAAGATATGAAATGTACAAAAGCCCATTGATTAAAAATGTGAACTAACTTACGAAATGAATATCAAATTAACTTGAAACTAATTATAAAATGTTATATACCCTCAAAAATTTCTTTATAGTTTCTAAATAAATACTCCATGACTTGTGTCTTTAGTTGATTATCCTGAATTTCTAAATGTGGGTTTAAATTTTCATTTCTAATTAATGTTGGTGCAAAAACGGTGGCCAAACTTTTCAAGTTCATCTTATTAAATGCCTCATTCACGCTGATTTCATTTAAATGATCAATCAATTTGTATAAAACTAATCTGTTGCTAGCTGGTAAGTTTATAATAATGTCCCTTAAATTGTTAAATTTATTTGTCTCATTACTCGAGCTACCAATTGATATGATGTAGTTATAATTGCTGACAGGTATCAAAGAATCTGGTATCTTCTTCAAATATCTCTTTAGCAGCCCGGCAATAGCATTTATATCACAATCGTATATTTCATCAAATTTGCCACTAGTTAATTCTTCAATGCTATATCGCTCAAAATACTGTTCCAATTTTTCGACATTTGATGTTGACGCACTAACTCTGTAAATCCCCTCTTGCGTAATACCTTTACTATGAACTTCTGCAATACATTTCTCAATTATATATGGGATCTCCCTTTGCTCGTAGTTACTCATTTCTTCAATGTTCATTGAATATAATTTTGTATTTTTATTCTTAGAATTGGTATTGTTATTGTTGTTATTGTTTTCAATGCTGCTGTTTGTCGTATTGGTGGTGGTATTATTGTTGTTAGCGTTCTTCAACTTCAAAAAGTTTGTTGATTTTGAAGTTTTAATTGATCCATTGTTTGATGGTACGGGTTGTTGGTTATTAACATTTAAATTTTCATGATAACTCATGCTATTCTTGATATTCGTATTCATTGCCAATAATGCTTCATCTCCGTGTACCGGATTCATGGGCTGGCTGATAATTCCATTATTAGACCCTCCATTGTTGTTCATTGGCGTACCATTAGTACTCGATGAGTTGCTATTACCGCTACCAAAGAATCTTCTCATAAATCCACCACCTGCACTTCCATTTTTCTTTGTTGAGCTTGTCGATAATCCCTGACTCAATGGTGGTTGCATTGGGAATTTGTCAAATGATTCATTTCTCAGCTCTTCTTCATTTGATGATGAGTTTATTGACCCAAAATCACCATTAATAGCATTAGGTTTATTGAATGACTCAACACTTTGATTAAAATAACTATTACTGTAACTATTACTTGGATGTTTGGAAATCAATGAATCTAAATCATTCAATTTCTTTTGCTTATCATTAACTTCTATTTCTAATTGTTTCTTTTGTAATTGTAAATTTTGAATTTCTTTCAAAATCGACGCTTTGGAGATTGTTAAAGAATTGATTTCAACTCGTAAACTATTTAATTCAGTTTCTTGAAATTGAGAAGTTTCAGAGACGGACCTTTGATGCTGTTTATTATGTATTCCTTTGTCTATTGGTATTGTTGGTGTTGCGTTTATAATGTTCGAGTGATCAGACCTATTTCTGTTATGGGCCTTTGGCGTTGAAGTCAAACTATTGTTTTCATCGTTGTTAGATTTCCTAGTTTTGAAAACTTTAGTTAATGATCTACCAAGTCCATTTTTCTTTTTTTCATCGGTGATAGTTTCAGCACCGGATATTTGTCGTTGGTGATTTTGTAAGCGGAAATGGTCTGATGAATTCGATACCGCCCTTTGATGAACTTTATTTGAATAGGATGTTGGTGTATTTGATACCAAATCGCCACCAAATTTAAAGTTTTCTTTCATCTGATGAGGATGCTGTTCATCATTTGTTATGTTTTTAACTGGTGACATCAATGCAAACTCAGTAGAATCCACTATACTGTTTTCTTCTTCAGTTGTCTCATCATCTAAATTGATAAAACTTTCAGGTTCATGCTCAGGTTCATCCTTGTTCGCCACACTTTCATTTTTGACTTTCAGATCATTATCTATTGATTCTTCCAAGATATACCCTGGATTCAATAAATTTGTAGGCTTCACACTTCTTTTTGAAGGAGTTGCCAGTTCTGGAGTTCTGTATTGAGAGGTCGATTTTTTGATTGGAGTAACAATACTGTTATTTCTGAAAGGTGATCTGACTGGCACACTTTCATTGTCGAAGTTGCTGTTGAGAGTGGGAGTATTTGGTAAACTTTGGTTAAGTTTGAGTTCAATCTGGTTTTTGGAAGCGGTATCAGAGGATGAACTAGTTGATGAAATTGGTGGAGGTAAATGGTTGTTTTCACTCTCATTGGTAATATTGACAATATCTAACGATGAATTTGACGATTCATTTGTAGTTGATGATTTCTCTTCAGTGTTTAGCTTAATGGAGCCTAACAGATTGACACCATCGCCTTTGCTAGTTTTACTGTTGCTTTCATCAACACTAGTTTTGCCGTCATCATTGACCTTCTTGTGCCCACTTCTTTTTAGTTTCATCATTTCGTATTTCTTTTTCTTTTCCATTAGCATGTGGTGACAGGGCATACAAAACAAACCTTTGGAAGTTCTTGCATATTTCAAGTCGTCAATTGGATTCTTGCATGATTTACATTTAAAACAGTCTGCACAATAAGCCTGATCCCCAGTCAGGATGGCCAAATCATAAATCTTCTTTGAGCATGATTTACAGGAATATGAACAGTTTGAGCACACCAGAGCACCAGTACCAAGAACAAGGAAATTCGAGTTGACGCCAAGTGATTTTTGACATTTGGAACATGAGAAACACGAAACATGCCATTGATCTTGACCCAGTTTGTATGCTTGTCCGTCTACTATATCTAAATGACAACGCTTGCATTTACGTTGTTCATCGATCATTGTGGAGATATAAACCTATTCTAAGTAATCTTGTATATGAGACGCCCTGATAGTAAATGCTGGACGCTAATCACTTTGCTTGTGAGGAACCAATAATATTAAATGTTGTTTACCTCTCTATTTTTTTTGACCTCCTTTGTTCTTAAGGAACTAAAAAAAGATCAAAAAAAAGAGGCAGATCTACGCTCAGCACTTATCCTTAAAGATCAGTTTGCACTTTGTTATATTCATCTACTTACCATTCATCATCGAAAAATAGTATCAAATCTACGCTATATACATAAATAAATAAATAAACTAAACAATGCTTAACCCAAAAATTTACAGTCTACAATTTTCTCAGACAACGTCACTAATGACCTTTGCAGCATCTTTATAAGTTTGTAGCAAACGTTGACATTTCTCTCTCTCTTGAATCAAGTTTTCGTCTTCGAATAACAGATCATCAAACAAAGATTCCTTGTAAAGCTTTTGAACGAGCTGGTTTTGGACAGAGTCCTTTGTAAAATTAACTAACAAGCACATGATGGCCTTTGGTACTTGGTCTCTAATGGTTTCTCTAACAATGCTAAAATAGGAAGCAATCAATCTTCTTATCAATTCGCATTCAAGTTGCTCTCTCTCACTCAACTTGTTTTCGTCAATTGTTAATCTTTCCAATTCGTTTTCTATCGAGTTCTCGTTAGAAGTTAAATTGAACTGAAGCGTAGAGGACTCTTGTGGGTATTTGAAAGGTTGAATGTCATTATTTAACTGCTGTTGTAATTGCATTTGATGTTTCTGATCATTACTTTCACTCTTTTGTTGACCGAAGAAATAACTCAAGAAATTATCATTTGGCCCCTTTTCGGAACCAGACTCACTTTCAAAGTGCTTTAACTCATTCAAGATTTGATTTTGATTTTGAAGTTGAATATTATTGTTACTATTAGTAGTAGAATGTTGATTTGGTTGCTGTTGTTGTTGTTGCTGATGCTGATTGTGCTGAGAATTGTTGTTGGCGTTGCTGTTTAAAACATGTTGTGCGTTATGTGCAGCTATTCTAGCAGGGTCCTTTTCCTTTTTGGCGTCCAAATCAACTAATTTCTTTTTATTGTGTCTCTGTCTTTCCAAGGCAACTTGGGTCATCGCATCAGCAGCTCCGATGAAGTTGGGGTGATTTGTGTTAATATAGGATCTGTTGATTTCAATCAAAGATTCGACATATTTTGTTGTTGGACCAAGTCTCTCTCTTAACAATTCAGATACAACTTCAATTAGATTTGTATGTAATTTTGGATATCTCAATAATTCTTGGGAGCCACAGTTATGACAGATTTTCATTAATTCTTCGTAGACCAACTCAACACATCGATGAGAAGGTATTTCTAAAAGTTTAATTTGAGGCTTGACTAATAAATCAAAGGCTAATTCTGGCACAAACAACGACGCTCTTGGTCCAGTTGAGTTTCTGATAGCAGTCCTGATGTCGGTGACCGTTAAATTTTGTAGTGGGTTTATATTTAAAAGCGATTTATCCAACACTTCATTGTAAATATAGTATATTCTAGCACCACCACAAAGCTCCTTTGTTGAAATATCACTTGAGTTACCTTCAATAGAATTGATAAAGTTGTTAGCGAATTTATTCATCAATTGTAAAATCAGGGATCCTCTGTTTTCTTTGGAGCTGATATTCAAATCATTACCATATGACAAGAGCTCTTGTTCGGTCTGACCCATTAAGGTGTTCAATTTCGCTTTGATGTCAGGCAAACGGTCCCTGATGTGATTCATAAGGGTCTTGTTGAGAGTTTTAGCCAAGTACTCGGTACCACACTTGTTGGCAATTGATTTGTAAGCCGGGTGATTCAAAAAGAACTCCTTTTCAGATTGAAGAGAATCATTGAGAGATTTGTTGACGGAGATGTCTTGCTGGGATCTGTTGACAACACCAATGAACCCCAATTTCAAAGGATAAACCTTGCCAATCAAAATATCAAGTGCATTGGTCCCCTGGTCCATCAAATCCAGTTTTGACAAGATACCAATGGTTCTCTTACCCTGAGGATCGACCTGTCTGGCCAACTTGAGCGACTCGGAATTGACTAGATCCTGGTTTGCAGGGGAGACAGCCAAGATGATCGAGTTGGGCTTTGAAATGTACTCCAAAATGAGGTTCTTGATTTGACGTTCGATATCTGTAGGCTGGTCACCGATTGGGATTTTTGTCAAACCAGGGAGATCAACCAACGTCAAGTTCAACACGTTCGGGGAGTAGATTTTTAAGTTGATTGGGTTTCTAGAGATGCCCTTGTTCTTACCCGCTATTCTAGCGGTTTCGTTCTCAATCTCCCTAGTGATCTCATTGAAATCGTAGAACTTTTTGTTTGGTATGTGAAGAAACTCACCATATTCGACGACTGAGTTTGGGTTCAGATGGTGCTCAAGCAAACTCGTGCTTTCCTCCACAACCTCCGCCTTATTCTCACTGATGTTGATCAACTGGAGAATGAGCGGTCTTCTGGTCACGATACCGGTGCCTCTTGGTAGGAAATCTTTGCCCACGATGTTTTCAAGAACAGATGATTTACCTGCAGATTGCGAGCCAACAACTGTTAAGATCGGTAAATCAAGGTCTGTGAGCGCCGTGGACGTCACTATATCTTGAAGTTTGTTAACTACGGGAATGAGATCTTGCAACGATGTCATTTTATTTGACTGTTATAGCTATACAGACGGTGAATAGGGAGGAGGGCGATCGCTTTTCTGTTTGCTTTGCCCAAAAGAGAAGCAAAACGGTGCATGCGCCACCCGCCCCTCCTTTTCACGTGCCTTCAACTGCATGCGCCACCCCATCATTTCTACTCTACAGAATGCGCCACGTCTACACGTCATGCGCCACCCGGCTAACGTAAACATAGTATTTTCCCAATTCAAAGTTGATAAAGTTTAAAGACAAAAAGGCATGCGCCATACTCTGCCCGCATTAAGTCCGACGCACGCGCCACACGTCAGCGCGACGTTTCTCGGTTAAGCAAAGAAGAATAAAGGCGTACAAAGATGAATGCATTACATCACATTGAAGTGTAGTGCCAAGCGCTGCTTGGTGGTGTTGGTGCCAGGCTGCTACTGGGCGAGACGCCCCAGACGCCCTTTGGGCCATACCTGGCAGCAAGTGTCAGTAGCGTACTGCAAAATGCCAACCCACTTTATTATTTAAATTTACTCATCTTGACATTGTAATGACATCAACGCAATAATAGTGAAAGTCCGGTCCCATTTTGACATTCTAGTAAACCTCAGCTAAATTGGACTATCGCAAAAGCCATATTGGTGGACCGCCAGGTGACACCGCACACACTCTAGCTCGATCCGGTAAGTACCCTATTCAACATTCTGTGCTGTGTGCTCCCTATTATTGTAGTTTATTCAATTATCCATTTTAGTTTGTTTGTATTTGTGTTAGACGACGAAAACGGTAATACGAAATTTCCTATTTGGGTAAAGGCAATTTTACGTTGCCCTTATTGAAGTACTTGAGGTAGAGGGAAGAGAAGCAGTCTGGGAGCTCTGGGAGGTAGACAGACACGGTTGCAGCAGCAGCAGCAGCACAGCAGGCAGCGGATGAAGTGCAGCTACACGTACATACCCAGAAGAACCAGGGTGTTATGGCAAATGAGCAGAAAACGGGACCCGCGGGGGCGGCGGACGGCCCCTAAGTTCCCCTAGAGAGAAATTAGTATATAAATAAGCAATTGAGCCCGCTACAGGTTTAGTAAGCTACCACCACTCCCTTTAACGTACTAAGATACACTAAAAATGCTTTCCATTGGAGATATTTCACTCAGAGTTGTCAACTTCGCCTTCCTCGTGATCGTGTTAGGTCTTACTGGCTCCCTTGCGGCAACCACTGTCACCCAACACAACCCACAGGTTAACTTCTGTGTCTTTGCCGCTGCTTGGGGTTTGCTCACATCCTTCTTCTACGGTCTTGCGGCCTACTTCTTTGCCTTCTTGGCATCCCCATTGTTCCTTGCCATCTTGGACTTCCTCAACTTTGTGTTCACCTTCGCCGGTGCCACTGCTTTGGCCGTTGCCACTAGAACCCACTCCTGTTCTAACCAAGACTACCTTGACGACAACAAGATCACCCAAGGTTCTAAGGACAGATGTAGAAAGGCTCAAGCTTCCATTGCTTTCCTCTACTTCTCATTCTTTGTCTTTTTGTTCTCCTTGGTCATCCAAACTCTCACCATCTTCAAGAATGGTTTATTTGCTTCCTCCACCTCAAAGGTTGCCAGAACTGGTGTTCCAACTATCTCTCAAGTTTAATTAATTAAGTAAGATGATTGGGTAATTGACAATCATTTGACCGTTGCTGTTATGTTAAAATTTGATTCCCTTTTCAAACCAATATATATTTTTCACTAATGTCCTCTTTTTGTTTGTTATCTTTTTCTTGCCAGCGTATCATAACAGCTGCTTCATTTCTTTGTTGATTATTTTCATTACTATTTTTCTTTATTATACTTTTGTTTTATAATTATTCATTGTACGTGTATTATATATATTTAATATATATATAGTATTTTTAATTAATTATTGTTATTATTAAAAGGGTTTTCACTTTATTAGTCACGATGCCACTGAAATGGCCACGTAGTTTACCTCAAATTCGTGTTTTACACAGTGCAACAATTACTTTATTTACTTATATCCCTTCGTTGCCATCCAACGTTCAAGGGATTCCATCATAAACTGCGCAACTTGTGCGTCCTTGAATCTGGCATTCCTTTCGAGCTTCACAACCTGAACGTTCCATTGCGTGATGTTGCTTGGCAGCGGATCACTTTCCCAGCCTACGTAGAACCCTTTGTACTTTTGGAAAAGAACGTTCGGCTCCTTGTACTTGTAGTTCTTGAACTGCCACTCTTGTCCTGTAGTGAATATGGCAACAACTCTGTCCCAGTACTCTGGCTTTATTGTAAACTTCTCGATGTTGTTGACAACTAAGAATTTGATCACTTTGTTAAATCTGTTACTTCTATAGCTCAATTTGATGAGCTCGTTATTAGCACCGTTGCTGCTGGTTATTTCGTTGTTAGCCTTGAATTGTCCGTTTATTATAAAGTCTTTGATGTTGCTCATATTTAGCAACGCCGTTGACGATGGAGACATGATGATAATTGGCTCCTTGTTCTTTAACAAGGAATTGAGCTGTCCGCCATTAAGCAACGCTGTTGCCATGCTATTTGACTTGTTTTTTTTTGACAGTATCGGCTTGATGATCTTCTGTTCACATTCTCTTTTGATTTGCGAGAAATCATTCAGCTTGCTTCCTCTCAATGCCTTATTATGATCAATTAGCTCTATTTCGTTTTTTTTGATCTCTTTGATGAACGTATCGTTAACCTCGTTCTCTTTCTTTTTATCCTGCTCTCCCTCTCCTGCGTTTTCTCCGTTCTTTATGTAGTTTGTAAGCTCCGTTCTGTCCAAAAAAGGAATGACTGCTACCCCTTCCTCTTCACATGCTTTTATATATTGTGTAACAGATTCGTCTTTCAATTTGAGATAAAAATACACTGTTTTGATGTTATGTGTTTTAAAAATAGGTTGTTCTTCCTTCAAATCGAGGACCACATCCCCCACTCTCAATGAGTCTTTGTCTTCTTCTATTTTCTCGTCATTCTCAATCCATTTGCGAAGAATCTCTAGCTCTTTATTCATGACTATTCAGTTTCTACAGATGATAGTATTATTATTGAGGTGTTGATGTCCATTTTTTTCAACCTTCTCCTACTTCTCGCTACAAGTGAAAGCGCATTACTACCCGACATCCGACCTCCGACAAGCGATTAGCAGTCAAGTTTTTTTGCAAATTTTTGTTAAGCATTATATCCGACATCCGACTTGCGAGCAAATACTATTTTACGGTCCAATTCGGCTTAACTGCCTTTCAAGTTTCACCGATAATCTCACGGTGAAACTGACACTATTTAGGATGCTCATGTCTCCTCTTTTGTAAAATGGTCATTTACCCTTTCCCATTGAAAGGTATATAAGAGACGCTGTTGATAAGGAAAAGGTGGTAAGTGTAGTAGGCTTTGTATGTACAATCATAGTTACATAAGTATATAATATTTGCCAATTTATATATATATATTCACATATTAAGTTTCAAAATACAACTACATAAAGCATGGAACGTCTTGAACAAATCAAAAACCAGATATCGTCACAGCTGTCAACACAAACATCGCAGGACATTGTCATCGTCAGTGCCTACAGAACTCCGATCGCAAGGGCAATCAAAGGGTCTTTTAAAGACACCAACTCAGACGTGTTGCTATATAAGCTAATTAAAGAGGTGCTGCGCAAGACGCCTATGGATGCATCTGTAATTGAAGACATCGTGGTGGGTAACGTGTTGAACAACGGGGCAGGTGTAAATGAGCACCGAGCTGCGTGCATTGCAGCGGGGATCCCAACGTCAACTCCGTTCATGGCCATCAACAGACAGTGCTCCTCAGGCTTGATGGCGATCGCTGACATTGGTAACAAGATTTTCAAAGGTGAAATCAGCTGCGGCTTGGCAGCCGGTGTGGAGTCGATGTCAATGAACTACGGACCAAGCGCAATTCCCCAGATCAGCGAAGAGGTCCTTGAAGCGAACAAAGACTCGATGGATTGTCTTTTGCCAATGGGTGTCACCAGTGAGAACGTCAACGAGAGTTTTCACATTGGCAGAAGGGAGCAGGACGAGTTTGCCGCATGGTCCTTCCAAAAGGCCCAGGTAGCTCAGGAACAACGGTGCTTTGAGGACGAGATCTTGCCAATTGAAGTCACTTGCAACGATGAGCAAATTGTGGTGAGCAACGACGAGGGCCCTAGAAAGGGCGTCACTGCTCAATCGCTTTCCAAGTTAAAACCAGCGTTCAAAAAGGATGGTGGTTCTCATGCTGGCAACTCGTCGCAAGTGTCTGACGGTGCTGCTGTTGTCATAATGATGACAAGAGAATTGGCCTCAAAATTGAACTTGCCTGTTCTGGGTAAATACATTGGCACACAAGTCATCGGTGTCAATCCAAAAATAATGGGTATTGGACCTGCCGTGGCAATCCCAAAATTACTCAGCCATTATGGTCTAAGCCAAAACGATGTGTCAGTGTACGAGATCAACGAAGCCTTTGCTGGTCAGGCACTGTATTCCATAAGGCAGGCCAAAATAGACCCTAAGAAAGTCAATCCAAGAGGTGGTGCAATAGCCTTGGGTCACCCGCTTGGTGCCACTGGTGCTAGACAAACTTGTACATTACTCAGAGAGTTGAAGCCCGGCGAGCTTGGTGTCGTTTCAATGTGTGTTGGTGGTGGCCAGGGTGCTGCAGGTCTATTTTTGAAGGAATAGTTACGCCATCAAGTTAATGCCATCATCGCAACGATATATATTACACGTAAACTACTTCTTTAATGTCTTTCTAAGGGACAAGATTACAAAAAATTAAAATTTTTTTTTTCACTTTGACATAGAGGAACTTTATTCATCATCCTTTTGATAGTTTCACTTAGTCACTTCTTATAAAACCAGAATGAGCGAAGAAGTTACTAGTGTACTTAAAAGTTTCAATGTCATTACAGTAAATGGTATACCTAGAAGTGATAATACAAATCTAGATATCAGCAATGATATATCACTTGGTATCTTGCTGAAACCGAGTGATCCAGATTTTCCCTTTGATGTATCATTGCTCCACATAGTCCTGCTCATTTTCGAGGGTTATCCTAGTACAAAACCACAAATTATGGTGCTTAATGATGATATCCCTAGAGGTTATTCATATAATATTGAACAAGGATTCAAGGATTTAACAGGCGAAACCGTGAATGAAACGGGTTTGAATATAGTTGTTGATGACAAATCGCTCTGTGGTTATCTAAGAGCTCTTGATCAGCATCTCGAAGCATTTCTATCACTGGAAAAGAAGGAAGCTCGTGTCAAAATTGTGAAACAGCAACAGAAAAACCAAAAGAATCAAAAGACCCAAAAGAGTCAAAGGTTGGAGAGTGCTGCTAGTAACTCTAATGCTAACATGAGTAGTAAAAATGACAAAGCTAAATCAGCAAAAATAAAATCCAAGAATAGTAATAGCATCAAAGAAATTAACTCCTTCAAGGAGGAACAAATAAAAATCTTGAAATGTCGACTGCCTGTGAAAGCCGTCAAAGAAGGATCCCTCTATAAGCTTAGCATCAAGCTTCACGAGCCATTTCAATTCCAGTTCGACTCTGTTAAAGATTCTATAACAATTTCAACATTGAACATTAAACTTGTAATACCTCAGGACTATGGACAAGACAAAGGGAGAAACAGAATCAAAATTGAAGTTGATTTCAGTCATCCTGACATGCTAAAATTGATCAATGGCATATCAAATCCCGATATTAAGTTAGTTCTAAAGAAATTACTGCTAAACGTTTCCATAAATTTTGATTTATTGGCGTCAAAGTACAGAAACTGGAAGCTTTTGGAATACTTAAATTTTTTAGTGGCTAATCTGTCCAAGCTCATGGGTGATAAAGCAGACTTTCAAAGGTTTATTGAATTACTTGATTGCTGAGTACACTTTCATTCTAGGTTAAGATCCAAGTACACGCATAAATTTTTTTGTTCTCTGTCTATGTATAATATTTTTAATTTCATTTGATCCTGTTGTTAATCCTTTATCAACTGCTAAATATTAGTTAAATGGATGATATTAGCATTCCAGGGTTGTATTCAGCAGGGAGGGCATCCTCCACCAGTTCAGTGGCCACTTTAGATCCCAGGTCTGCCACTTTCTTTATTAATAAGTTGCAAACAAACACTATGTCAATAAAACATTTTAAGCAACTAGATAGTTTATTACATTCTAGACAAATGCACCCGTGGGGAATACAATTTATTCAATTGGGTGGTTTAAGATTAATTCTCGGCCAGTTAAGCGTCTTAAACGCTTTTGATATTATGTCTAATGATCAACTAAAAAGACAATATTGCTTATTATCAATATTCAAAATATTCTTGATGAACTATGATATCAAAGAAAGTTTCGACTTGAAGATATTAGACCTGTTCTTAATACCCATCTCATCACCTCAGTTGAAAACCAGAATTATAAGTCTAACTATACTTATTGTTATAGTTCAACATTTCAAATTCAACAGTTCAAAATACTTGTTATTACATCACCTAGAGTTGCTTAAAGGCTTTATTATTTCGAACATTGACATTTTAAAACTAAATCGAATAAGCATGGTAAAAGATCAACTCATTCTTCTTTCGATTTACTTTATATTCGAGATCGTCAACAAATTTGAAAACTCAACTGCAAGGTGGAATATAATTGGATTGTTTGACGAATTGAGAATCAAAGAATTATTTCAGCTAGCTAAAGTTCTTCACAATGATGCTATTAACGACGTCATTGGCCAATATACCAATTTGGTTAATCATTCCAAAGATGCCAGTCATCGAAATATGATCAAACGAAATTTAAAATTTGAAGGAGATATACAAAAAGTTAATACAGGAGTTTTAACGAATTTTGCTGGTGTTGATTTGATGAATTCCCTTATCAACTATCGTACAAATTTTAGCACAAAGTTGGAGGCTGGCAATAATTTGTCGCTTAATATCAAAGGTAGTGTAGGCACAGTCGGTGGTAAAGAAAGGTCTTCATCCAACAATTGCGAATCCGGTATAAGTTATAATAACAAAAAACACGAATACTTAGGTTCCTTCTACAATGCAGCTCCTCTCACTTTTTTGAGAAAGAATACTGGTAATGGTACTGGTACCAGTAATGGAAATGATACTGGAAATTGTAATGGTAATGGTAATGGTAATGGTAATGGTAATGGCAATGGTAATGGTAATGGTAATGGTAATGACAATGGTAATGGTAATGGTAATGGTAATGGCAATGGTAATGGCAATGGTAATGGTAATGGTAATGGCAATGGTAATGGCAATGGTAATGGTAATGGTAATGGCAATGGTAATGGCAATGGTAATGGTAATGGTAATGGTAGTGGTAATGGCAATGGTAATGGTAATGGTAATGGTAGTGGTAATGGTAATGGTAATGGTAATGGTAATGGTAATGGCAATGGTAATGGTAATGGTAATGGTAATGAATTCAAATCCGCCGATGATAGTGCTAATATAAAAACAAATATTAGTCTTATCAGTTTTTCAAACATTGGTACAGTTGATGGCTGTAGGTCAGGCAATAGTCTAAAAACTAATAATGATGATGGTGATAGCAATAACTTGAATAATTCATTCAAATCAAAGCAAAATTTGACCCCAATTCTTTCTCCTCCTCTTCCTCCCTCTTTTCCTCCAGTTCCAGTATCGTTAAAATCATCAGTCCATTCTGTTCCACTTCCGCCACCACCTCCACCGCCATTGCCAAGTTTTATGCAAACAGTTAATGCTTCCAAGAAGCTACCTGTTTCACCAGCGCCGCCTCCCCCACCACCACCTCCTCCTCCTTTACCTTCTTTTAGCGGATCCAAATTGTTATCTCCACCACCACCACCACCTCTCCCTTCACCCAACTTGAATGAGAACAAAACATCTGAGATAAAAAACCAATTCGTTGATCAAAACTCTATTAAGCTTGACAAACTGAGAACACTCAAAAGATCAAAAATGAAGCTGAAACAAATTCATTGGGATAAAATTCGAGATGTCACAAACACACTGTGGGAATATTCAGATGATGTTAATTTGAATAATGAACTAAATAAGTTAGGTATTTTGAATGAGTTAGAATTCAAGTTTAAAGCGCATGAACCCAAACCTAGAAAAAAAGTTATAAGCGAGAAGACTGAAAGTAAGAATTTGGAAACAAATAGTAAAATAACATTTTTAGATAGAGATGTTAAACACCAATTTGCGATTAATTTGCATCATTTCAATACATTAAGTGAAACGGATTTTATCGATATGGTTTTGAGTTGCAAAATCAATGCTAGTAATGTTCTTGACTTTTTTATGAATGATCTGATATGTGAGATAACATCTAATCAAATGAGAGTATATGGCCCATATTCAAAAAACTTCAAGGCAGCTAATTTGAATACAAAGAATGATCCAAGTGAGCTGGAAAGATACGACAGGATTTATTTGGAGCTATTTTATAATTTGAACCACTATTGGAAATCGAGAACTCGCTGTCTAAGTTTAGCGAATAATTTTGAGTCGGACTATGAGTCGATTAAACTGAAGTTATCCCTTTTAGAAAAAGGATTAATTGAGTTACAAACATGTAACTCGTTGATTGAAATTTTAAAAATCATAAAAAACATTGGAAACTTTATGAATGATGAATCAAAACTAGCCCTTGGTTTTAGGTTATCAACATTACAGAGATTGAAATTTTTGAAAGATTCTAAGAATAAATTCACTTTGTTACACTATATTGAAAAAACAATTAGATTAAACTTTCAAGAGTATCAAAATTTTTCGTCTGATTTGAAAGGAATCATGAAAATTGCAACTTTGGATATAGATGATTTGGAAAGAGAGGTGGCCGAGTTTTCGAATGTCTCCAAAATGTGCATTTCATCGCTGGAAACAGGTAGCTTGTCGAAAAAAGAACATCTCCACCCAAATGACAAAATCATATCTTTTATGAGGCCTCTATTACCAAATATAAAGGAAAAAACCACATTGTTGAATAGTCAACTGAAAGAAACGATAGGCTTACTACAAAAAATTATGATTTTTTTTGGTGAAGATTTTACCACTGATAAAAACACATTTTTTATGAAGTTTGTGTTGTTCATTAAAGATTATCAAAGTGTTCACAATGATAACATTAGGATAGAAGAAGAAGAAAATTTCAAATTAAAAAAAGAACTACTTTTCAAATCTATGTCTGGTAGCAAACGACAATTTAATGATTCTAGTGCTAGCATTGATCTACTAGTGGGTAAGTTAAAAGATTCAAAGTTTGATAGTAATATTGATAAGGTTAAGTACAAGCTATCAAATTTATCCGTCTCAAATCTTGATGATGATGAACAGTATGATGATGATAGTGGCTACGACTTCAATTTGGCTATTAATAAAATTAGCATCAATGAAAATCCTGAAGATATAATTAATAGACAGCTTTCTGTTGTCTCAATGTTATTGAATGATTATCAGACCACAGATGATTTTTCCAATTTAATTGAAAGTGATTATGCCGATGCCTCTGACTACAATTGTGATACAGGTCAGTATCAATTGAATCCCATTTTGTCGAAAAATACAGAAAAAAGTGAGTATTTGATTACTGGAACTACCATCGAGAAAGCAAAAGTCTTAAAACCTCCAATGACTGTTGACGAGAGTGAGATGAACAACAAATCCTAAGAAAACGATCAGGAAAACGATCAGGAGATTAGCTTTAACAATAGTGAAAATCCAAATTTGAATGTTTCTGATGATTAGTTATCATTCATTTCCATAGAAAAAGGTTAAAGAACAATCAGTCAAACCTTAAAGTGATATTTTTTTCTTGTAGTTTTTGGTTAGAAGAAATGGCAAAAAGGTTTGTCTAATCTGAAGTAGCCAAAGGAACCGCTTACAGCTATCAAAACTTAACGTTATTGGCAACTTTTTCATAAACCTATAAAGAACAGAATAGTTTGTAAAACAACTCCACTGAAGTCAGATCTTAAGCAATAGTGGAAAGGTTAGCATTAGAAATAGAAAGTTAAACAGCTAGTATTAGTGCAAGAATATTATTTGGTGGCGTCAGAGGAGAAATTAGCTAATGGCTGAGACCCTTTTTCCAAAATTTATTGCATATAGCATTTAAGTATTTAATAAAGCATTACAAAAACATCAATTTACACTAAAATAGCTCCTTGGAACTATCGACAATATCTATAACGTTTTCATTTTCACCTTCAGCGTGGGTTTCAGTGATTTCTTCATCACTAACTGTGTTTTTCGCTTGAATAGTTAGATCAACCCTCTTCAAAGCATATAAGGCTATAAGTGCTAGTCCAATATATTTAGCACATGTGAGAGGTTTGTGCATCATGTCCCAGGTAGTATATTTGTAACGAATGACAATTTCAAATGTCTTCAATTCGTCAACCAAGTTCTCAAATTCAAATTCGATTTTAGTGTGACCTTTGTTGTAGTCCATATAGGAAAATTCGGAAGATACATTAGCCTTGATTGAACTAAAAGGAAGTGCATAATCAATCAATTCAGCTCCTTCTGGCAAATACACGTTCAAAAAAACCTTTTCATAAGTTACGTCATATATACCATCTAAAAGATGAACTTGCAAAATGTGTTCATCACCCTTGCTTTTGAGAAACTCATTGAGCTTGAAATCCCATCCAATGGTAAAATTATAATTCCAGTTTCCAAAAACAGGGAAACGAGGTTTGATTATCAATTCTTCATCAAAAATTTGTGAGGTTGAGACATTACCGACTTTGTCGGTGAAGTACATTGAATTGTGTGGTATATCGTTAGCTGGTAAAGGAATTCTAATGTTTTCTATTGCAGAATACTGTTTAAGTGCATATCTACCATTGAACCATTCAGCTCTGTTGAAACCTGATTCTAACTGAACACCTTTATTAGTCAATTCATAGTATTCTTCCAACTCAAGAGCATTTGACCAATGAGAGACCCATAGATCCCTTTTGAGGTAATTGACGTACTTCAAAGGTTCATTCTTGACAAAAGAAGCAACTAATTTCGAAACAGTGTTTGCAGGTACAACATCCGTTGTTGACTGATACATGAGATTTTGGTTTTCGTGTTGTAACAAGTTAAAGTCTGAAGGTTCTTCTGATTTGTCTGTAATCTCTTCATAGTTCTTGACGCCCAATACACCAATTGAGTACTTCAGTGTGTCATATGGAGAGACTGGGTAGCGCAAAGTGTTCAGTCTGAGAGTTTGATCAGCGCCAATTGAGGCTTTTTCTGGAACAGGGTATAGTTGATTGATAACAATAATTGAAACAGTAAAACTGATCTCTGACTGTGGCGCAATAGGGTATGGTAATTGAATCGAGTAATAAGCAATGTTTTTATTGTCATCAATGATATCTAACTTCACAGTTTTCAAAACCGATTTTTTGCCGTTCAACGACACTCCCATACCCAAAACAAAAGCAATGTCTTCAATGGTATTTGCTGGAAATCCAATGAGATACTCATCGTTTGGCTTAGTGCCAATATTTCTAGCAGTAATGTCATGACGTTCCTTAACATAAGATTTCACTAAGTCAATGGACTTATCGTAACCCGAATTCTCCCATTCCTTTGGGATTTCAGTATTGGCCAGCGCCAAACCCGTCCATAACAAGGAGAAAAGTGACACGGCGAATAAATACGCCCTCATTCTTTAATGTCTCTTGGTGTTGAAATTTCAGTTAGAAAAAGCCTTTTGATGGAAGAAACAAAAAAACTTCCAGCGCGTTGGAACCAACACTACTCATTTTCAAATAGGTCTGGCTCCATGAGCACGTCTCTCGATCCGTTTCTATGGACTAATGATAACAGTGCAGTGTCTAGATCAGATTGCGAAAAATAGGATGATGCTTGATCTGTAAAATGGGAGTTTTCTGCTGTGAATAGTGACTCTTCTTCGTCGTCATCATACTGATCCTGCCAGTTATCCAAGTAGATAAAGTTATCTTGAAGCTTCAACTCATCTCTGGAGGTAACCGTTCTTCTTAAAATACATGTCAAAGACCCAGTGGTGGCTATCAGCGCGGTACAAACTAACTGCATCCAACCGAACCACGATAAGTGTGGCGTAAACAAAATCAAATCAACTAGGAAGGTTAAGAGTGCCAATAAAAACGTTGGCAATGACCATAACAATACCACAATAAGTACCCAAGAGGCAGTGAAAAGCGTTCTGGTCATCAAGTATGCAAAAAGAAGCAATTGTACGAAGGAAAATCCCGTTGCAATAGGATGAACAATCAACAAGTAAGATATACTAACTCTGGCATTAGATGGTAGCTCAAAAGAATGATCACCTTTAAGGTTCCAGTATCCTAGCATTATTTTGCAAGAATTTCTGCGACAGATTCCAAATACACCATATTTGATATTTTGGTAGTTGCTTAGATATACGTTCATTGTCACAGGGACACCAAGACAAACGATTATCTGGAACACTAGCACCACAATCATCATGAGAACTTGCGCCCCCATAACTTTGTGATAAAATGTGATCTTTGGCATCAACTTGTCATTAATTTTATCAGATTCTGGTTATGTAATTGAAGACCCTGTCTTGATTTACAAATAGAAAATTTTGATATTTTTTTTGATAAAATTTCATCTTTTGAATAACATCATAATGGGGTCAGAAGCTAGGATTAGAGACTCGAGGAAGCCTAAAAATTGTAAACATGTCAATGACAAAGTACACAAATCTCATAATGGTACAAAAACTGTTGTGCTGAAAGACAAAAACGATCCAGATTATATGTCAGACAATGAGACAGATGATGAAATCGAAAACGCTAGATCAACATCTAAGTCACATCTTAGATCACAGGCTGCAAAGCTATTAGAGATGCGAAAGCTGCTACCTGTTTATTTAGTGAAAGATGAAGTTGTTCCACAACTCTTGTCTTGTCCAGTTACCGTTCTCATCGGTGAAACTGGTTCTGGTAAGTCTACACAGATCCCACAGTTTTTAATGGAACACAACAATAAGTCTATTGCGGTGACACAACCGCGTCGTGTGGCTGCTATGAATTTGGCTTTGAGAGTCTCTCAAGAATATGGTTGTCATATAGGAAAGGAAGTTGGTTATGCTGTTAGATTCAATAATGTCACTAGTAAGAAAACCAAGCTGAAATATATAACAGATGGTATGCTCTTAAGGGAGCTAATGTTAGATCCTAATTTGAGCAAGTATTCCACTGTTGTCGTAGATGAAGCCCACGAAAGAACCATTTTGACTGATTTGTTGATTGGATTTTTGAAAGCGTTGCTACTTAAAAGAAATAATGATCCTAATAACCCTGAATTTAGAGTTATTATTATGTCTGCTACATTAGATGCTGAGAAATTCTCCAAGTTTTTTGATAATGCCCCTATCTTGTTTATTGAAGGTAAAATGTACCCTGTCGATAGATATTATACTAAAGAGCCTTCAGAAGACATTATTGATTCCATAGTTAGATCAGTTGTGCAAATTAACCAGGGTGAACAAAGTGGTGATATTCTTTGCTTCTTGCCTGGTCAGGATGATATCGATAAAGCGGCTGAAATATTGACAAAGTTGGCACCTGAATTGCCAAAAGAAGCCCCAAGAATTGTTCCATTACCTCTTTATGCTGCATTACCACCGCATTTGCAAATGAAAATTTTTACTAAGCTAAAACCAAGACAAAGAAAGGTTATTCTATCTACCAATATTGCTGAAACGTCTGTCACAGTTCCAGGTATCAAGTACGTTATTGATTCAGGCTTACGAAAAGTAAAAGTGTGGAGACATCAACTTGGATTATCTACATTGTTAACAGTTCCAATTTCAAAAGCATCTGCAACGCAGAGAGCTGGTAGAGCTGGTAGAGAACAAGCAGGTAAATGTTTCCGTTTATATAAGGAAAACGATTACCTCAAACTAACAGACGCAACCGAACCCGAAATTCTTAGGTCCGAAATTGTTTCACCTGTCTTAATGTTGAAAAAGCTTGGTGTTGACGATATCTTGGATTGGTTCTGGTTAGAAAATCCTGGTCAAGACTCCCTTGTTTCTGCTCTACAACAATTATACTCCCTTGGTGCTCTTGATAACAGTGGAAAAATCACCAACTTAGGTGAGAAGATGGTGGTTTTGCCAGTTGCTCCTCACTTAGCTGCCGTTTTGATCCAAGCGCAAGAATATGGTTCTGAAACGCTAACAGCAGTAATAGATATTGTTTCTTGTTTGTCTGTTGACAACTTGATTTTGACACCACCTTCTGATAAAAGGGATGAGATCAATGCTAATAGGAGAGATACGTGCACCATGGGCGCTCAATACGGAGATTTGATTATGTTGAAGGAGCTTTTTGACATTCATATGAGTTTCAAAGACAATGAAGAAAGAAAGAATTGGTGTAAGGAAGTTGGAGTTAGTTTTAAAGGTATGAAGAATGTCATTAGAATAAAATCCCAGATTGAAGATTATATGAAACATTTGGATGATTCCGGTGTCAGTGGCAATGTTAACTCTAATGATGATAGTGACGATGAGAAAAGTGATTTTAATAAACGTACATTGGTAGACGTTACATTGATTTTAAAGTCTTTCTTGAAAGGTTTCATTACCAATACCGCAATTGGAATGCCAGATAGGTCTTACCGTACTATAACCATGGGTAACTTAATTTCTGTACATCCATCATCTTTGCTATTTGGAACTAAGAAAGATGCCATCATGTACATAGAATATGTTTACACAGTCAAAGGTTACGCCAGAAACGTGTCTGCAATTAAACTAGAGTGGTTGCAAGATGTTGCACCTCAATTGCATAGTTCCAAAATTAATGTCGCTGAATAGATTTATAAATAATAGAGTTAATAAAGTGCATAATAATGTTATAATTAAGAGCTTATTAATATTGTGTGTATATAACTAACCCAAATCAATTAATACGGTAAGTTGTTCTCAGTTCCACTTTAGCGGGGCTTCCAAACACCCTGAACTTGATTAACGATACATCTACTAATGATGCTCAGCAACATTTAGCTTGCACTAAGGCTCTTCGTATGTGGCTTACCTTAATTGGAGCATTTTTTGCTAATTGAGTTTGCAAACCATTTTTGGTCATTACTGGTATATCAAAATTGTGTGTCCACTCCCTGAAACTAACTGAATAATGCTCTTCTTTACTCAGTCAACTTTCAGATGTTTGTCAAAATAAGTGGTAATCAAGTATTGCTCAGTTATTATTTGAGATATTTAATGTGAAACATAAACAACAACATACATGTTGCTAACATATGATCACTGATATGCAGTACATACTAAGTTAACCATGTAACACTCATAACACGTTAATGTACATAACAATGGAGAGTTACATGTAAGGTTAATGTATTAATACAATACATGCATATTGCATTAATACTTCTGAGCAACAGTATGCTTGAATCCATTCCGTTGCTATCATGTCTATTGGAGTAATCATAACTAATAGGTATTCCTCCAATAGAATGCAAGCAAATCATAACTTACACTCTATTTATATAATCAATATTTTACTATAAAAGGAACTACAGTTTCCTCTTTATTTAATTATCTTTATATTATTTAAAATTGTCAAATTATGAATTAAATTATGTTAACCCAAGTTAAATTCTATCTGAAACTTTAATTAATCATTAGATTAAACCTTATTAATTATCTCAAGCCAATGCAAATTGAATTACCTGATTCGA